>VBSM01001163.1:1772931-1854745 GCA_008086735.1 Cheirogaleus medius | reverse complement strand
AAAAAAAAAAAGAAAAAAAAAGAACTGTCCTGGAGTGGGGGATTGCTTAAAATACACACCTTTGACAATACCCTCGGAGACTCCAGTTGATGAGTCTGGCATGGGGTCCAGAAATCTGCCTTTCTAACCGGCATCCTGGAGTTTCTCATGGTGGTTCAGGAGCAAGCAGAGAGAAAGGCTGCCCTGGAGCCTGCTGGAACCACTCGGCCCTTTTATAACCCATTTCACCAGGTGCCTAGGGCACAGACCAACTTCATTTGTGGTCATTCAACATTATATATGGAGTAATTACTAAGCAAAAGTACCATGCCACTTGCAGGCTGTATTTTCCAAAGAAGTCTTCAACAATATCTCTTGCCGCGTGCTCTTGTGCAGGGTGACGTTGGCACTCCTCATCAAGAGGTGGAATCTAATTCTCATACCCTGAGTCTGGGCTTGCTTCATGGTGCACTGTGACCAACAGAATGCAGCGGAAGGGATGCTGTGTGACTTACATGGCTAAGTCAGAGAAGCCGCACCTCTGCCTGGTTCTCTGGGGACCTAGCTCCAAAGCAAGCCAGCCTCCACGTAGGAAGTTTGATAGCCTTCAGACCACCATACTGGAGTGTCCATGGGTACACCCTGTGGTTGACAGCCCAGTTCAGCTGCATCCACCAGCCGTGCTCTGGAGCCCTTGTGCATGGCCAGCCCACCAAACCTTCGCATAACATCTGGCTGTGACCCTAGAAGACGTCCCTAAACTAGAGCTTCCCAGCCAGCTGTTCCCAAATTCCTGACTCATAAATTGTGAGCAAAATAAAACTGGTTTTAAGCAACTAAGTTTGGGGGTACTTTGTACCACAGCAATAAGCAGAACACTGCTCAAGCTGAAATTGCAGATGAAAAGGCATGTTCCCTGCTCTCAGCTTCATGACTAAACGCATGGAAAGAAATAATTACAATATTCTGTGATTATGAATCTCATGGGTATCATGCACAAAGGTCTAAGGAGCTGGGGAGAACGAGCCTGGAAGGGGAAGGCGTTTGAGCAGAGGTTTGAAGAGAACGAAGGAGGAGCCGCGGGAGGAGAGTGGGGCAGCAGCCAGTGGGGCAGTCACAAGAACCCAGCTACCGTAGGGAGTCCGAGGGACAGGAGGGGTGAGGGGCGGATAAAAGTGGGGAGGCCTGTCATGGACACAGAGCTGTTGCCGGGGGACCTATTATGCCAGGCAAGAGAAAGCCGATTTTATCCTGGTCCTGGTGTCTGAGCCACGGGAGATTTTGGAACAGGCTTATCTGGGTGCTGTAAACATCCATTTGTTAATGGAAAAAAAGCAATACCTCTTTGCCAGTCAACTGAGTGGAGAAAGAGCTGCTCTGCAACCCAGAACTTTCTATTTAGGTCCTTGCGCTACCCGTGACTCTCCCTGTGATCTTGAGGAGATCGCTTCAGGCTTCTGCCCTCTCTGTAAACACCTGTCATTCCCTGCTTTGCAGAGATATTGGGAGGCTAATGAGCCCGTGTATAGAATGTTTGTGAGTTTCTAAGAGAAAGAAACCAGATACATTCATGACATTGTTATCACCCCAGTCACCTGGAAGTCAGCTTTCTAGCAAACCTAGGGGCTCAGAGCAGGGCAGAAACCAAAATCTTAGAAATAAGGGAAAAAGGAAGAAAGGTATTTGGCCCCAGAGAGAGCAGGAAGTAGATATGGAAACGATTGAAGAGTTACGGATGACATGACACAGGCAGGACACGCCTGGCCGTGAAGGAGACCCCTACACTGCCGTGAGTGCGGGAAGAGTGACGAAAGCTGAGTGCTGTGCGCAAAAGCCCGCAGAGCGAGAGGTGCGGCGAGAGAAGATGGGGCAGCAAGGAGTGGGCTGTGGCCGGTGGGGAGTGGCAGAGCCCGGGGCTCAGGGCAGGGCTGTGAGGGCTGCGGAAGCATGGTGGACAGACGGGCGTCCAAGACGAGGGCCCTGTATTGCGGGTGTCAGCCGGTCCCCCAAGCCCAGCAGTCGGACCGTCCTGTGCAGTGTCCTGCAGACCAGGAAGTGGGCTATGCCTCCTTGACAATGTGGACGCGGCAGAAGCTTCTAGGCAGTCAAGTGAAAACAAGTCGGATGTTCTAGGAGGAACCCAGCAAGGCTGTGGCGTCACAGATTTCAGTGGGCGCGTGTGCGAAGGGACCCAGGGGCAAGTGAGGAGCAGCTAGGACAGGCCAGGTGAGAATAGTCGGTGACTAAACCAGATGGTGGTGACCGGAGGGCCCAAAAGATGCTCCTGTCACACATGGTTTCAGCCACCTGCTGGACTTAAAATGGCATTTCCATGTGTCCACACGCCGCAGGCCTCCTGAATCCTCTGCAGGCAAACGCCCTGTGGGGGCTCAAGAGTGTCTTGTGCACTCTGCACCACCGTACGGCACCAGCCTGAGTGGGGAAAGCACAAGGGGCACAGAGCCCTGGGGGGGGGGGCACTGGCAGCTCGTCTCATCGGGAATCCCAGACTCACGGGGACTCCCGCTGTAGTGTCCCCTGCAGCCGGGCTCCAGAGACGCCTTTGATCCTGGGGAATGCTTCCCTGACCACGGCCCCCTCCCCGCCCTGCCTTCTGCACTTGGCTCTGCGGGGGCCCTGCCTCCCCTCCCCTCCCCAGAATGATGGCTGCTGCTCTTTTTCAGGAGAGACTGAACATGGGACTTTCTCTATCGATTGGTTTCCAAGTGCACTTGTAGAGAAAGCGGAGAAGCAGAGGTTCTACCAGCCCACACGGTGGCCTTCCTTTTTTCTTTTTGGCATCTGGCATCCTTGACTGAGTTTTTCGTTGGCTTGGGTTGCTCATTTCAGCTCTCTGGGTCTCGTTTTCCTCAACTGTGAGGTGAAGGGGACAAGGTCTGGCCTGGAGGGGCTTCCTGGGTGGTGTCCAGGGCTCCGTAGTCTCTGGGCAGCTTGAGCCGGCTGCTCCTCTGTGCGCCGGGCCGGGCAGACCCGCTGCTGCAGAGTCTGGGCTTGCCCTGGCCCTTGCGTTTCCCCGGGGGGGCGGGGGGAGGCAGCTGAAAGTGTCTTTTCTATTTCCCGGGATGCTTCCGGTGATCTACTGGGCGTGTGGCATTCACAGACTCAGCAGGGGCTTTTAACATTTTTATTCTGTGTTATGACCCTTTACCTTTGTTTGATGCTTGGCTCGTAGCTCAAGCTGACAGCGTGTGCTACAATACTTTCTGCTACCCAGGGCTCACTTTTCCTAGCATCAGAAGGTTGCAGTATTGTAAACGTATTTTATTTTTTACAAAACACTTCAGGACGAAATGTTTCTCCCCATGACTTCACCTCCTCCTTCTGAATACACCAAGTTATGTTCAGAAAGAAATAACATTAAAATGTAGGCATTTACTTAAAACAGGCAAGTCGCACAAAACTTACTGGGTGTTTCAGTAACTCCTTTGCCACACCCTGTTTGGAGACAGCCACATTTGGCCCTTTGCTGTTTCCTGAATGGAGCCCCCCCCCCCGAGGCCCACTGCCAGCCCAGGCCATTCTCTCCGGGGTCTGTGCACCACCTTGGGCCCTCATGTCCACACACGGCCGAGTACAGGCTGCCCCTTTGTGTCAGGTCCTGGGACCACACCAGGAGCCTGACCCAGAGGGCCCGCCCTCCAGACAGCAAAGGTGTCATCATACCCGGCGAAGCTAGATACGCCCACGGTGGCAGGAAAGAGAGACGGCACCTAATCCTGGCAGGCCGGCGAGAGCCTCCCAAGGCCGGCTGTCCGGGCAGGCTGGGAGCGCAAGCGCACAGGGGCAGGACAGGGGCAGGCCCTTGTGACGGCCCGCAGGGCGCAGGGAAACGACGGGCCAGGCTGTGGGGCTGGCACGCTACCTTAGGACTTTGGGCTTCATCCTTCAGGCTGACACGTTCCACTATTTTTTTTTTTTGACCAGTAGAACTTTGCTTTAGATGAAACATGTGCCCAAGTCCAGTGTGGAAGTGGAGGCTGAGGGGCTCGGATGGAAAGATGGGGGGTCCTCAGCCTCCGTCTCCCCACTCTCCCTTGCAAAGGTGGCGGGTTCCCCTGCTCTGCAGAGCACGGTCTGGACACCCACAGGGCACACTCCACCCAGCGTGGTAGGCGGCATGTCTGACTCAGCTTTCTCATGTCTTGTCACCTGCTGGGTCTTGCCTCTTCTGCTGGGCCCTCACCCAGCTACGCTGCACATGGTGGGGTGCGGGCAGGCTGCCAGCTTGCTCCCATTCTCCCCTCTTCCTCGCCAGCAGAAACGGAGCAGGTGGCACCTGTCTCGCGGAGGTCCCGTGAGGATGGAGCAGGAGAAAGCGCACAGTAGGCCTCCGCCAGGAGGTGGCTGCTGTGGTCACCTGGACGCGCATTTCCCAAAGCTCACAGAGCATGTGAAGCGGAAGGACAGCCCAACTGTTTCCTGAAAATCCTCCCTTGGACACAGGTGAGATAACACCAGGCCACACGAAAGCCTCCTAAGGTGCATTTTTCTGCTTCCTCTCCCTAATACAATAGGATTCAGCAGCCTCATTAAAGAATCTCTGTCCGACATGCAATCACATGGCTTGGACATGGCACCGTAGGATCCAGAGCCCACCGTCTACCTTTGTTTGGAAAGACAGACCAGCTCTGGGAGGTACGGCATCGTGGACGACATCATCTCACAGGCGGAAAATCAGGTGCTCAGAACTGAAGTATCGTGTCTGTGCCTTGATAGAGCCGGCACAGAGGCCGTGCCAGGGCCTGATGCCCCAAGACACAGAGCAAATGTGTCCTTGGTCTCTGCAAGACAAACAAAGCCCTGGGAGAAGTGAGGGTGTCTGTCCCGACTGCAACGTCGAGACGGACTACCTGTGAACTCCTCAGATGTATGGAAAACACACGCGGGGAGGGGTGGTGGTACAAGGTGGGATGCCACCGAAGAATGAACCCAAGAACATTTCTCTAAATCATTGCAGAATGATTAGAGTTTGGTACCAAATGAGAAAAACAAAAATCAAACAAACAAAAAAACCAGGATGTGGGCATTGGAGAACCTGCCGAGGGTTTCTAGGGGAGGTTGTCAGGGTGCCCTTCCTGGAGGCTCGTGGACAAGTGGACACCTGTTAGGCAGGGCAGTGCTGCCAGAGAGGAGATGCAGCAAGTGACCTGTTGTTGCTCTGCTCCCAAGCTTGTGGCCAAAGTTCCTCTGTGTGGCTGTCCCGTTGTTTTCAGGAGAAAGCTGCTCATAGGTGCAGCTCACTCGACCTGCGCTGAGACGCTGGGTACACCGCGGGTTCTGCTGTTGGGATTTCCCGTCTGTTGGTTTCCTGGAGATGCGCAACTGCGAGCAGTAGTGGCAGGTGACACTGCCTGGTCCACCAGGCTGCCTCGCAGAATCTCTCCACCGGAAACCCCAGGCCCTGCTTTGCTTCCGTCGCTCTCTGAGCAGCGAGTTTGGTCCGCCACTGTTTCCAACACTTGAGCAGGAGAGAGAGAGGAGAAAGGAAAGTTGCCTTCCGAGGGGTTTCAAGGGTGAACTTCCCTGACCCGAGTTCCTTGGTGCTGTTCCCAGATACCTGCAGGCCCGTTTTCAACGAGCAAGAGCAGAGAGGCGTTAGGGATGCCAGGCGGAGTGCTCGCCTTCTGTGCCGTCTGTTCGGACAACTCAAAATACTTCTCCAAACAGTTTAATGTGAAGCAGATTTCTTTTTGTAACAAGACAGCAAGGGTGCTACTTAATTGCAGTTCTTAAATCCAAGACTACGGGGCCTTTCAAAAATGATCTGCTACAGACCAGAACTTGAATTTTGGTGAGAGCTGTCAACTACCATGATTCAGGGGCAATGAAAACTCGTCAAAGATGTCGTTCTAAGGCCACAAAAAATTATTTGTTTGGCTTATCTAAATTCCCCCGGAAAGATCTTGCACAGTCTAAATGAACACCTGATGATGTCTCGAGCGGCTCGAGACCCCAGCAGAGGCTGCGAGGCAGAGCGAGTGTACAAGGACCTGCTTCACAGGCAGGGCTCTCGTGGTGGCTTCTGTGTTGGGCATGAAGACCCCATTCTTGCCCTTGACGAGTTTATATTGAGATGGGAACACTTTCTCTCTCAGAGTGCCTACAAGGGACTCAACAATCAGGAACAAAATCCAACTGAGCAGAGACGGCACTGCCAAGGCCTGTGCAAACTATTTAACTCATTATTAAATGACGAAACTGGCGAGATGTCACAAAGTTTCAGAGGAGAATCCAACAATGATTTACAGGTTAGGAATATGGAAACACATGTATCAATGGAGGCGAAACGGGCTTGAGGGGGCAGTCCTTGTTCTTGCTGGGCCCGAATTGCTGTGCCCGTCTACAGACAGGCATGCGCACTGCTAGCGGTCTCTGCAAGTTAGCCGCCATCTCTGCAGCATTGCCGAACAGGCTGGAGACAAAGGCTCTTATCCATGTCGGTCCAGATCACTCCCAGAGGCTCCTTCAGCCCACTGAGAGGATGCTCAGTAATATTTTCGCTTATCCCAACGTCTTAAACTTTTCCTTATAGGGACAATTAATGCTGCAATTCTGGAATACTTCAAACATGCATGAGAAAGCTGTTGTGGGTCTGGCAAAGGATCACAGAACAATTGGGGGTGTGAGTAATGACAGTTACCACTGTGCACGGAAAGCCACGGGAGGGCTCGCAGCCAGGCGGGTATTAATCCATGCCTCAAAGTCTGACGATCCCGACTCACACTGCGTTCAAGGACTTTTTAAATTTGTTGTTGGATTGGAGAGTTTTTAAAAAAGTAAACCTAAACCGAAACACTAAACCTCAAGGAAAGTATCTTTGCAGAATTTTACTTTTAATAAAATTCATGCGCAACAGTCATGGTGAACCAGGTAGAGGTTCATCAACCTCTGTAATGCCCACGTGGCATCCACAGGTGGAGGCTGGCCTTCTGAATGCCTTCAGCCAAATACAAAATTTCTTTAGTTAAGGCGGTATCTGAGGCCTAGGGGCTCTTTGTACTGTTTATAGAAAAGCAATTATAGCTCTAGAAGTTTTATATAGGTCATTGCTTCTCACTTATAGTTGTGTGTATTTTAGACCCATGCTTTCTAACTTTAATATGCACGCGAATCACCTGGGCGTCTTGTTAAAATGTACTCTTTTCCCTGGGCCTGGGGCAGACCTTGAGAGTCTGCATTTCTAAGAAGCTCCCAGGTGATGCCACCCCTGCTGATCCATGAGCCACACTTAGCTCAGGGGGGCTGATGCTCTCCTCTCAGCCAGCATCGATGAGGCAGAACAGGTTGGTGGGAGCTGGGACGGGCTGGCATTCTGTCCCGCCCTCTGCTGACTTACACTGTATCTAGGAAGCAACATGACAGTGTGAGTTGGTCCTCCCTTCCCAGGAAAGCATCCATAGGTTGAGGACAGAGCTGAGTTTTCTGAGCTGTGCAAGGAGAAGGCCCAGAGGAAAGCTGACTAGATGCACCTGGTCCTCACTCTGCACCTTAGCAGGGGACTGCCTGCTAATAAAATAAGATTACATAAGATCTGTAATTAGAATCTTATCAGATCCCAAAGGTGCAGGACACAACTGAAAATCACTCATCATACCAAGAGTAAGGAAAACTACAACTTGAGCAGGAAACTATAATAAACAGGAGCACTGCCAAGAAGAATCAGATGTTGGAATTCTCAGCCACCCTAAAAATGCTTCACACAGCAATTACAAATCCTCTTGAAACAAATTAAACATTGAAAATGCCAGAAAAGTAATAGGCGATATCAAAAAAGAGCCATATGAAAAACATAGAACTGAAAAATACTATCACCAAAAAACAAAACAAAAAACCAAGTTTTCCAGGTGGGCTAAATAGAAGAGGGGAGATGGCAGAGATAGAGTCATTGAACTTGAGGACAGATTAATAGGATTTACCCAATCTGACCAACAGGGAGAAGACAGCCTACAGGGAGTGGGCCGACAAAAATATTCTCAGGGACCTGGGGGACGGTAACAAAAGAGCTAATATCATCAGAGTTCCAAAAGGGGAGAAGAGAGAGAGAGAGACTGGAAAAGTAGTTAAAGAAACAATGGCTAAAAGCTCCCAAATTTGGCAAATAGGATAAGTCCAAAGAAGATCATGCCAAGACACTTCACAATTAAACATAACCCGATTCATGTAACGATGTCACTTTTTGAGCATGGAGAGGGGGCTCAGGGATAGCACATCCAGGGAGGCCTGTGACAAAGGCCACCCCACACAGACACCACCTTCCCAGACACTGTTAGTGGGGCCTTCTTGCCTTTCAGATTAGGTCCTGGGTCTGCAAGATGGATGGAAATGGCTTCTGCCCCAGAAAGGCCTAGTAAGTTGGGGAGTAGAACCATACACGATCAAGGTAATAAACATCCTAACCCACCACAAAAGCTCCCTGGGCCCATTCGAATCCCTCCCCACCTCCAGGCCACTGCCACTGCAGATTAGTGTGACTTGTCTACAATTTATATAAATAAAATCACACCATAGTTATCCTTTTTTTTTTATTCAACTTCTTTCACTCAGCATAAGTATTCTGAGATTAGTTCATTTTGTTCTGTGCATGGTGGCTCATGTCTTTCTCGTGAAGGTCAGAGTTCCATCGCACGGAGACGCCAGTCTGTTCACCCAGTCACTGTTGGTGGCACGGGCTGCTTCCAGCTTGGGGCTGTCACAAATCAAGTCGCTGTGAACGCCCATGCACAGCTCTTGGGCACATGCTTTCAGTTCTCCTGGGCGCATACCTGGGAGAGGAAAAGGGCGATTGTACAACATGAGTATGTTTGCCTTGTTAAGAAACTGCCGGATTGTTTTTCCAAAGCAGGCGATTGCACGGCCATGGCCAGGCACCTGTTGCCATCTGGCTTTGCCGCTGTGGCGTGTCTGATCGCTGGTGTGAGAGGCTGTGTGCACAGACCGGAGGGCCTGCAGGATGGGGCGCATACATAACAAGGTAGGATCACGCTCCTGGGACGGTGGTAGAGCCCAAAGAACTTCGCAGAGATCATGGGTCTAGGCAGAGCTTGGTTCCCCATTAGTGGGCTGTATCTTTGCAAGAAGGAAACGACTAGACAGGTAGTGAATTTACAGCTTTCCATGAACCCCTTGGGGGACTGAGGTCACAGGGCAAACGGCCACTGGGAAGACAGGCCGGCAGGAGCCACTGGAGCTAGACATTTGTGACACTGGAGTGCAAGCCGCCCTGGGAGCCAGAGGGAGGTTAGACCAGACACCTTCTGAGGAGCTGCCGGAGGCCAAGTGTAGGCTGGCATGAGAGCGTGAGGCTCCCAGCCTCTGCTGAGCAGTGTCCCCAGGGATGAGTCAAAACAGCAGAGCCTCAGTTTCCCAGGCTGCAGCGAGGACTTTTGCCTGAAGGTGCAGGGATTTGTTAGGACTGGGTATATGGCTGCTCCTAAGGCTGCTCTCTGGAGGGGAAGGTGGCATTTTGCAGAAACTGGGGAGTGATGTCAGCTCTCACTCACTGCAGACCATCAATTCATTTTAAATGTGTGGCAGATGCTTGGAGCAGGAGGTAAGAAACGGGTCAGCACATTCATTTGGCAAATGCACACCGAATGTGCTCTCTACGTCGGGCCCTGCCGGGGCCTAGGGTACAGCGGTGTCTAAGGCAGATCTGTCCTCAGGGAATGCCCACTACCAGAGGTGACAGATGTATAAACAGGTCGTTACCAAGAACGGGGTAACGCCTTACAGCAGACTGGACTCTGGGAGCCAGGCAGCCTTCCCAGAGGAGTGATGTTTGGTTTAACTCTTGCCATTTCTAAGATTAGCTAGAGTCAGGTGGGAGAGGCTCAGATGGACAGGGAGGAGGGGCCCTGAACAGGGCCGCCTCTGCACCCCAGGTACAGAGTCAGAACGGGTGTCCGTATTTCTGGAAGTTCAGGATGCTGGAGCATCAAGTATGTGTGGGGGGAGTCCTGAGGTCACTCCCACTCACCATGAACTCGCAGTCCTCAGGGGGAGTGCTGTCGCTCCGGTGGGCCCTGGGAACGGGCCCAGGGGAGAACCTTAATGCCAAGATGTGTGTGATGTGTCTCCAGGGTCACGTGAAGCCCTTCTACCCCCCTGGATCTGGAAGCCCACAGCTGCCCCCACATCTGCAGGTTCATAAATGCCTCCAGGCATGGGATACCACCACCTTTTAAAAGTTAATTATGAAAACATAGGAAGAACATAACCGACACTCCTGTGTACACCACCTGGTTTCACCCAAAGTCATATTTTGCCATATTTGTTTTCAGATGTTTGTCTTGCAAGAAATGGAATGCGCCAGGCAGAGCTGAAGTTTCTTTTGTGAGCTCCTGATCCATGCCCTCATTTCTTCTCCGCAGGTGTGACGTGCCTCTTCCTACACACAGCAGTTCGACAGCATGTTGAGTAAATGTTACAGAGGCGGTGTCAACTGTGCGTATCATTCCTCCACTCACTTTTCCCCCCAAACACAATGTTTTAGAGATTTATCCATGTTGGTACACGGTTATTCATTTTTACTGATGCAAATATTCTATCAGACAAGTATAAAAACTTCATAGGTTCTTCTATTGATGGATATTTAAAATGTTTCCAGAATCCTTATTATTTATAATAATGCTTGAATGAATCTCTTTAAAATGGGGACAGGGGTAAGTGTCCCCGTGGGGCAGCAGTTCCCACACGTGGCTGCCACAAGAGCCAGCTGGAGAGCTTGCGCAAGGCCCCGCGGGCCCAGCCCAGAGCACCGGGGGCTCCTCTCGGGGGTGTGGCCAGCGTGTTGGCAAGTCTGTCAAAGCATCTTTTTATGTGATTTATTGATCATGAAGTTTCTTCTTTGATAAATTTCTTATTTATGTCTGTTTCCCATTTTCCTACTCAATGTTCATATTTTTAATGCGGGAGTTTGGAAACTACTTATTTATTTTATATATGACTTCTTCGTCCATTATGAACGCAGCAAATCTCCCTGGCTGTGGTTTATCTTTTAAAAATGTATTACATTATTTCTATTTAATTGTTTTTGAATCCATAAAACAGTCATGTGATTCAGAAATTAAAATGATTTGGGATGACCGCCGTCAGCCTCCAGTCTGTCCCTTTATTCGTATTAACCTCACTATCGTCTCCATTTTATTTTATGGAGGGGACACCGAGGCACCCAGAGGTGTCCTGATGCTGGGGCGCACAGCTGAGTCTGAGCTGCTGTCCTGCCCGTGGCTCGTGGGACCATACCACACGGGGCCGGGTCAGGTGCTCCCAGGGGGGCTCCTGGCTGCTGCAGGTGGGGGCAGAGGCTGCTCACCGCGTTGCGTGCCCTCCTGGCCTGTGTCGGGACAGTATTTTTTAATGCTAAAAATTAGCTAAGGGATAAAACTGAACTGGCTCACCTTTAATAAGAGGTGGAGAGCGAAAGAGCAGGTGTGAGGCAGGAAGGGCGGCCGCGGCAGCCCCGAGAGCAGAAACGCCTTCCCGCCGGCGGCCTGGGCCCCTGGCCCGTCTCCATGCTCGAACACCTGGACAGTGGCACAGGCCTAGGTGGTGACCGCACATTTCAGGGGGTCACCTCGCCCGTAATTGCCACACGCAACACACTTGGAGCCCTCGGTCCGGGTGGCTGTGAGGGTGAGGCTGCTTCTCCTCTGGCCTCTCTGGCGTCCCCGTGGCGCTGGCTGCTCTGCGGCTCTGGGAAGACACCGAGGGTTTATTCTGTGTCTTGCCCAGTCCTGCAGCAAAGACGCACGGAGCCACTCTGTGCAGGGACGGAGCTCCCGGCTGGCCCGGCTCTGGACTCTTTCCCGCAAGGGCAGCGGCGTCTTCTACCTGGGGGCCTGCGTTTCATTTGGTTTGAGCAGGCCAGCAGGACCATCCTCCGGCCGAATCACGGCCTCCCGTGTGAAGCGGGTTCCGGAAGTGAGCATGCCACATTCACGTCCTCCTCGATTCCCAAGGCCCAGGGCTACCCGAAGCTGAGGGTGGCGTTCAAGGGCGGTGCCCGGCACGCCCCGGCGGGACCACCGCCCGCCCCTGTCGGCGCCTGTTTGAGTTCCGTGTTGTGGTCACGCTCTGCCTAAGGTTAAGCGAATAAACCACACATTAAACTGGAGTGATTTCTTGGGTAACGTTCTAGATCTCTTTTTTTTTTCCAGGACAGGCAGTTAGATTGGAAATTATGGAAAATAAATCCTGAGAAACAAAAATATGGTTCCAAGCAGCTGAGTCGAAACACAATTCGTTTCACTATTAGGCACTGAATGTGTGTCCACCGCGGCTCCCGCGGCTGGAAGTCTATCAAGAGGCTCTGTCTTCACAGATACCTGCAGGTGAAGCTCTTCTTCTCACAGTTCCACTAACTTCCTGCTGGAAATATTAGCGGTTTTAAAATGGAACATTCCTCACTCACGTTAAGCAGCTGGTTCCACAGCAGGGGCACTGTGGGGTAAGACGGAGATGTCCCCTGCTTCCAGGGTCCCAGTTACACCAGACCAGTGTCCACGGCTGTGCCCACTCCACTGAGTGGATGTGACAGTCCACGTGGAGGGGACAAGTGGCACCGAATTGTAGCTTCACCTTAGAGCTGACTGGGAGTGGTGTCTGGGAGCCTCTGGACCGACCTCTGCGTGCTGTCGGTGAGGAAAAGGCGCAGGAGGCACGCCCTCCACCGCACGTGGCTGCACTGTCCTGTTCCCAGGGCTGCCAGGACTGGGAGGGCTCGGCCTGCGACATCCCAGTGCAGCCACCTTGCAGGGGCTGGCTCGGGGGCTGCAGCTTCTGTCCGGGCTCCGGAGGACCTGGGCCGGGTTTCTCAGCCCGCGAGCTGCCCAGCAGACGCAGGTGCTTCTGGCCACGCTCCGCACGGGTCCCCCTCCCTCTCACTGGTAGTGAAAGGTCATCGCGCTCCGCAGGAGCCCTAGCTGACATTGTCGATCTGTCTGCCCTTGGGCTTTAAAGGAACTTCAGAAACCATCTGGTCCAACTTCTCATTTAACAAAAGGATTGAAACCAGCGTGATGCCCTGATGGAGCCGGGCCCCGGGAAGCATGTGGTCTCCGAAGGGCTCCTTTCTTTGCCGCACTTCTCTGCTGTGGCAGAGGAAAGGACAGGCGTGCGCAAGGAAAGTTCCTCGTCTCCCACAGCACGGCTGTGCACACCGCACTGCGCCCCAGCACCTCAGCTGATCACCCTGCAAATCTGGCGTCCCCGCCGAGCGTCAGCGATGACGTGGAGCTCATTGTCAGTGGTGAGCACAGTGGCAGCCGCGCCAGGGTCCCCAGGCCCAACTGCAGGGTAGGCACTCATTCCCAGTTACCCTCCCTCCACGGACACGCTTTCTGCCTGGGAGCCCCTTTCCCTGGACTGCCAGTAATCCCACCTTGTGCCCGAGTCCCCTTCCAGTGAGTCCGACCTGACCCCCGGTCATGCCCGTGCACAAACACAGCGGCACATGCAACACACACACACGTGCACACACATACACTTACACAACACACATGCATGCACATACACACAAACACCACGCACGTCCATACATTCCACTCACACATGCACACACAGACAATACATACCCACACATACACGTGCACACACATGCAGACCCACACATATCACACAGAAATACACACATGGACATGCACACACTACTCACACCCTACATGCACACCCACACACAGATACCACAACACACATATCACACCAAACACACTATGTAGATATACACACACAGGTACACACACAGCCTTCTAGCCACTGATTAAACATAACCAGCGAAAAATAAAGGTGTGTGTGTGTGTCTATGTGTGCACGTGTGTGTGTCTTTTAATGATTGAAATTATTCACATTAAAAGAGCTTAACCCTCTCACGAACTTTTGCATATTGAGAAGTGAGCTAATATTTTCTTTAAAATTTTAATGGGTGTTGCTTAATCACTCTCTAAAGAGTTGTGCCAATTTGTATTCCCACAAACAACTAATGAATATGCCTAATTCCCTGCAGCATCACACACATATTGGGTGTTATTCAACTTTTTAATTGAGGCCCATCTGAGGGTAAAACATGGTATGTTGTTGTTGAGATGTGCTTGTATTGAATTACGAATGAGCTTTAGAATCTTGGTTTGTTTATTAGCTGATTTTACATCTCATTTGCAAACTTCCTCCACTCACTTTTCTTTATGGTTGTTCGTCTTTGTCTTAGGGATTTGTGCAATGCCTCTGGGGAGGAAATAGCCATTTGTCAAATATATCAGATATTTCTTTCTAGACAACCATATTTTTTAAACTTTGTTTCCCTACACAGAATTTTAAAGTGTTTTCACATAGTCAAATATTTTTGTCTTTCCCGTATTGGCTTTGTCTAGGGGTGCTGCTTTTAAGAATGAGAGAACTTGCTTTTTAGGCTTCTTGTCTTGTGTAATTGATGTTCCTGCAATGCCAGTAAAACTTCCTTGAAGCTAATACCTCCCTACCTTGCGCTTTAATGATCACTGCCTGCCCATTTAAAGTGGAAGATTCACCGAAAAGCAGTGAGACAAACAATGGCTTTAAATTCCAAATAAGAGAAAATGTTGTCTTCAGTTTCTCGAGGCATTTTAGAGGGCAGGGACTGTTTCTTCTATTTTCTCTGATTCCACATGGGCATACAAGGGGTTTAAATAATACCTATTATAAATTAAAGAAGACCTACATAAATGGGAAGACATTCCATGCTCATGGGTAGGAGAACTTAATATTGTCAAGAAGTCCAGCCTGCCCAAAGCAATCCACATGCTCAACACAATCCCCATCAACAGTCCAACGGCCTTTTCCGCCAAAATGGAAAAGCCAATCCTCACATTCAGATGGAATCGCAAGGGGCCCTGGATAGACAAAACAATCTGAAAAACATAGAACAAAGTTGGTAAACTCATACTTCCTGATTTTAAACTTAGTACAAAGCTATAGTAGCCAAAACCACGTGGGACTGGCGTGGGGATAGACATACAGACTAATGGGATAGAATTGAGAGTTCGGAAATAAACCCACATGTCTGTGGTCAATTGATTTTCAGCAAGAGTGCCAAGTCCATTCCATGGAGAAAGAATACTATTTTCAAAAGATGGTGCTATAACAACTGTACATCCACATGTAAAAGAATGAAGCTGGACACCTGCCTCACACCATGTACAGATTAACTCAAAATGGATCAACAACCTAAAAATAAAACCTAAAACCGTAACACTCTTAAAAGAAAACATAGGGGCAAATTTTCATGATCTTACATTTAGCAATAGTTCCTTAGATAGGATGCTAAAAGCACAAGCAATAAAAGAAAAGAAATAGATAAATTAGACCATCAAAATCAAAAACTTTCACGCATGAAATGATATTATCATGACAATGAAAAGACAACCTACAGAATGGGAGAAAATATATTTTTATTTTTTTAAAATTTATTTTAAATTTTGCATTTCCTTTTTTTTCCTATAAAACTTGGATTCAAGGGATAAAATATTTAGAAATTTTATGTCTGATAAAGGTTTACTTTCCAGAATATATAAAGAACTCCTACAACTCAATAACAAAAGGACAATCCAATTAAAAGTCAGACTTGAATATACACTTTTCTGAAAAAGATATACCAATGCCAATAAGTACATGAAAAGGTGCTCAACATTATTAGGCATTAGGGAAATGCAAATCAAAACTGCAGTGAGAAACCAGATCAACTCTCTGTAATGGCTATAATGAAAAAAAGGAAAATCACAAGTGTTGATAAGAATTTGGAGAAATTGGAAGCCTCATACATTGCTGGTGAGGATGTTAAATGGTGTAGCTGCTATGAAAAACAGTTTGGTGCTTCCTCAAAAAGTTAAATAGAGAATTACCACATGTTCCAGCAATTCTTCTAGGTATATGCCCAGAGGAATTGACAACAGGGACTTGAACATATATTTGCATATCCATGTTCACTACAGCATTATTCCCAACAGCAAAAAGGTGGAAACCCAAGTGTCCGGGATGAATGGATAAACAAAATGTAGTTTACACACACAGTGGAATTTTATTCAGAAATAGAAGGAATGAAGTTCTGATACATTCAACAACGTGGATGGACTTTGAAAACATAATGTTAAGTGAAGTAAGCCAGACTCAAAGGGAAAAATATGATTCAATTATATGAAATATCTAGAATAAGCAAATTTAGAGACAGAAATTAGATTAGGGGTTACTAGGAGCTGAGAGGAGGAAATGGGGAATTGTTGCGTAAGTGAGCACAGAGTTTCTGTTTGGGGCGATGAAAAGGTTTTGGAAATAGCGGTGACAGTTGCACAACATTGGGAATGGAATTAATGCCACTGAACTGTACACTTAAAAATGGTTAAAATGGCCAATGTTATGTTCTATTTTACCACAGCTTTAAAAATTACTGTTTCATATCAAAACCACTGAATTTTAGACTTTTCCTAGATGAACTACATAGTATGTGGATTATGTCTCGATAAAGCTGTTAAAAATTATCCTTAACTGGCCTGGTTACTAACTCTGAATCTTTTTAGATTTTACGGCTTCCTTGCAGAGATACTTAGCAAAAATGATCCCCCTTTGAAAATGAGAAAGGAAGAAACAGCCCCCTGTGCTCATGTTCAGAGTCCAGAAGAAACCCTGGTAACTTTGCTGCTGTTCCAGAATGGGCCTTCGCCACCCCCACTTTGGGACACAGAGCTCAGTGTGCGTGCCGGCCCTGTTGCCGCTGGGACCCCCGGCCGGCTCTCAGGAGCTCGGGTCTTCCTCAGCCGCCAGTGGCTGGGCTCCGGGCTGTGTGCAACCCCAGGGTTCAGTGTTGCGGCCGTGCGCAGGTGGCCTGGAGTCCCAGCCACCTCCTCCTTCCCACCAGTGCCTGCACTGACCGGGACAGGGACTGGCCTGCGCCATGCTCCACCCTGCCCCTGTGAGTCTCCCCCCGGTAAGCACCTGGGCATTTTCCACCCCCTTCTTTTGCCCCAACTCAGGCAGGCCACCTGGAGGAGGCTTCATGCTCCACAGGTGCGTATAGGGACTCACGCCGTGGGCCTCGCTGTGGGGATATTAAGGCAGGCCCCGCTGGAGCTAGGTCCTCAGGTCCTTGAGAGGAGCTTGGTCACAGATAGTTTTGTTTTCTCTAATGTGGCCTTGGCAACAATTTTTCTTACATGTGGGGCAATTGGACTTATCTTCAAAGGTCACCAGCAAAGCCAAATGCTGGTACAGTGGCGGAGAGAGGGAGCCCTGCTGGCCACTGAAAGGCGGGGAGGGAGTGCTCCTTCCCCGGGCTAGTGCATCGCGTGAGGGTGACGGCACTGCCGTGCCATGCAATCCACCCACTTAACGTGCGCAGTCCGGTGGCTTTTGATGTATTCACGGAGATGTGCATCCATCATTACAATTCATTTTAGAACATTTGCATTACCTCGAAACAAAGCCCCGAGACGCTTAACCCCCACTCCCTGACCCCTGTGACCGCCGCCCTCCCCACAGGCCCACGCGATCGTCACTCCACCGCTGACCCTGTAAAGTTGCCCATTCTGGAGAGTTCGCAGGAGTGGAATCGTACGTTTCAAGGTCTGCCCATGCGGTAGCGTCTGTCAGTACTTCATCCCCTTTCATTGCCAAATAATATCCCATTTTATGGATACATCACACTCTATTGCCCAGCAATTTGTCCATCAGCAGCTGATGGACATCAGGTTGTTTGTACTATTTCATCACTGTGCACAAGGCTGCTTTGGACACCCGTGTACACATTTCTGTATGAGCACAGGGTCTTATTTCCCCTGGGTGTATACCCGGGAGCGGAATTGCTTAGTCACAGGGTAACCGTGTTTACCTGTCGGAGGAGCAGTCTGACCATTTTCCAAAGCGGCCGTGACATGTCACATTCCTACCAGCAGGGCACGAGGGTACCAGTCCAGTATTTAAACTAAAAAGCCACTTTGGAAAACAGTTGGTAAGTTCCTCAAATGTTAAAACAGGGTCACCGTCTCGCTTACAAATTCCTCTTCTAAGCGTATGTGCAAGAGAAATAAAAACATATGTGCACACAAACCTTTACATGAATACTAACAAATGCATGATTCGTGTTGGCCAGAACGTGAAAGGCCACACACCCTGTGATCCCTTCACACGAGGGGCCGAGAGGAGTCACACTGTGGAGACAGGGACAGAAAGCAGGCTGGCGGTGGCTGGGGTCTGGCAGCGGCACGGGGGTGGGGGGGGGCACTGCTAATGGGTACGAAGTTTCTTTCTGGGGTGATGAAATTGCTCTAAAATTAGAGCGTGGTGATAATTGCACAGGTTTGTAAATATTCTCAAAACCACTGAACTGTACACTTAAAAAAGGTGAACTTTATGGTATGTCAATTACAAACCAATAAAGCTGTTGAGAGGAGGGGGGTGGTGGCCGGCCTTCGCCACGCCGCCCCCCGGCCTTGCCGCTTTCCCCGGACACGCCGGCTTTCGGCTCTCACTCTGCCTCACTCTCTCTCACTCTCTCTCACGTGTTTTGCTCTTTCTCTTTTCGCTTCACCCTTCAAAGACATCGATCAGATTCTGTCCCCAGTGTGCGCAGACACTGCCAGCATCGCTGGGATCTCAGAGGGACAGACGGAGGCAGAGGGAGTTGGCCGGGAGGGCCTTGCTTCCAGTAACCACGGGGCACGGGGAACCCGCGTCGTGGGCCTTCCTCCTCCCGTCAGAAACGCGCGCAGTCGAGCGGAAAACGCGACGCCTTCAAAACACATGCAGGGCCAGGGAGAAGCGTGGGAAGGACGCTGGGTGCTGGGGTGGGGACTCGAGCCAGCAGGCGGGCCCCAGAGCAGGACAGGCCCACCCCGCTAGGGAGGACACGGAGGCTGCCGACGCCACCTCGCTGATGGGTGGCAGTGGGGTCGGCGGAGGGAGGACCTGCAGAGAGCAGGGCGGGCGGGAGGGCGCGGTAGAACCGCGGCACTTCGCTGCAGGCGACGCCAGAAAGGATCAAAAGACGCTGACAAGACACGGACTGCAGTGGGTAGCAGGGTGCGCTTCCTGATGAAACCAGCCCATCGATGCACTAGGCCGGGAGACCTCTGTGGCCTCTGCCCAGAAGCCGTGCTGCGTGAACGTAAATTCCTCGCGCGAGCAGTTGCGAGCCGTGAGCATCTTGCTCGAAGTATTCCACAGATGGGGATTCTCCTCCAGGCAAATATTGTTGGTCCACATGCCCGAAAGTCCAGTATTGTGTCTGTTCTCTTTACTCTGGGACCATCCCTTTCCCCCTACAGTCAACAGAAAATTGCATCCCGGGCTGCTGCTCGACCTCTTCTCCCCGTCATGGTAGAGGGGACGCAGAGCCGGGCTGCTTGGGTGCTGAGCCCGGCCCTGTGCTTTCGGGTGTGCTACATGTGGGAAAAATAGTCAAAGGAATAATCGTATTTAGATTGCGGGATTGTAACCAGCATTAAATGAGTTTCGCTATGCCTTGCACCTAGTAGCACTCGATCAATATTTATTGCCATTATTATTGGCTTATCTGAATTAGTAAAAGTATCAAGTAGAACCCAGATAAACAGGTTTGGCAAAGACGCAACTGGCTTCTGGAAAGCCTACACCGAGGGCTTCCCGGGTGTCGATGTGGAAACGAGTGCAGCCTGTGAACTCCGTTGGAGCAGCCCTCCAAGTCCTCCCAGCGCAAGCTGGACGTGTTCAGATAAGAATTCTCTATGTGCCAAAGGCAGGTGGCGAGTCCCGGCGAGTACCATTCTGAGGCCACCAGGGCTTCACTGGCAACTTGCCTGGGGTCCACAGCTGGCAGGAAGCTCTGGCTGTGCTCAAGGGCTCTTCTGCCCACGCTTGCACCTCTGTGCTAGCACCCTCCACTCTAAGCGAAGCATTCAGCTGCTTGGTTCATGCACGTGTGAGCCCAACACGGCGGGTGCGTGCCAGTGCCCTGGAGCTCTGTGACAACCACAGCCTGCCGGCTGTGGCCCGGTGTGCAAGCATCTCAGGGACCCAGCGTGATCTGACAGGTCAGTTGGGTCAAAGGCAATTCAGAACATGACTACTGTAGCTGTTTTATTTTCGTTCTTTGCATTACACAAGTAACATGTGCCCATCGAAAAAGACAATCAGATAATAAAGAAAAGCACAAAGAAGGTTAAAATTACCTTTACTTATACTGCCCAGTGGACATGCTTTCTGAAAATGTGATCCATTTTGGTTTCCAAACTATTTTTGGAACTAGAGGGTTTTTTGGTTTGTTTGTTTTTTATTTTTCCAGATTGTGGTAGATGAATGAATCAAAATTCAGCCTTAAATTCCAAACTTTCAAGAATTAAATTTATGTGTCTTATCTGCAATACACATCATCAAAAATTGACAAAGTGAGAAATGGCCATCCCAAAGGAGAGAGGCCTCAGAAGAAACCACCCCTGCCAACACCTTATCTCAGACTTCTAACCTCCAGAATTATAAGAAAATAAATTTGTTGTCTAAGGCAAAAAAAAAAAAAAATGGCAAAGTGATTTTGATACCACGTCAAACTGCAGCTCGCTTGTCGCACACTCAGAGGCACGCACGCTCATGCTCTCTTCCAGGAATTCCAACACTTCTAACGACGCCAGTGCAGAGGAGCACCAGTCTTGCCCCAGTTGGAACTGAAGGCAGATAAGCTAGCAGCCTGCAGCCTCCCGGTCTAATGGACTTGGGGACAGCAATGCTTGTGAGACAGTAATAAGCATCTGTTTTCTTTTTCCATTTTCTCATGAGATTACCGATCATTTTCTGTATGTGTCAACTGCAAACCTAGGACTTGACTTCAAGAGGAAATTAGGAACAACGCACATTTAAAAAAAAAAAAAAAACAATACCGTAAGGGAAAAGGGTGCAATACCATTCACTTCTTCTTTTAATGTTTAATTTTTTAAAGTGAAACCTGCTGCCTTTCACGATGCATATTTGTTCTTTAACCTAATTGCTATTTTACCAAGCTTAAATTGTTTGAATTTTAGAAACACCAACTAGGAAGTCAGTTGATGCTGCAGTATTTCTTTTCTCACATATTTGTTTCTCCCTTAGAAAGTGTGAATTCTGCATAAATTGCGATGCAGGAAGCTCACAGACCAGAGGTTGGAAGGAATACAAGTGCTCGAGGTCATCTATGTCATTCAGTTTATCTCCTAGGACTTCTGATTTGGTGTTTTGCAGCAGTCTAGCACAAATGAGAAGGTTTTAGGGTTCCATGTCTTGCTCTTGCATCTGCCATGTTGCGGCTGCTGTTTCTCTCTTGGTGCTAGGAGGGCGTTTCTCTCCCTACTCAAGAGGAGACCCAGCCAATGTTCGCTGCCCCACAGGAACTGGGCTGCATCGTTGTCTTCTCTGCCCAACGGCGACAGCGGCCACCACAGCACAGGCAGCCCGGAGTCACCCACGGGCACCAGTCCTCTCTCTTTCCCCGTGGGAACCTTCGAAAGCAGCCTGCTTGTTTTTCACTTTTATCCCTCACTTTGTGTCCTTTAATACATGGATTCTGCCTCCACCATTTCACTAAAAACTAGAAGTTTAGACTCAAGAAGGTCTCCAAGAGTCTTTTTTATTTTATATATTTTTTGCTAAATCCACACACGCACACTTTTCAGGCATTTGCATTACTTGGCGTCCTACGTCAATTGCCAATGCAGACGGCTCTCAAATCTGAAACTTCAAATCCTACTTTTATTTTGAACCCTAGGTCAGACTCCGTGTCTCAGTGGACCTGAGACATCCTCACCTCGACAAGTCTGAGACGTAACTCATCACGTCCACGCTTCGAGCCCACTAACCTGCGCTGTGGCCGTGAGTGGCGAGTAGGCCACCCCTCCACCCTGTGCTCAGCAGCACGCCAGGGGACAGTTCTGGGCACTGGAGCCTGGCCTCTCAGTTCGGCCAGTCACCCCCAACCCGGCAGATTCTCACTCCATCCCTCAGCATAGGTCCTCACTCTGTTTCTCATACCTGGCATGTCAGAGACAGCCAAGTCGCCAGCCCTCAGGGTAAGAAAAAGAACATCCCTGGCATTCCAGAAGGCCCTGAGTTGTCTCTTCTGGGTGACGACCCCTTCCTCCTTCTATAGCCGACCACTAGCCTGGTTTAGAGAACCCCCTTCCTCACTTTTCTCCTGGTTTTAGCTCTAAGACACGCACCCCTGACGTGCCTGTGAGTGAACAGTCTGAGCTCTTCTGCTCCTTGACTTTCATTTCATTCTCCGCCTCGATTCACCATTATCAGCTGAGGCCCCTCTGTGCTGTGGGTCGAGGTCATTGTTGTGTAGCGCTCCATGATATGAGTAGCACACTTTTTTTCACTTGTCACTTGGTGGACACTCGGGAGTTCTGTCCTAGTGACACGTTGTGGACGCGGTGCGGCTCCTTCTCGGTGTGTGGCCGAGGGCCCTGGGGCGCACTCCGTGGGGTGGGGGCTGGTCCCAATTACCTGCCCTATCGTCACTTGAAGTGGAAGTGTGACATTAATTTTTAAGTGATTTTCGCAATGGCTGGTTAATTGTTCTCTCTTTCCTTTTACCTTCCACATGAGGGGTCTTTCCGGGGCACGACCCTGATGACGCCACCCTCCCGCATAGCTCCTTCCCAGTGGCTCCCTTGGCCCTTGGACAGCATCGGTGTTTCCCAAAAAAAAAAAGCATTTAGGGCCTATTGTGGCCAAGCCTCTGCCCTCCCGTGCAGATTTCCACCCTGCCCTTTGCCCGCCTTGACCTATTAATCACCTACCGGAAGCTCTGGCAGCCACTGCCGCACGGTGGGCTTTCTTCAACATCTTCCCGTCACGCTCGTGCAAATCAAATCCCCGAGGAGAACACTCGCTTCTCTCCAGCCTGAGGTGGGTCCCAGTCCCCAGGATTCTGAAATCACTCCAGGCTTGCATTATTACAGCAGCCATCACAATGCACTGGATGTGTCTGTTCACATTTCATTTATTCATATCCTGCCTTCTTATGCAAAAGGGTTGTATAGCTAAGATACAATAAATATGGAGCCATGTAAGTAGACAACAATCAAAGTAAAGTGAGGTATAGCCAGACCACATGATAAGGAGAATACTGGAAAATAGATACACAGGCTATAGGATGCCATGTGGTCATTGGAATTCGGTCCCAGGGAGACCCTGAGAACAAGGGCCACAGAGCAGGTGTCTGTCTTCGCCACACAGTGAGAATGGGGGCTACTTTCCATCCCTGAGCACCCGGAGCCTGAGATCTGCTCGGTTCAGTAGGTCCATGCGGACGTAGGAGTAGATGCCCAAGATAGCAGGCACCTTTAGGAATTGTTGTCATCTCCCTGAGTGCTGCAGAATCAAGATGGGACATGGGACTGGACTCACTGAGACGTCGGAAGGATGGTGCTGTCTACCAGCTGCAGCTGCTAGTAAGCTGTCTGCGGGGCAATCTGTCAGCAGACGTCACCGAGACTGAGCAGGCGCAGCAGGCGGGAGCCACTGTGATAGAGCGTGATGATAGAGGATCTCTGAAACTAAATAAGAAAAGAAAAATGGAAAATAAAAGTTAGCTAAAATAACTCTTTTTGATCTTAAACATTCACATTTTCCAGTTTTATGAATTTTTTCACACAGTTATAGAAAGAACACTCCGGATTTAGGAAGAGCTGGAAGCTGTCTAATAACAACTGCCCCCAGGGACCCAGGAGGGCCGGCAGGCAGGAAATGATTCGAGACCAATGCCATAAACTAGGTTCATTCACAGCCATCACCCGAGACGCTGCCACGTGCGCAGGCCGGACGTCAGGGACGAGGACCTTACAATCCCCTCCTGGAAGCTGCCTCCCTTCTTTCTGTCTGCTCGCCGAGTCCTGATGGCATCGCATGGACGGACCGAGCCCACCGCCTGCCCCTTTAAACTTGACCTGGGAAAGCCCGATGTCCCCTCCCCTCAAGCCCAGAGGAGCTTTCACTGGCGCTGATTTCTCCTGGGAGATGCACTGGGACGCGAGACCCCCTTTCTGTGACGCCCCTGTCAGGCTGCAACCTTACTCCCAACACTTGCATTTCCTGAGCTCTCGGCACAGTTCCGTGCCCGGAGCAGCGTGCCGCTTCCCGAACACGCACGGCCATTCAGCGGGCCAGACAAGGGCCGTCCCGTAGGCTGGTTCAGATTTGGTTTTTCAGTTACACTACTTGTAAAATGTGATTCTTAAATCCCCAAATTCTAAGCCTGAGGGAAGGGAGGGTGCATTTGACGCACTGGCTCACCCAAAGGTGGACAGAAACATGCCTGGGAGGGAAACTGGAAGCTGAGCATCTCCTTGGAATTGAAGGGAAAACGCAGATCAAGAGGCGGCGCTGGAAAGGCAGGGATTGTAGGGATTGTATCGGGGCCTGCACCCCAGCATGGCCCTTGTGGCAGGGTGGCCCTCCTTCCCGTGGCCGCCTCACCTGGCGGCTCCTCAGCGAGAGGAGGAGCCGACCGAGCTGAGCACTCAGATGATCGGTCCGCCCGTCCGTTGCCTGCACGTGTCTCCCCGTGTGCTCCCGCCACAGACGCCGGGACCTGCTCTAGACTCCAGCCCCCCCCTCCAAGCGTAAGCACTGATCTGGCCCCACGGCACGCCCCTCTGCCCCGCCCCGTGCTATGGGCCCGGTCCCCTCAAGCTCTGCGCTGACCTTTGCTCTCACCTCTTGACAGCGCTGTCATCGGGAACTCCGCCCCACCGCAGACCTCCCGCAGGACGCTAGGACCAGGAGGTGGAGCTGATTCCTCCTCTCTCTTATTGCTCCTTCCAGACCTTTCCTCTCCCTCTCTCCAAGCCAGAATCCCTGACACTGGAGGCTCTGTCCCTCCACCCCTGCCGTCCTCTGCCCTCGGTCCTTGCCACTCTCTTCCAACCTGATCCTCCCCGTCCTTGAGGACACCGGGCCAGCCACTGCATTGTGCCCTGCCCTATCCCGGTCACCGTCGCCGTGGTGTTGCTGACCTCGTGGGTGGCTGGGTGGTCATCTGTTCTAGCTCTCCTCTGGGACAATCGAAGTTTAGGCCTATTCCCCTGATTGTTGGCTCCACTTTCATCCTCACGTATCCCAGTTTGGAGTATAAATTATATCACTCTTCCGTCACTTCTTCATCTCTCTCTGCTTTCTCCTCTGCCCATCCTCAGCCAGACACTGCCCCGTCGTGTCCAGGGCCTACACTCAGCAGGGCGAGGTCTCAGCGCTGAGCAGCCCAGAGCGTGAGTGCTGCCTCCTGCTCTTTCCGCTGCGAAACGATCCAGACTCCGTGAGACTTGCCCTTCAGTGATCCCTCCAGCCCCCACAGACTCTCGATATAATCAACTCTCTGATACCCTCCGCCCCTTTGGAATTATCTGCCCAAACCCTGGCCTGCTTCAGTGTAAGTATCGTCCTTCTTTCTGTCTGTATCCCAGCAGGACTTGCCTATAAGACTATCACTCAACTGGACTGACTGCTTCCATTTGAAACCATGGCCACAGGCCTCAGGTAGGCATTAATCCTGTGGGCCAATGCTATTTAGTTCCCCTCACACATAGCCTGCTGGTGTGTCAGGCAGCAAACTTAAAGACAGATCAATGGAATTGACCTCATCTGAACAGCAAGAAGAAAACAGGTGAAAAAAATGATCAGAGTCTCAGGAACCTGGGGGACTATAACAAAATATCCAGCATTCGTCTGACTGGAGTTTCAGAAGGAGAGGAGAGCATGGGGCTGAAAGAATATCTGAAGAAACAATGGTTAAACATTTCCCAAATCTGCCAAAAGAAACAAACTTATAGATTCAAGAAGCTGAGCAAATCCCAAATAGGATACACCCCAAGAAATCCATGCCAAGACACGGCATAATTAAGCTTTTGAAATCTTAACACATAGAACAAAGTCTTAAAAGCAGACAGAGAGAAGCGACTCCTCCCCTGCGGAGAGCGGCCGCGCAAGCTATAGCAGACTTCTCGCTGCAAACCATGGGGGCCGGAGGGAAGTGGCACATCATTTTCCAAGTGCTGAAAGCAAAGCATTGCTCTCATTCCAGTGAGATCATTCTTCAGGGAAGCACAGACCTTTTCCCGGAGAACTAAAAGAGTTTGTCTCTAAAAGACCTACCCTGAACGACTGCTAAAGGCAGCTCTTCAAACAAAGGAAAAGCTGAACGGAGCAGACTTGGAGCATCAAGAGGGGAGGGAGCGTGGAAAAGGCAGACACGTGGGGGTGCAAACGGGACCACGCTCCTGCCCAGGAGTTTCTAAAATCATGTTTGGTGAGTGACACAAAAATCATAACACTGTCCGATACGCAAGACAATGGTATTTAAACATGGGGATAGTGAAAGGCCCTAAGTGGAAGTTTCTACATTTCACTTGAAGTCTTAAAACACAAGGCCCAGTAGTACCCATCACGGCCTCCTTCCTCCGCCCGCGTTCCCCTGCATGCCTCCGTTCCTCCGTCACTGCCCACTAACACTTCTTAAAAGAGTCTCACTCTTCAATCCACCCAATTTTTCTTTCCCTTCACACCACTCCGCCCAAGCTGATCTTTTCAGTGTCATGTGCAATTCTGGCAAGAGTAGACAACTGATATTTTCTCAAAAGGTCCTGCAGTATTCAAAGACATTTTTCTGTCAGCTGCGTCTGATGTTGGGATTATGCAGAATCTGTATTTTCTGAGTCATCCTCCCGCACCGCCTTGGGTCCTTTGACAACACAGCTATCCACATTAAAGCACAGATACTCCCGATATCTCGGAGCTGGTTGTCACTGTTTGCTGCCTTGAACTCAAGAGCTGCTCACACCTATTGACGTCTCCGCTTTGACACATCATCCCAATCAGGCAGTCCTGTGGGGAATGACGACATTGCCCTTTAAATTCCAGAAGCAAAGAACCAAACTGCAAAGCGCTCACTGCACACAGAGTGAACACTTACAGAGTTAAGTCTTGTTCTATGTTCACTCTTAAATTTTTTGATATTACAAAAAAAAAAAATATGGCCCTCTAGATACAGGGCAAAATTAGAGGCTTATTTTTTCTTATGTTGACAGCACTTTGAACTGAGCTATTTTGAGTTGAGTTTCTGAGCATTTAGAAGTTCAGTGCCTCAAGTTCAGTTTCAATCTGTAAAGCTGTACCTCTCGGTGCAGAGCCGCCTCCGGAGGAATACGGGCTACCTAAAGATGAAGGAGGCTGTTTTACTCAAACCTTACTTTTTTAAAAGCTAAAAAGAAAAGGAGGTAAAGAGATCCGTGGGCGGACGTATGGAGTGCGTGTGGGGCGGGGGGCGGCGAGGAAGCACGGGAGAGTGAAGGCAGGTGCCGTGCGGCCACAGGCTGGGTCACCCCCGCACCCGGGGAAGGTCGTGCGGCTAGTCCGAGCCTCGCGTGGGAAGCGGGAGGCTGCGCCGGCCTCGCGGGACCGCAGGCACGTCTCCGGCACTGACCGCCGCCTTGCCGCCCTCTGCTCTTCGTGCTACGGCGCCGAACACTGGCTCTTCCTGGCGCTGCGGGGTCTGGGTGCTCTGCGGCTCGCCGTGGCCACGAGTTAGGAGCAGAGCGACTCATGTCACCTCCAGGCTGACGTCTGATAATCGGCGTGTGGCCACACGGAGCTCCACGGCCGCTCGCACGGCAGTGGCAGCCGGGCTGGGCAGAGCGAGCCTCGCGGCTCCCGGTTGTCCGTGTCCCATGAGCTGGAATTAAATCCTGGCTGTTCCCGGCACTGTGGTTTCCAGCCCCGCGTTCCCGGGCACCACCTGGTCCCTGCTGTGTCAGGCGCTCGTCACGGCAGTGGGCTCAGGGCTCTGTAGGGGGCAGGCCACGAACGCCGTCCCTGTTCTTGCCGTGACGTCGGTTTTCTCTGGTTCTCCTCTGTCTTTAGGGGAGCGCTGTGGACTCCCTCCTCATGCCACCTGTCCTCGCCCCGCCTCTTGGAGTCTCCGAGGGACGCACTCATGTGAGGACGGAGAACGAGGCTGGCTTTCCAACGGGAGCTGGGAGCCAGCACACGTTACCTGGAAGTTGGGTGGAGGCAAATGCCCCTGACCCTCCGTGGCAAGCCTGTGACAGGTGAAATGCAGCCGGGGTGTCTCCCTCCTCTACCCTCCCTGTTCTTGCCGCACTGACCTTGCAGTAGGGTGGACCCAAATCCTGTGCTGCTGGTGTGGGGCTCCCAGATGGCTGCATTATGGACGGGTTTGGGGTATTCCTATCGCCAAATCCGCAGAGAGGGCGCCTGTCGGCCAAGGGGCTGGGGGCTGCGATGCTACCGCGCGGTGAGCCCCTCTGCATTGCCAACCCTTGCTCGCGCTCACTGTAAACACCACCATTGCCACCCACGCCCTTTGCCAGCGTGCTCACGGCTGCAGTGGAGAATGACAAGCAGACAGGATCTGCTCCAGCATGGCTGGCAGTCACCCCCATCAACCTGCAGGGACGCCAGGACCCTGCCACAACTCACTGCGACAAGACCAGCCAGACACCATTGCCGACCCAGACCACACCCTCTCCATCTCGTTCACACCCGCCGTGTTCATCTTCCCTTGAAATCGCTCTGATCGTGTTACCTCCTTGCTCCAAAATGTTTCTCCGCCGTCTGCAGGGGACAGGCAAACTCCCTACATAAGTTTGCTATTGCTGCTGTTACAAAGTCCCACAAACTAGGTGGCTTACACAACAGGCATTCATTGTCTCACAGTTCTGGAGGCTAAAATTCTAAGATCAAGGTGTCAGCTGACTTTAGAATCAAGGGTTGGTTCCTTCTGAGGCTGTGAGGAGCAATCTGTCCGGGCACTCTCCTGGCTTCCGGGGCTCTGCAGCAATCTGCGGAGTTCCTTGGCTCGTAGAAGCACCTCCCGTCTCGTCTCTGCCTCCATCTTCACGGGGCCTTCTCCCTGTGTGTGTCTGTCTCTGCAGCCAGAGCACCCCTTTTTCAAAGACACCAATCTTATTGGCTTAGCTGCTCCCACGTCCCAGCCCCTTGCCAGGGACCCCATTCTAAACCGACTGCTTCAGCAAAGACCCTGTTTCCAAATAATATCCCATTCTGAGGTCCTTGGGGTTAAGGCTTCAGCATGCATGTCTTAGAGAGGACACAGTCCAGCACACGACACCCCGAGCTGAGCATCCCAGGCTCTCCGCCACCTGCTCCAACCTTCCTTTTCCAAATTATATTCCAAATTCCCACCACGCCTGTGCCAGCCAGGCTGCTCTAATGCTGCTCCCTGAGGGGCTCTGTCTTCCTTCTCGGCCGTGCCCATCCCTCAAATCCTGGCGCAGTCGCTTTTGTGGAGGTTTTTCTGCATCTCTTCAACCCTTGGTGATACATGTGAGTGCACTGAATTCAATTGTTCACATGTATGACAGTTTGGGCAACGACTCACAGACTTTCTTGCAATTATTCTATTTTTCAGGGCAGTACCTCCACAGACTCGAGCGCGAGACGCCGTGCCTGGGCCCCTTGGGCTGAGGTGTCCAAGGTGCCGGGACAACAGACCTACACGGAGACTGCAGCCATGTTCCAGACTATTCTCCTGACCACAGAGCTCTCGGCCTGCTTCCAAGACCTGCTTGGGTCATGATCCTGAGTGTGGACCTCACCGCCAGCATCTCCGCCCCAGGCCTGAGGGTGGCCGAGGCGTGTTGGAAGAGGCGGACGCAGCGTGGGCGTCCCGGGTGCGCTGGCACAGATGTGTGTGGGAGGCCAGCAGTGGGGCAGGAGGGGCGTGGACCCCCCCAGGGCTGGGGCCTGGGTCTTCCTATGCTGACCTCCAGCAGGAAAGAAAATCCTAGATTCGACTCTGGCCTTCCAAGTCACTGTGGAGATGTACTTGTCAGGGTGGAAGGACGGAGCATATTCTATTCAGCTCTTTCGAAGCTTGATTCATACCCTTAACACATCCTGCCCTATCACTTGTGGTGCCATTTGACCCCGGCTCAGGGGTGGCGGCAGCCCGACTTGCTACGGGGCCGTCTCCTTCCGGCCCCGCTCTTCCGGCAGGTGCTCTCCTTACGGCGCGTGCAGACTGCGCTTGGTCCCTGCTGCCCCTTCAGCATGCTTTTCGCTGTTCCTATTCAGTGTTGATGTCATTATTCTTCCACTCTCCTGTTTCGGGGCTGAAAACAGTGAAACGTTCCCACGCGTTGGGAGTACGCGTTCATCCCAACAAAAGACTGACGCACCCACAGAGCAAGGATGACGGCTCCCCAGCATGCTTTCAAGCTTTCACAACGGTCCTCTCGCGGGGCAAGAGGCAGGGTGGTTTCAGGGGTGCAGCTGGTAGGGTGCCTCTCACGCGGCGCCCGCTGGTGCCTGCTGTGGGCGTCGGTTTCCACGCCTCCCCACCGCGACATTCAGCACCTGCTGCCCTGGCGGGGATGTGGGGCAAGGGGGTCCTCAGCTACTGCTCCCCTCGCGTGAGCAGAAGAGGATGGCATCTTAACACGCACGGGTGGCGCCGCCCCGAATCTGTCTGGGGTCAGATGAGTGCAAAGACCGTGTGTTGGCAAAAGTCATCTGGCCCGACACAAACTCACCTGCGATTTTCCTTGCTGTGCCCTGTGGCTTTTCCTCCCAGGAGCCCCAGAAGGTGCGGCTGCCCCGGGTGAAGGCTGCAGCCGAGCTCTGCTGGTGGCTCACACCCCCTGCTGCCCGGGGCTCCCCCGCCGGCCCCTGCCTCCCCCTCCAGGACACACTGGGTGAGTCCCTGTCACTCGGTGGTGTGTCCTTCACAGCTGAATTCGCTGCACTTCTAAAAATTCACTTGGACAGAAATATCCTCTTCAGTCTTTCTCTTCTCCCCCCACCCTTGCTTTTCTCTTTGAAATCTCATCCAAATGCTTCATCAAAGCCTCTCCTATTTTTGTCTCTTGATTCCATTTGTGAATCCAAAGATTGCTCCCTTCGTGGCTGAAGTGTCAGACTGATACACCCTTCGAGGAATGTCAGGGATGGAAAGAATCTTCTTTTTTGTATCTGGTACAAAGTGCATCTTCATCTCACTTTCCATGGCTCGCTCCGTGCTAACGGACAACTTCACTTACCTGAGGAGGCGTGGAGTCCCGGAGATATTTTAGACAAGTATCTTCAGTCATTTCCACCCGTGGACAGCTAAGTAAATGTTATAATTCCTTTTTATAATACCACCTTAATTCAAGTAGTTTTGAATAAAGTAAGATAATGAAGAACTATCACTAAGTCAAGAGTTTCTAATCGGAGGCAAATAGACTGTAGGGTACCTGCAAAATTGGATGCAAGAATTTGAGGGTAGGTATTATGAATCATTACTTTTATTTTAGGTGGTAGATTATAATTTGCCCACCTCTTTTTCTTCCTCAGCCACATAATCCTTATTTTGTTGAAATAGCAATGAGTCCAGCTATAAAATCCAAATTTTGTAGCCTCCGTTGCAGATAGATGTGGCTATGCCGAAATTCTGACCCTTGAGAGTTAAGCAGCAGATGTTGGCTGGTGCTACCAGTAAAGTTCCTTAAAATCAGGATGGATAACTGGCACACTCTCTTTTGCTCTTTTGCCATTTAACCTTTATTCTTTCTTCTGCCTGGAATGCAGACATGATGGCTGGGCTTCAGCAGTCATCTTGGACCATGAGGTAGCCTTGCTGTTGGAAATAACTCACTGAGGATGATGAAATAGAATTTTGGAAGAAGGCTGGAACTGCCTTCTTTGGACATGTTTATGTGAAATAAAAATAATTTTCATCTTCTTTAAGCTGCTATCAGGTCACTTCTGTTCTATGCAGTTGACTTTGATCCTAGCTGATGCACTCCACTGTACTCAAGGGCAAGAAATGTCACACTATTTTTCTAAATCAACAAAAAAAATGAATTTCAAGTCTCACTAACTAGACTGGTAAAAAAAATTCAATCTTAGCCATGGACAGGGGACTCCCATGCACATCTGTGGTGCTCACACTATGCTCAGAAAACATGGTAAAGACCTTTGATATTTGGCTCACTGAGATGGCTGCTAAGATGCTCACTCAGAGGCAGACAGAGATGGTCCCAGAGCTCCCAGGCTTGGTGTGGGCACTGAGGTCTTGGCCAGGTATGAAGCCTGTGCAGCCCAAGCCAAGCCCCCAGGCGCACCAGGCCGCCCTGTCCCTCCCCACGGTGCCCAGAGCTCTGGCACAGACCTCCACCTCCCCAAGACCACTCAGATTCACGCTTCTCCCTAGAACTGAGAGATAGCCCCTGTCCCCAGGCCAGCCCCTCCTCCTCCTCATCTCCAAATTCTCCTTGTCCCCCTCCCCTATTGTCACTTGGTGATTGGAAAGGGGCCTCTCTCCTGAGCGTGGGGTGGGCACAGGCAGAGAGAGGCTCACCCTCAGAAGGTTCCCTACTTTTTGGCCCGCTCACTGTATGTGAGGCTTTCCCTGCGGGGGGCACACCCCTTCCCCAGCTTCACGGAGGTCTCTGTGGACAAGGGCATGGGAGAGGCCCAAAGTTTCTTTCAGAATTTCCACCATTGTCCACAGCACCGTCTCCTGGATAGGCCTGTTCTGGTTTCAGCAGAACACAGAATGGTTATAAGGGTTAAAATCCAACAAAGACAGAATGAAAGGCAAAGTAGAAGATGAAAGGATTTTGCTCTTAACGTGGGAGAAAAACGGAAATCAGGACTGGCTGGGTAGGTGTCTTCAGCAACAATAGCACGGCTAAGGGGTTGTCTGAGTGAAGCCATCGGTGAGTACGTGCCTTTTACACCAGTGAGTTAAAATGATTATCGATTTTATTATATCATAGTTTTATAAAAAAGTAAACATATCATGTAAATAGATATCTGATCTCTCACCAGTCTGAAATCAGGGGCCACGTGAGGTCTGATAGTGAGTAACACACGCACGTCAGTCCTTATAAAATTCTAGCGCTAGCCTCCGACTGGAAATTAAGAAAGATGTTTTACTGCCTGAATATTTTAAATCACCTTGGAGTCTAGCCATGGGGTGTATCTGCCCCAGTGTCTCGTCACTGTGATGCAGTCACCGATTTCCCGTCCAGAGCCCTCCGCCGCGCCGGCCTCCATCTGCAGCTCGGGAGGCCTTGCCGCCCCCGACGCCCAGCGACGCCCAGCGAGGCCTCTCGGCGGGGGAGCCCGCAGGAGCAGGCTTTGCCGTGACGGTCGGGGTGCCTGGGTGTGTGTGCGCTCAGGGAGGTCACGTTCCGACAGGCCGACTCCAGGGAACTTTCCGCCTGGCACCTTCCTGCCCCGGCGATGGGTTACGGAGTTCAGGCCTGTTTGGGTTTGCAGCATGTAATGACAGTGTCACGGCAGCTGGTGCTGTTGAATTCGGAGCCTGGCCCTGGGCGTGACCATCTGATTAATATGCCCGTCTGACCCGCCTGCCTGCCAAGACAGCCAAGAGCCACGGCTGCAACAGAAGACCTGGGAATCACTGGTTTCGGGCAAATGTATCCAAAGGCCTTATTTTCTCAACTAACTGTAGTTTGTACCTACAGTTCCATTGGGAGAAAGCCCAAGTGCGGTTCTTCTGAGTCGATCACTTCATCCTTTAATTTTTTCTAATTAGTTGATGGAACGAGTTCACTAACACATGATATTTGGGGGTTGCAAGAAAGTTATAAATGGCTCAAATAAGTGTCTTATACTTGTACTTTGAGATGCGAAAGAAATACATTCAAAGAGAACACACTTGACCTTGCAGACCAAGGCGGGCGAGGTCCCTGCTTGGCCCGGGATGATGCTAGAAGCGGCAGGATGCAGCTTCCAAGGGCTTGGAGTTGTTGGGAGAGTCCCGTCCTCCTGCCCTGCCCCATTCTGCTGTCTCCTGACCGTGGGAGAGCGCCTGACAGCCATGCACAGGAGTGTACTCAGCTGTGGCCCGTCTTGGCATACAAGGACGTAGAATTGGTGGATCAGCTTCTTCGGGCTCAGGTCTACTGGGTTCTAGAATCCGCTCGGAGAATTCCGAGCTCAGTTCTTTGCGTCCCACCTGCACCGTCTGGTGTCCGGCTTTCCTGGGACCACAGGACACGGGTTTCCCTCAGTGAAAAGGGCTCTGGAGCCAGCCAGGAGCAAGCCAGTGCCGACGGCGGAGGGCCCGCAGACTGTGAAGTGGAGGTAAGTGGCGTCAGTGAGCCCGAGGCAGAGCACGTGTGGACGCCAGGCCGGAGGATGAGTGCAGAAGGGGTGCAAGGGACACGTATACTGGGGCGGGGGCAAGTTGGAGAAGGTGCTTGGAGCTGCAGCTGCCGTGGCCTGGCGGTAGCCCCTGGCTCTTGGCCTGAGAGGCTTTCTCTGGGTGCTGGAGCCAGCTCGGCCCATGAACAGAGAGGCCGGAGGTGCTGTGGAGTCAGCGCCTCCACCCTCCCTGGGAACGGGCTCCGAGCCCTCGGGTGTGTGACAGGGGCAGGCGTACGGGCTTCCCACGGGGACCACACTCCGTCCCCTGCAGGACACCTGTGCAACAGCGGGCCATCCAGCCACGGCTATGCTGCAGACGCTTCACACCGGCTCTCCAGAAAGTACAGAAGCCCTGATCTGTGGCCTTTGCTGGTTTCCACGATGCCAGTCCACCCACACTGGCCAATTTCAAGGCGGCAACACAAGGCTGCTGACTGCAGAGGCGGGAGGAGGAGAGGCTGCACCGGCACGCCACACCACGCCACGCCACACCACGCCACGCCACGCCACACATCAGCGGAAACTCCATGCTGGAGGTCAGCAACCTCGAGAGCCCCACGCACAGCAAAATGCAAGGAAGTGACCAGGGAGCCAGCAGTGTGAGGCATCGTCTTTGTTTTAATATAATTTATTTAACGATAAGTTAGTATGGTCTGATTTTCAATAATAGCCAAGTCTCACAAGTGGCTCACAAAATTCTTGAAAAGGTCCCCAGCGGGCTCCGGCTTCCTCCCTGCCCTCAAGTAAGCCCTGTCCAAGGCTGTGATCCTGACTCCTGTTGTCTCCCCAGAGTGGCCTCCCACAGACAGTCCCTCCTGAAACCACGCCGGTGGTGGGATCCAGACGCACTGCTGTTTCTGCTCGGTCCTCACGGCCAGCGGGGACCGGCTCTGGAGGCCACCGTGCCTCAGCGCAAGGCAGCTCTCAGAGTGTGCATGTGGCGTACGCACACGTGGTCTGGGCGTACGTGTGTGTGGGGGGTGACTATGTGTGTATATATGTGAGCATGTGTACGTGAGAGTGTGTGTACATGAGAGTTATGAAGAAGCGTATTTGTGTGTGCGTGAGAGTATGTATGTGGTATGTATGTGTGAGTGCGTGTGAGGGTGCATGAGCAAGTGTGAGAGTACATGCGTGTGTGTGCATGTGTGCGGTTGTGTGTGATTGTGCATGAGTGTGTGCACGCATATGTGAGCGTGTGCATGCGTGTGTGAGCGTGTGCATGCGTGTGTGAGTGTGAGTGTGTGCATGCGTGTGTGAGTGTGAGCGTGTGCATGTGTGTGTGAGCGTGTGCATGCGTGTGTGAGCGTGAGCGTGTGCATGCGTGTGTGAGTGTGAGCGTGTGCATGCGTGTGTGGTCCTGCACCTCTTCCCCTCCATCCAGCAACAGCACTCTGCTTTTCTTTGGGGTGTGGCCTTCACGTACCCTACATGGGCCCCTGGAGAGCTGTCAGCCCAGGTGGCCTGACCCACCGGGGGGCCTGGCAGTCCTTCCTTCCCACAGGGAAGCCATGGTGGAGGCCAGCGGGGAGTGTCCCTTACCTGTATCGCCAGGGCCCAGAGCATCCCCATATGGTCCTCAAGCCCTCCTGAAATAAAAGCGTTCTAACATCACTTTATAAATTCCTTTCCTACTTAAGTCAGCCAGGGAGAGCTGGCTGGTTTGCAAACACAGGTTTCGTGATGTAACCGCACCGTGCAGGGGAACTATGCCCCCGACGGTGGCTGGGGACAAAGGGCAGATGAGGTCACCACAGGGAACGGGCAGAGGGCCAGGCTCCTAGCTAAGAGACAGAAACTGCAAGGACACTGATGCACAAGATTTCTCCCAGAATCTGCATATGGGACCAGTCCAGCAACAAGGGCAAGGATGGAGAGGGAGAGAGAGAAGAATTTCATGGAATCCAACAAGCACAAGACAACTTATCCTATTAGCAAAAGCAACGCATTCTGCCCCTCACCGTGTGCCAGGCATCTGGCACTACATCACCGGACCAGCACAGCACCCGGGAAACTGATCGAAAAGGCCACTGTATCTTCATGGCCCAGACAACGCCCCTAACTCAGGCCACCTCAGGTGCACAAAGGTTGCGCAGTGACAGATTGGTCAGTGATGCAGCCAGGAATTACTGAGGGTGGCCCTAGCCCAGAGTCCCGGAGCCGGTAGGGGCGAGTGGGGAGTCTGCACTCTAACAGCCCTGGTGGAGGGGCCGTGGCACCCCTGTGTGAGAACCACTGCCCTACACAGAGCTGGGCACTATGCCGGGAGGCGTGGGCTTACTCTGCCACGTCCTGCAGCTGACTTCCGAACACCCGCTAGGCTGGTAGCCATCCCAGCCTCCCCGGCCTCCCCAGGAGATGGCCTTTGCCTTGCAGCTGCATGCTGGTGGGGAAAGCCTGCTGGCACTGTGTCACGCGCTGTCCGGGATAGAGGACGACGAAGCCAGTGTCGGGTCTGCCGTGGAGCCACTCTGCGGACAGGGCACAGAGAGCAGAGAGCTCTCGGCAGAGCGCTGCCCACGGTTTGTCTATGCACCATGTGCTGCTGTCTTTCCAGAGGGAGGGGGCAGAACATACAGGGGGGGACAGAACCCGTGGGGGCAGCTGTGTCATTTCACACAAAACAAGCCGTTTCTGAAACATTCAAACGCCTGGGGATTAAGGCTTCCAGGGACGATGTCCCTGTGCTCTGTCTGCAGGCGTGCCCTGGGGCTGCCAGCGCGCCAGCAAGCCTGCCCTCCTGGGCCGAGGGGACCGCTCGCTGACAGGGAGAGATCACATCTGGATCTGTGTTTTCTGGTCACGTCACCGGCGATGAGATGAAGCAGCCGCCCGGGACGCCCGCGTAAACTCGAGTGCCGGCCCCAGGTTCAGCGAGCGCCACGCCAGCCTTTGGAAGGATCCTCCGCAGACTCCTGCGTCTCTCCTCCCTTTTGCTCCGGTCTCAAGGTCTTGTTCTGTGATTCGCTTCCAGCGTCCCCTCCGGCTGCTGCTTCTGTTGCTAGCAGCGTGGGTGGTTCCCCAGGTCCCCTTTCCCCTCCGGGACCTGAGGCGCTGGGCTGGCGGGGCGCCCTCCCCGCGGCCAGCCTTCCTCAGGTGCGCCCTTCGCACCCACTGGGCCTCCCTCTCCGGCTCCCCGCAACACGGGCCTCACTGTCTTCATTTCAAAGGCCATCTGAGATGGCTGGTGAGTGACTGCCCTGTGGTCACACAGCCCCTATCCTCGCTCTCAGCGCTCAGAGCCCTGTTTATCTCGTTGCCATTGTCCTTCCCTCAACACGTTGGCTTAGCCTCTTCTCCAGCTTCTCTTCCTCCCCTGCACAAACTGAGGTACCTGTGAGGGGCCGGACATGCAGTTCAGGTGACACCTCAGACGGTAACTTCCAGATGCACGTTGGTGCGCTGAGCCATTTTGCCTGCAGATGGGGCAGAGGGGCCTAAGCGATCTCTCCATTTTCCTCCCTTGGAATTGGCTGGAACCGGCTCCCTGCTGGATGTCTCTGCAGGTGTGGCGCACTTTGCAGGTCAACTTCAGGGTGTGGCTTTTGACCCTGCATGGGCCTGCCTCCCGCTGCCCTGCCTGCAGTCTGGGTGCACTGGCTGCAAGTTGCCCAGGCAGTGCTGGCCGAGGGGACCCTGCTGGGAAGACACAGCAGGAAGCCTACACCGTCCAGGCCCCAGGTGCGAAGGTCAGGGAACTGTGTCCCTGTGAGAAGAGGCTCCAGCGGGGCTCTGGGGCCTGGAGTCGTGAGTGGGCACAGGCGGGAGGCAGAGGAAGGGGAGCCCAGGTCCCGCTGACCCTGCAGAGGGCTGTAGCTTTCTAGACCTGTCTGAACCTCTCTGTGATGATGGATGCCTAGGGAATGTTCTGGGGCCTGCCAGGCAGGGGGGAGGGGTGGGGAGAACTGCCTCCACAGGCAGCAGGAGAAGGCACAGTGGGCGCCCTTGAACTCAGCCTTAGAAAATAACTAGGAGCGTTGGCATTCTTCGAGAGGACACAAGATTCCTCTGCCTCTGTGTGTGTCCAGTTCATTCCAGACAGCAGTTCTGGGTTCTTAGTTTTCCAGTTCTCAGCCCCAGCTGGTGTCTGAGGCCATGCACCCGACTCCACGGTGCGGGGCTGCCTCCGGGAGACTGCCCTACAGCAGACGCCGGCGCGGGTCTAACCAGCCAGCAGCTGTGAGGTCAGGGCTCACAGGGCCTGTGCCCAGGCTTGGTACTTGCCTGAATGACTCACAGAACTCAGGACAGCACCACATTTATGGTTTCGGTTTTATTATGAAAGATACAACTCGGAAACCGCCAAATGGAAGAGATGCTTAGAAGAAGGAAGTGGGGGAGAGTGTGGAGCTTCCAGGCCTGGTCCGGTGAACTGCCCCTGCAGGTGGGTGTGTTCACCGCCCGGACGCTCCCCAGCCCCATCGTTTAGGGGTGTTAGGGAGGTTCCCTCCCCTGGGCATGACTGATTGCATCGCTGGACATTGCTGACTGGCTCCATCCCTAGCCCCTCTCCCCTCCTCTGGGTTGAGGATAAAATACGGTTGTGGTAGATTTTTCTGGCCACCAGCCCTCGTTCTGACACTATCCAGGGCTCTGCTACCAGCTGTCTCATGAGCACACAAAAGACAGTAAATTACCGGGGTTTCAGGGGCTGTACGTGAGCTGTGACGGGAAGGAGACTGGGAGGTGACTGGGTAAGTGGGTGGCAGGTTCCTGGTCTCATCCCAGCACCAGGCAGAGCCCGCTTGTCCTCCCCGGGGAGCAGACTGCCCAGGCAGACCCAGCGGGCCCTGGGTGCCTGGCGTGGAGGCTCTGCACACCGCCCGTTCCCAGGGCGAGCAGACGCCGCCACGGACAGGGCTGCCAGGGAAGTCCTCGGCCGCTGCTGCCTCACTGAGGGCTGGGTGGGCAGGGCTGCTCTTCTCGGGGGCCTCAAGCCCCCTCTGGCCAGCACTGGCCACGCAGAAGCCTGAGCTCGGCCCGCATCCAGCTCTGAACCTGCTCAGGGCCTGCCCCTCCCTGGGGTGCCGGGTGACACACCCAGCACCCCTCAGACTTGGGACGCCACCCCAGGTCTCAAGTGGGGAAGGCTGTCTTGAAAGATGCTGGGTTTCCAGTTCCTAACCTTTGGGGGTGTGGGGGGACGGAGTGGTGTATTGTGGTGTGTGTATGCGTGGTGTGCGGTGTGTGTGTTTAGGGGCACCTGGTGTGTAGCATTTGCCCGTTTCCATGGTCTGAATACTCCCATTATGGCCAATCGGAAGCTGCCAAGGCCACGCCCCCAAACACGGAGTTGGGAAGGGTGTGCGTACCTACCACGTGAAGCTTTTCCACCGGACACACACGACAGGCACGCGTAGGCCGGCAAGCCCAGGCGATGGCACAGCCCGGCGAGACAGGAAGAGACAGGTTGTGTTTATGACCTCGGGTTTTAATATAATTTAATTGCAAATTCATACATTTTAATTTTTAATAAAGGCTGAGTGTAACAACTGGCCCCCAAATGGATGAGCATTTGGCTCAGCCAAAGTCACCGTGGGGTGCCCTGTGGCGTGTGGAGCCCCGCCAGCCTCTTCCCTGGCGAAGCGGGAGCTGCAGGAGACGGAGCCCGCTCCACCGGGTGCCCGCCCGGGTGAAGTGTGCAAGGGACAGTGGGGATGCCTGGCTCTGGGCGTGGCGGCTTGGACTTACTCGGGGAATTGTTCCAGGGCTCAGGCTTGAGGTCCCATGAGCAGTTTTATTGTTTTGAATTATGGTATTAATTTGTAATTGTGCATTGTTTAGTCCATAAATGATGTTTCTAGAAGCAGGGCACTGGGCTGATGGAGAAGGGAGTGCTAATTTGTCCTAAGCATGTCAGGGCACCTGCATACAAACTCATGCACACGCGTGCCATCTAAATGTGTACGCAGAAACATGTCTGTCTCAGCTGCAGGAGCTTCCTGACTTATAAGGCATAACCAAAGAAAAAAGGCAAAGCCAAGCTCCCTCATGCAGGAATGTCACTTGGGTAATAATAACAAAGAAAAGCAGAGAAGTGGTGGCCACAATGTCCAGCCCAGCAGTGCCTCTGGGAGGGACAGGGATGGGGATCACAGGCCTAAGTGCCTTTCAAGACTCCATTAAGCTTCAGGTTTACTTTGTGCAGCTTCCTGCACTATGGGCCTTTAACAGCAAAGTTAGATATATGCATTTATACATATATGCCAGTATATCTGTGCACGTGTGTGTAGCTGTGTATGTGTGCATGTGTACATGTGCACACATGGAACATGATAAACACACCCTCTCTCTCTCTTTAACCTCAGTTGCTGCAGGGCCCTGCTGAGATAGTGGGTCTGTTGGTGGCCTGCTGGCCTTGCCAGATGTGCCCAGCTGTCCTTTGATGCTTGGACCGGTGCTGCCTGGGCTAGAACGGGACCCAGAGCTCCGGGTTTCACAGGGAACCAGACTGGGGCGCGTCCCCTTCCCCTTACAAGGGGATCAGCTCGGATCTCTGTGCACGTCCCTCACTGCAGCCTACCAGGCAGTGGCTCCAGCGAGTTTTAAGCTAGAAAATTCAAGGGGATGTGTCCACTGCCCCGCCCGAAAGTGGCTCCAACTTCCCAGAAGACATGCAGGCAGGCACTGGCTGCAGGGCAGCCGCCACAGGCTTCGAGATTTCCGGCGAGAGGCTTCAGGGCAAAAGGACCTGAAGCTGCCTCCCAGCCCCTCTCCGGCCAGGTAGCAGCCAAGGACATGTGTCCTCGCCCCTCCCCTCAGGGGCTGAAATGCCCACTGGGGCGGGGCACTTGGGCCAGACAGCGGTTTTCCGGTCAAGGGCCTGGAGCAGGAAAACCAGGGGGCTCCTTCCTGTAGGTCTGAATGTTTCTCAGAAGCAAACTTTCACTTTCCTGGCCTGGCTGTGTTTGGGGGCTGAGGACACATCCACCTGTCCTTCTGCCCAGAAAGTGAAAATGATGGAATGAGCCACTGTGGGCAGCCGAAGGAAGGTCAGGGCCTAGTGCCGGGTCCCTGGGGGGAGACCGGTCCCGCTGTGGACACTGGCTCTGCAACACGCAGGAGGACAATGTCGGAGCCTCCCAGCCCAGGGGAAAGCCGGCGTCACAGCCGCGCCAATGCTCTGGCAGCCCTAGGGGTTCTGCATCTATTTTAAGCCACATGCAAACTTGGACAGGCCAAGTCTCCCTCTCCCTGCCTGTTCCTGTAAAAGGAGCCGTCGCCTGCGCCGCCAACTCCTCAGGCTTCTCGCGGGGGGTAAGAGAGTGTTGTTTTGATTTTTTCAGGAGGTGAAATGAATTATATCCTTGGTGCTTTAATAAGTCACAATATTTACAAGTTCTTTCCGTGAATGGGGGGACTGCTTTATTCTGTCTGCAATTCTGAAGGTAAACAATTCTCTGCTCTCTCACCATCGTTTCAGCCAGATACCACTGCCTGATTGGTTTTTAGAACAAGAGCAGGGAGCTGGCGTTTATGAGCTGCCTCCTCTCTGCTCCCACGGCCCTGGCTGAGGTTGTGCCCACATTATCTTCTTTAATCACTTTGCACAAGGATTATTGTAAAATAATGAGGAATGAATGGTGGTTCTTAAGTTTTTGCAAAGAAAAGTAATTTATTACTTGATTTGTGGTTACAGGATAGGTCAGAATCATTGAAGTGTGACATAATTTATAGTTCATCTTTCAGCATTTTAGTTGGCATCTCCAGACTTCTGAACTTTAGGTTTCTGCATGGAAGAAAAGGCAGACAGCAAATTTCTATTCATGTATTCAAAGAATTGTCATAGTATATAAATTGCATTCTCTCTAACTTTATGTCCCGATAAGTACTATTTGTTGACTGTCGACCAGATGGCATTTTTCATCACCACTTGAAGGCTTGTTTGTGTAAATATCAGGAACTATTAGAACTCCTGCAACAGGAAACCTGAGCCCCCAAAACACATCGTGGTGAAGAGTCACTCGCCACGATAGCAAACCAGCTTCCTGGAACACACTTGCACAAACCAAGGAGAGCGGCCAAGAGGCGTCAGCCTGACTCTGCTGCATGTGCGGAGGCTGGCCTTCAAAGGTCAAACGTCGTCCCACCCTCCCTTCATCGTGTAGGACTCCTTGTCACAGCTGCCTGCTGCCGTGGGCCCTGGGCCTGCCGTCAGCGATGCCAGAGGGGGTGGACACGACCCTGGCTTATTTCTCCCCTTGTCGCGCCGGGGCAGACACAGGTGTTCTGGCTGCGCGACTTGCTCGGTTTCGCTCTGAGCAGCGACTTTGCTGAAGTAAACTAAAACAGAGACTTAACAGCATAATAAAATATATCTTGTTTTAATATGTGGAACTAAAGATATACAGGGGGACAGGGAACAATTTAATTAAAAAGATAGGGCCCTTTTAGTGTTAACATTAATAAAATAACAGCACCCTAACAAGGACAGAACTAGGTAAGAGCATGGAGGCCGCCCTGCCCCTTGCCCTCCGGAACACGTCTCTGACAAACAGAACCACAGCAGCGAGCCCACGCTGGAGGTCCCCGGGCAGCAGAGCAGAGCCTCCCAGCCTGGGCACTGTAGTGTCATTACTAGTTGGCGTTGGCCGTGAGCCCTGGGGGGCTGCCCTGGGACTATGTCCAGCAAGGTAGGACATTTGTTTTTTTCTGACAACAGAGCCACTGCCTGAGATTGTAAGTAGCAGATGAGACACTGATAATAATACAGGTTGTGAAGTGGTGTTTGTTCTGGATCTTCGCATGGATTCACGGTCCCTGTTTGCAATATCGCCCTGGATTTGATTGTGATATGTACACAAGTGGTTCAAAAATTCTTTTATGGAAGCAATTTTTAAATAAAATTTTTCATCAGGAAAGTAATCTAACCAAAGTGTCGACAATGATGGAAAGGATAAAAATAATTATGAAGGAATCCAAGGCAGGCTGAACATGTGGCATTACCACTGATTTTGGTCCAGTATCAATGCCCTTGACCCTCCCCAGTGCCCTCGGTCCCCGGATCCCTGCCTTTCTCCACGCTTTGCACGCTCCTCGCTGGGAGGGACAGAGAACATGAAGTGCCTAAATGCGTGGTGATCTCATTCCAGGTACACATTCCTGTCCTCCTGGTCACTGACACCAGAGGAATGCAGAAAGGGTGCAGGGTGGGTTTGCAGTGTCTGATGGAGACTGTGGTCTGGAGGTTGTGAATTGGTGTTTGCTCTAAACTGATAATGATCAGCGTCACCATAGAAACCTGGTAAAAAAAGTGTCCAAGACGGCAGTGAGCCTGCTGAGTTGCACAGGGTTTCTTCCTGCTGGAGCAGCCGCAGGAGCTGCAACGAAACGCAATGACTGCCCCATCCTCACGTGCCGGGCGGACAAGGACCGCCGCGCTGTGGCGAGGAGGCGGCCGCACAGAGCAGCGGTGCAGCTGCAGGCCCCTGCGACTGCCGACTTGCAACAGGTGTGCTCTTTAAGACCCAGACCGCAGAGCCTGGATTTGCAGGGGGCAGCTGCTTTTCATCTGCGGAGTGGCCCCTCTGGAGGGGCTGAAGTATTTGAAACCCTATCCCCACTAAAGAACACTGTCCTGATTTTCCTTTTGCTGGAGGTGGCAAGTGCCAGAGAAAAGGATAAGAAAAGGATTTGGACCACTTGCCCCAGCTTTAAGACCAAAATGCCAAACCAACCAGGCCAGTGGCTGAACTGCTGGCATTTCAGGAATTTATGAGCTAAGGGTCCAAGTGTTGAATGCACTTGATGAATAAATGTGTCCTTACCTCATTTGGCAGAGTTTGGGCAACAAAACACAAAAAAGACAAATAGATCCTTGCTTTGGGGGCTCAACTTTGCATAAGGCAGTGCATTAGCTTAACAATGTCAACGGTGAACGTTGCCAGACAAATGGACTTCCCAAGAACAATGCTGTGGGCGGTCTCTACTCTGGGAGAGACTTTGGTGAACAAAAACCTCATTCCAGGGCTACTTATCGCTATGTTTAAGTCAAAGAGAATTGTTCGACCATCAAAAAGGCAGCGTTCGTAGCATTCCGACGACTCAGAGCCCGCATCCTCCAACACGGCCTCTGGTGCTGCCCGCGGCCCGCTCGCTAAGGGTGCCGTGCAAGGGTAATGCTGAAAGGCGTGTTTCTTTTTCAAGTGTAAAAATGACAAACTTGTAGAAAACTTGGAAAGCATACAAAGTAATTAAGTAAAAACATGCATAATTGATACATAACCTCCCAATCTAAAAATTACGATTCTATTAATACATATTTTTAGGCGTTAACTCCTCTCAGGGGAGAGACATGGGGTCCAGAAGAACCTTCCGGAAGCTGCGGCCCCAACGGAGTCAAGGTGACAACCAGGGTCAGAAGGAGAGAGGGAGGCTCAGTGGAACCTCTCCCCAGTAGCAGGGCCAGGCCGTGGCAGGTGCTTTCATCAGGTGACCCTGGGCAAGCCACGCTGAGCGCCTGCCTGGAGAGGCGTAGCGCACCCCGGGGGCTGGAACCTCGGTGCCCCCGTCCCCCCGAGGCCACCCTTCCCCTGTGCAGCTCAAAAGCCTCTGGATCTCCTCCAGAAGCATGCTGTCTCCCCAGCTGGGTTCGCATTGTGTGAGGTGAAGACTGGGAAGGCAGGTCACCTGTGGGAGGGGACGGTGACTCTCCCCACCCCACGGGCAGACGGGGCCTGGCTGGAGGACCTGTGAGTTCAGGACCCACTGGCCACAGGAGCTGGGGCCCAGCCGCCAGGAAAGCTGGCCCGAGTTCCCCGTCTCCACTTACCTGTCAGGCTCCCTCCCTGGCACACCTGGGCTTCTGACAGGATAGGTGCAAATTTTAGCTACACACGTGAGTGCGCAAGAAGCGTCCTATGGCCTTATTCACTTTTTAAATAAAATTAATTCTCAGTTCTGAATTAAATCTCAGTCCGCTCTGGAGTGTCTCGCTTTGCACGTATTTCCTAGAGTTCTTGGCTGAGCAGTGTATGTGGGGCTCCCAAGTGACAGGTCTACACTGGGTGTCCCTGAGCTATCCTTGTCTCCGTGCCCTCAAGGGGCCTTGAAGTCCTCCAGCTATGATGCTTTTTAGTCACGGGAAAGGTTTTCCTGGCAGGATTTTGGGGCCCAGGGGCTCCCCCTCCCTAGACGTTGCAGGTGCGAGGTCAGAGTGGCTTTCTGTGGAGGGAGACAGGCTAAGCGTGCGCACAAGCTGCAGGCACTATGCCTCCATCCGCCCGGGACCAGCAGCTTCCTTGAGACCCAGCGGGGAGGGAGGGGGTGCTTCAGCAGAACCCCTGTCCTGCCTGCCTTCCCCAGCTAGAAGGAACCTTTCCTCTGCCCCGCTTCTCACTTCGTTTCTCCTTTCTCCCTCCCTCCCTCCAGATTTCCCTGCACATTCTGAAGAGAGAATGTGTCAGAACCTTCTGGAAATTTCGACTCACTTACCTGAAACCTAAACTACCCCTTAGGTGAGAAAGCCCAGAGGGCTGGCTTAGAATGGAGAAGCAAGAGATTGCCACATAATTTACAAGACCCCTTTTGAAAAAAAGTATTAAGACTTCCCAGACAGCGTTAGGAAAACACTACACCAGGCGAGAGACCCCTGTACGACAGCACGGGTTGCTCATCCATGAACTTGGTGCCCGAAGGGAAATGCACAGTGAGAAAGAGTCAAAAAACACCACAGATCAACCACCCAGTGAATTATCTTGACACTCACGCACTTCTATATGTACCTACAGTTTTAACACGACTGTCATCATTTTTAATTCTCCAGATAAAAGGGAGGTGATGGAGTGTGATGGTGGCCATGGCATTGGAAGCCAGACTCTCCGGTTCAGATGGCTCCTCTGTGACCACGGCCTGTGAGCCCGTGGGCAGTGCCTCTCCTCTCCTATAGAATGAGGCCCTGACCTCCCACCTCCTGGCGCCTCTCTCTGTGTCAGGCCTGTTCTCACCCCGGGGTCATGCCCTGCCCTCGCCGTGGAGCTGAGGAAACTAAGGCAGGTCAGGGGCTGCCGACTCACAGGCTTCAGTGAGTGTTCAGATAGCTTGTCATTGTCTTCATGTAAGTATTATGACTTTTTTGTTAAGAGTCATCCTTGACTGGTTTATATTTTGATGTTATTTTCAACGGGCTCTTTTCTTCCGACATATATATTTTGACCGGTTATACCTTCAACCTATATTTAGCATACCGTCCTTAAATTCATCTATTTTACAGAATTCTATATGTTCCATTAATTCCAATAGATTTTCATTCAAATCTCTTGGATTTCCTAAGTAGACACACTGATTGAAAACAGGATGTCATTATATCCTTCCGGATAATAGCTACAATGATGACCTTTGCTTCACCCATCACGGGGCTGCCCAGGGCATCCAGAGTAACACTAAATGGGAATGTCGTATGCAGGAGCATCATTTTGCCCCAGCTTTTATTCGGAATACAACCGTGTTCCAGCCATGGGCCTGTCTCCACTGGCACTCCCCCTCGGGCGCTCGCCACGCCAGGGCTGTGCAGACCGCCTGGTCTAAGACTCCAGCCCAGCCTTGCTCCCCCGGGACAGCGGAGCCCCAGGCCTGGCTCCCTTCTCTGCGTTGGTATCTAGCAGGCGCCGGGAGCTCAGCACAGCCAAGGCTAAGCTCCAGGCCTCCTTGCCTCCCTGCCAACCCGCTCCACCTCTGGCTGGCTCTGCCCTTGCTGATGCTGCCCACGTCCTTCCAGTGTCTTCCTCCCGCACCTCTCACCCTCAGCTAATAATCTGCGAATCCTTTCAGCTCCACCCCCAAAGCTTATCAAGAACCCACGGTTCCTCGCCTGCCCACTGCTGCTGCCATCTCCCACCCGGGTCTCTACACTCCACCCTTCGATCAAAACCCGCAACATCTCCCATCTCCAAGACGGGTCTATTGTTCAACAAGACCTACATAACCTGGCTCCCTACTTCTGGCCACAAAACTAGTTACTCTCGCCCGCCCTCCCTCCACTCTGGCCACCCCGGCGCCCACCGTTGCTGGTCTTGCCTGTCCCTCTGCCCAGGGTGTTCTTTCGCCCAGCATCCTACCGCTCCCTCCATCGCTGCCTCTTGTCTTTGCTCGAACGTTTTCTCCCCGGTGAGGCCTGCCCTGCCCACCATATTAAAGATTGCGCCCCTCACCCCATCCCTCTGACTTTTCATTTTTCTTTTTGCTTTTGTCCACAGCACTATCACCTTCTCACATACATGACAGATTAAAGAGGGCCACTTCTTTGCTATCTCCCCCACCCAAAGGCAGCCTTTTCTCAAACCCCCCTTGAATGTGGGTGGGGTCTGTGACTGTCTTTAACCAATAACCTATGGCAGGAGTGATGCCGTGCCAATTCCAGGCTTGATCCTGTAGAAGGACTGGCAGCTTTGCTTCCTCCCTCTTGGAAAGCTTGCTGTGGGGGTGCTCTCTAATGGACCCCAGCCAGCATTCCAGGAAACGAAGCTCCGGCCTCAGAGAGAGGCCACATACGCGCACGCCAGTCGACATCCCCAGCATGTGGCTGGGCTGCCTGGGACATCCCAGCCCCAGTGAGCCCCAGACATCTGCAGTACCAGCTGCCGGAACGTGGCGCAGAATAGCTGCACAGCCAAGCCCAGCTGGCCCACGGAATCGCAAGTGATGATAACATTGTTTTTTTAAGTTGCCAAGTTTGGGGTGTTCATTAGGCAGCAATACATAACTGATACAGAGTCTATGTAACTTGTTTAATATGTTAATCGTATATCATTTGTTCCCTGTGGCCCCTCCCCACATAGCTAGAAGGAGATCTCCACAAGGCAGAGATCTTTACTCAAAATGGCACCTGGGCTGCAATACTTATTTATGGAATAAATGGATAAATTGTTAGTTCGAGCTAATTTTTGTTATTATTTTAAGGGAGGGTTCTTAAATCCATAGTTTACTCTGTTTTTTTTTAAATTAGGATCAAATATCATTATTTTACAGATCTTATCATGATAGCAATATGACATTTTACTTATTGAATGGGGTATTATATTAATATGTTTTCTAATATTGTATTTCTACTATGCACCCAACTTAGCTTCAGGAATTACTTTTATAATGAGCTACATAATTTGATCTTCCCCATCCCCTTTTTAGGGAGCATTTGTGCATTCGCGTTCTTTATTAAAAGGAGTCTATGTTTATCTTCTCATTTTTAAAACTATTTTGGTTTCTGGGTTTTACATGCTTCATAAAATGAAGTGAGTTGATTCTCTTTGCTTTGCATTGTGGAAAAACACACACACACACACAGCATTGGAATGATGGTAATAATACGAAGAACAAGAAAAAGAATAAAAAACCGAAGTCAGACTGTCAACGAGTGGCAGAGACAAGATTTGGATATTTCCTTGAATGAGTTCTTCTGGGAATGAGCTATTACTTGAAGATGATTTTTAAGAAATGCCAATATTATTTCAGCTGCCATAAAATTACAGAATAAAGTCCATTTCTTTCAAAGAATGGTGGAGATTCAACACAAACCAGAATACAGGAGAAAGAGTTTCCTTGGCAATGGCTGGCACTGGCTCTTTGGTTTCAGAGTGAGGAATAGCAGAGCTTCCCATGAGACCCTGGTACATTTCTGCATCAGGAAACTGTCTCTTTTGTCCTGCGCTGATTTGGATGTATGGTAGTTACACCTGCTGCACTGGAACCAGACTGCCTGGGAATTAATCTTGGAATTGATCGATGGAATAACGTGGGGAATTAATCTCCCAGGCTTTGCTTCCTCATCTGCAAAATGGCAACGATTATACTGCCTGTCTCCAGGATAAAAGTGAGATAGTCTATGCAGCGTGCTTAGCCCAGACATCAATCCTTTGTGAGTGTTGAGTGCTATTGACAGTGTCACATCTCATACCATCTGAGTGGGGTTCCATTTTCCCATGGCTTTCTGGAAAGGTTAGCAGTGGCGTTAAAGGCGAGTGGGTTTGGGGTCCTGGAGTTTTTTGATAATTTGATGAGCATGTAAATTCTCTGACTAAAAAATAAAAGGGCATCTGAACACAGGCATCTAAACTCATTTGAGAAGGTGCAAATTTTACGTTAAGAACTCTCAGCTAAGCAAATGTATAGTTCCCTCTCACATGCAGCTAGTGAAGTGGTTCTCAGATTTTAGAATGACTAGGCCACGAGGGTCCCACCTCCCCAGGACTCTGAGTTTGTAACTACATCTGCATGATTCCGTGCGGTCAAGTCTCGCTGCTGCAGATGCTAACTCCATTCCTCACATCATCTCACACCCCTGCCTGACTTCTCTTCTGTTTTGTTTATATTGCCTAGTTTTATTTTATTCTCACTGAAAAAAACATTGCTGCCATGTCTGTAAGCCATCTCAAATCCCGTCTTGGGGGTAGAGAGTGAGCGCGTGGAGTATCAAACGACACGCACACTCCATCGCATCTGCGGCGGGCCAGGGCAGCCTGCAGTTGTTCTGCCTACTGTGAGGCTGCGTCTGCCAGTCCCCATGCGTGCAAACCAAACACGCGTGTGCGCATTTGTGCACATTGAAACTTCTCAGCATGAGAGTCAGCTTCCATAAGAATAAACCTCAAATATTTAGTGCTTTCTTTTAAAAATCAAAAAGAAAAAAAGGAGAATTCAGGACGCAGGGCTCCCTGCTCAGTGAGAACTTTAGTGTCATGTTAAGATTTCAAGAGTGCAAAGCTGCAGGGCAGGTCGTTGGTATGTGGCACAGTAAATCCCGCCATGTGGACCCAGGGACTCTAGTTCAAAGGATGTAACAGGAGCATCAGAAAAATAAAAGATGAGAACATGTGGTCAAATCCCTCAGGTCCCGCTGGCGTTGCATGCATCCTCCGCATTGCACAAACAGGCAGGGAGGAGCTGCCCGCGTGACCTCAGAGACCCCCTGGTGACGAAGGCTGTTTCTGTCCTGTTTGTGGGAGGGCGGTGCAGGCTGTTTGGACAACACTGCAGCGCCTGGCTCGCCGGCTCTCACGCCAAGCATTCCAGGGCTGTGGGAACACACCAAGTACTTCTTGTAACACAACAAGTTTTCTACGCTAGGGGTTTGTTTCTCTTTCTAAGTCAGGAATTAGAATTGAAAGACTGTTGGTTGCATCGTGGGCCCACTGGTGTTTTCTACAAGGGAAAGGAGAAATGGGCCGGAGCCATCCGAGGCATCAGGATTTCTGTCAGCGTGATCTTATTAACCTCTGAAAACTGAGCTCTTGTATGTCAATAGCACATGCTGCCTGGGTGTTTGCCGGAGCCTCTATTTTAGCTTTGCCCTGTTTTTGTTTCTTGTCACATTACTCAGTTAGGAATATCGATGCTAATCTGGTGAGTACCTAAGAAAATCAACAACAGGTTACTTTTTAAATTCTCAAAGGTCTGGGGATAATGGGTTTATTCAGCACATAGACCCAAATGATCCAAATGCATGATTAACTGTGGACAGTATTTAAGTTCAACGCAATCAAAACTGAGTTATATTATATACAGTTTTCTGGAGGTTTTGATTAATTTGATTGCCTTCTGATATTTTCTGTTCATTTTTGGGTTTTTGTGAGTTTTTGCAGGTTTTAATGGTTTAGGTGGGTGAGGGAAGGAGATGCCGCCCAACCTTGGGATTTTATGAGAGATGCCAGGACCACAGCAGAGCAGACCGCCTCGGCAGGCGCGTGCAACCAGAGCCAGGTCCATAGTGATCTGGAAACAGGAATGCCTTAGAAGATGAAGACATCCAGTTTCCTATTGAAGCTGCCCATCAAATCCCTAACCAGGTCATGGAAATAGCCCCTAAGAACACGGAAGCCTGCATGATCGGTGCTCACACCTCATGACCTGCCGAGGCACTGTGGTGTAGAATGCATGACATGTCCTTCTCTGAGTTCATCCCAGGATGTTATTTTGAGTAAAGTCTAAATGGTCCTGCTTCTCTTCTATCAAGCACCCATGTCGAGGCTCCGTGTACTGCGTGTTGCCAGCTGCCACCCTGCTGGGAGCTAACACTGATGCAAACCTATAGCCAGGGACCCTGTCGGGATAGAAATCAAGCAAGCTGCTTCCTTCCCATGTGTACGGTATGCACAGTGGCTGGTACGCAGGGGACAGTTACACACTTAAGGTTTCCGTGTGCCAGTAGAGCTAGTACTTGCAGAAAAGCAAAGTTCAGAATGCCTCTCTCAGGGCATGCACTCTCCGACAAATATAGTGATGGAAATAGCCAGGAAGCAAGAATGGGATATTTTCAAGCAGGTTGGCATGAGGGTTTGAAGATATACTTAGGCTTCAGCCTTGCCTTGCCTGGGAAATTTCTCAGTTACAAGGAGCCAGTGGGGGACACGGCGCTTCGATGACAAGGCACTGAGAGTCAGCAAGTCCTCGGTGCTGGGATGTGCAGACACACCCGCTGCCCCTGCAGCCTCTCTCGTCTTCCAGCACGAACTTCTTTAGGTAGAGCAAGACCAGACAATAGTCATCTCCCTCAGCCACATTGTGGGACCTCGCTTTCTAAAGGGAAGCCCTGATTTTCCTTACTACCTGTTACAAATTTCAAAGATGGTTCTGGAATCAAAGTCCAATTGACAGTCTTCACAAAATCCTATCCTAAGATTTTACTGACCAAGGCAGATCTTCTTTAACAAAGCCTGCCTAGTTGGCCTTGAACCCTAGGGGTGAATTGCAAATTAAGTGTCACCGTATAGACAAGATGCCCAGCATCAGATAACTTCTAAGTAGCACTACTGGACTGTGCCTACATGTTACAGACGGAGCGTTGTGTCCCCACGAATCCTTGTGCGGAAGCTCTGAGCTCCAGTGCGGCTACCTCTGGATATGGCCCTTTACAGAAGCAATCAAGGTTAAACGAGATCATAGGGTGGGGTGGTGATCCGATAGGATTAGTGTCCTTGTAAGAGAAACTAGAGAGCGTCCCTTCCCCCACGCACAAAAAGAAACGGTCACGTGAGCACACAGGGAGAGGTTGGCCACCTGCAAGCCAAGGGCAGAGTCCTCAGAATGACACCTACCTTGCTGGCACCTTGATCTTGGCTTCTAGCCTCCAGAACTGTGAGAAATAAATATCTGTTGTCTAGGCCGCCCAGTCTGGGGTGTTTCGTTAAGGCAGCTGGGCCCACTGCCAGATTACATGAGCAAGCGCACCTCTGTCAGTGCCCGTACCACTAACGACAGCTGTAATAGCTCTAATAATAGACTTGCCATCCCGCGGTGACTCGCTGCGTGCCTGGCACTGCCAGTCGCCTCTAATCTTTATCCGTGTCTCCTACTGTCCTGGGTAGTCTCCCTTCCGTGCTCTTGGTGAGCCCTGGTCCGTAATCAGCAGGGAACCTTGCGTGACTGTGCGCACGGCGTGCTGCGCTGTGCTCAGACAGGCGGACGCCCATTGCTCCGCTGCCACCGTGGCGGAGACTGGGCTGGAGCCTCGGTTTCATATGTCTCATTTCTCTTTGGAGTCATATAAATCTGACAGATTATATTTCTGTATCATTCCAGCACTTAGGGACATTGGACGATCCTTTGGGGACAGTTAATCAGGGTCCCTCCCTGGGTTCACATGCGTAACCGCAGCCTCCTTGGAACAAGGCTGTGGCGACAGTAAGTTGTGTAGAGTGGCCGTGTATGCCACGGCATGGTGGGGACAGGAGGAAGAAACTCCCGTCTAGGACTCTGCTCCTAGTGATTCCTGTCTTCTTCTAAACCACTTCACTCATTACAGTTTAGAAGGTTCTAGAAGATTCTGCCTTGAGTAGATGATGCCTTCATTCACTACCTGCTTCCATCCCAGCGGGCAGTCGAGTGGTAGCTGGGAGCAAGACACGGCCACATGGGCCAGAGGACGGGTGCCCGGACAGAAACGGGGGTCCAGGAGCTGGATCCAAGATGCAGGAAGGAGGGCGGAGGCCGGCCCATTGCCCCATCAGCAGGATGCAGATTTGGGTGGTCCTTCCATGGCACCTGCCATGTGACAGCCCCACCACGGGGCGGACAGCCTCTTTCTGCTCAGATCCCTCATTTTCTCCCGCCTTGCTGAACAATTTCAGCTCATATCAGCAGTTTCGTTGCTTGGGTTGGTTGTGTATCTATGGGCCTAGGGGCTGAGGAGAGACACAGAGCTTCCATTTTGGCCCCAGGAGTATTTTGCCCGTAAAGGTGGCCAAGACAACCGTGCCAACTGGCAACAGAAGGGTCCTCTCAGAAGGCGGCACACAGTGCCCCACACCTCAGCATCCTGAACGCAAGGCCTCCTTTTCATTTCCGACAGGAAGGCAGGGAACGCTGCGAGCCTCCCTCTGGGCATCGCACCCCCACCCCGTGGCCACAGATGGACACGGTCTGGGTCCTCGCGTAGCCGCGAGGGGCTGCTCTTTCCGTGCACCCTGGCTGTAGGAGTCACATCTCTGCACAAAATGTCAGCGCGGCCCACGAGGGGCCGCTCTCGCGGTAAACATGGACCTGCCGAGAATCTCCCTGGCGTGGCCTGACCTTCAAAGCAGACTCGATTTACGGGAGGGAGCCCTTTATGTTTCCCTTCTCTTTTCTGAACACGGTCTGCGTGAGGATATGATCATTTGGAAGAAACTGGTGCAGGGACCATCATCTCATTTCAGAAATGGTTCTAAAATAAGACAAGATCTGTGTTCCGGTCCAGGATCTATGACTGATTTGTTTGTCGAATTGACCAGCGATTGCACTGATGCCTTTTCTTTCCTCACTTTTCACCCAGACAGGCCTCAAACATGAGGTCTAGAAAACACGAGAAAAGAATGACAGCAAAAATCCATTCTTAGGGACACTGGAAATTTTTCAGTGGTAACATTAGGTTCAAAATAGCTATCTTTCCTCCATCCTCACACCACCCATCATTTTTCCTGGTAAACCTGTGCCCCTCCATTCCTCCCTTCCTCCGTTCCTTCTTTTCTTCCCTGTTTCCGTCCTTTATTCAACCAGTATAGCTTATGAGTCAGTGCTATGTCGGGGTTCAGAGAAACAAAGAGGAAAGTTCATGTTTTCTGTCTTCATCGAGTGCACTGTCTCATTGGAGAATCTCAGTGGGACTCATACGCTGGCAACGCTGCCAGGGACGTTTGTCCTGGGGCGCGGAGCACAGACAGAGGCCACCCGGGCAGGACCTTGCGAGTGTGGGGTGGGGAGTGCCTCTAGGGCTTTCTCGGGAGGGGCTGCGGGATTTCAGTCTCAAAGGCTGGCCGGGAGCGGGGTGTGTGTGGGGGGGGGCGGGGCTCAGGGCATTCCAGGCATGAGGCACAGCAGACCTAAGGATGTGGCCCGCAGCGCGGAATGTTTGGGAAACGCCGGCGGGGGTTCTCCTTGAGAAGCCAGCGTCCAGCCTGGACATGGAGGAAGAGGAGGGCTGCAGATGCAGGCAGAAGCCAAGTCTCGATGGACCTTATTTGTTCCACTGAGAAATCTGGACATAGTTGAGAAGGCAGCAGGCACCACTGACGGACTCTGAGGGAAGGGCATGGCCAGGGTCCTGTTTAAACATACGTGTAGAGGAGCTAAGCACATTCGGGGCAGTGTGGCTGGAGGCTGTCATAGCAGCCCTGGTAGGAGACGGTGGTGTGAAGACCCACATGGTTCTGAAAGGAGATGTTTTGGAGGTAGAATATACTGACATTTCTGACCAAATAGTCCGAAAGGTGGGAAGAGGAGTCGGCAGTTGTTTGGGTGTCTTTTGTGGATTCTTTCTAAGGAGCTGGTGGCTCACACAGAATGGTTGCAAAGGCCTCTGCCAACTACTGTCTTCCTTGTTAGACTCCCGACTTCAGAGGGCAGCTCCACTGTTAACATTTCATATCTGGGTGATCAAACCTTGTTGGCTCCCGCCAACGAGAGGAGATAGTGGAAGGAAGAAGAGCCTTCTGGAAGGAGGTTGAGGAAGGCCGGGGACATGTCAGGGCTGCTGCACCCACAAGGGAACCAAGCCTGGGGGTGCTGGGGGCTCGCACCCTCCTCCCGGCTTCCCCAGGGTTCCACGAGATGGGTGTCTGTGCCCACAGTTTGAGATGTGCCTTAAAACGAACATCCGCCTGAGAGGTAAATCCTGGTTTCAAGTGAGACTGAGTCAATGACAAATATTAGATGCTTTGAAACTGAAAAGCAGGAAAAAGCCCAACAGTTCTGGGTGCCAGAAGATTAAAATGTAAGGAAACAAATTGGGAGAGAAGACATCCCAATGGGGTATGGGTTTCACTGAAGACCAACTTCGCATTTTTCTAACTTATATCAAGGGTGAAGCCTAAAGGAGACGTGCCGGGGGTGAAGGTGGGTGTTGGTCACACATGACACCTGAGCTGGGTTCTGAAAAAGACTCTCTCCTTGACCAAACTGTAGTCAACTCCTCTGATTGCTGTGCTCAACTAGGCCCAACTTGGGGCTTCTCTCTCTGTCCTTGTAGAGCCCAGTTGTGGAGCCCTATAAAGACAGTTTAGTCAGAACCCCACCCTCAATGTCCACCTGATCATCTCTACATCTGATTGGGTTTCTCCTCTCTACTTTCCCCCAGGCTATGTCAGATCACCCTGGCCCATCTTCAGCAAGAATCCTGTTAGGTCGGTTTAGCCAGAATCTCCCCACCCCTGATGTTTCCTCTGCATAATTTTCCATTGACCCCCACCCTGCTCCTTGACTATAAATTCCTACTTTTCCTTATTGTATTCACAGTTGAGCCCAGTCTCTGTCTCCCACCGCAAGACAACATTATAGGAGTCCTCCAGAATAAAATCTGCTTTATTGCTCTTTATCAATGGTCAGAACATTTCTTTCTGTGGCAGTACCAATCTCAGGCTGCCCACTAGTCCGGTAGCCACAGCAGGGCACTGGGGAAACCCAGCTAGTTATCGCAGCTACATCCCATGCCATATCTGGCCAGCTGTGCCCATTGGTGGTATTGAGTCATCCCAAGTCTATGCACCACATCACAGGGCTGAGATTCAAAGTCGATTTGTGAATCAGTGGATTGTGTGCATATCATGGTGCTATTTTGAAGAGTGTTTTACTTATAGCAATGGGAGAGTGGCTAAATTAGCTTTGTATATTTAGATAATCATATAATAATTGTAATGACATCCAAACCACAGAGAAGAGAATGTGACAGCAGAATTCATAAAAATGCTGTAGAGTAAACATATTGTCAATACCTTAGCCAAGTAATGAATTTTACCATCCCCGGGGATGCCGTGTGGGTGCTGTGTGTCCCCATATGATGAAATGGGAGGCACATCTCACCTCTGTGGGATTCTTCTCCAAGCCCATAGCCATAGTCTAGGCATGAAAAAAAACATCAGACAAACCCAAACCAAGGGACATTCTACAAAATACATGGTCAGCACCTCTCAAATTTGTCAAGGTCATGAAAGAGAAAGAAAAGCTAAGAAACTGTCACAAAGCTGAGGAGACTTAGGAAACATGGTGCCCTGGCTTGAAAGAGACATTAATGGGGAAACTGAACAAATACTGAACACAGCCTGGCGATTAGTTAGTAGTAATATATGCATTTAACTAAGAAAACACAGTGACACAGTATGACAACATTAGGGCAAACTGAAACTGACTGAGGACTCTATAAGGACTCTGTACTCTCTTTGCAACTTATCTGTAAATCTAAAATTATTCCCCCCAAAAAAGTTTACTTTAAAAATAATATTGCCCAATTCGGTCCAGCATTTAAGGAGCTTAGAAATCACCACTCCATCCTAACAAGCAAAAAGCTGAACAAAGAGAAAAATCAAAAACTCTTTTTAGATCCATAAAAGAAACGAGGCCAGGAGGCAAACTGCTGCCTCCGAGACTGTCGAGGCAGACAGGCAGACACAGAGAAGCACAACTCCCTGGTGCAGACACGCACAGCGTGGTAACCTCCATGGGAACCACTGCTGGGGTGGGGAAACCTTAACTGTGGAGGATGAATTTCTGGAGGCTCACTGTAGACAAGTCTGAGACTTAAAAACTCCAGGGGTACCCAGTCATTAGGGGGCCCTCACGCTTTTGTGAGTTTTTTGTCTCAGAGCTAAACCAGGTTCTCACGTAAATATTGGGAGGAAAAACCCCTCTTCCTGCTGGAAAGAGAAAAAGGAACAATTCTGAGAAAACACTAGAGCATTCTGTTATCCTAAACAAACCCTGCCCTCAGGAGAAACTGGTTAACCAGAGCTAGCCTGTCTGAGTGCCATTAGAGCCTAATGACCTGGGGGAAGGGAGATACTTGATTCTACTTCCCTTTAGCTATTTTATTCCACCTAAGAGAGGGGACGGAGATCTAGTGAAGTTCCCAGCCTGGAGCATAGGCTCATTAGAAGATTGAGACCTGATCATAGGATTATAGAAGGTCTCCCCACACCCTGTACCTTCTCCCATAGCACTAGTGGCCTGATTACAGCAATTTATTTTACCCAGTACATCATGTCTGCCCTGCAATAAAAAATTACAAGGCATACTAAAAGGCAAGACAAACAGTTTGGAGAGATTGAACAAACATCAGAACCAGAGTCAGATATGGCAGGGATATTGGAATGATCAGATCAGGAATTATAAAAATAAATAAATAACTATGATTAATATGCTACAGGCTCTAGTAGAAAAAGTAGACAACATTCAGAACAGATGGACACTGTAAGCAGAGAGAAAGAAATTCTAAGAAAGAATCAAAATGAAATGCTAGAGATCAAAAACACTAGCAGAAATGAAGAATGTCTTTGATGGGCTCATTAACACACTGGACATAGCTGAGGAAAGAATATCTGAGCTTGAGGATTTGATGATATAAACTTTCAAAACTGAAAAACAAACAATAAAAAGACTGCAAAAAAACCCAATAAAATAGAATATGCAAGAAATGTGCCAACTACAAAACATAGAACATATAAGTAATGGAAATACCAGAAGGAGAATAAAGTGAAGATAAAATGGAAACAATATTTGAAGCCATAATGACTGAGAAATTCCCCAAATTAATGTCAGACACCAAATCACAGATCCAGAAAGCTCAGAGAACACTAAGCAGGATAAATGCCAAAAAACCTACACCTAAGAATATGATATTCGAACTTCAGAAAATCAAAATTTAAAAAAAAAAAATCTTGAAAGAAGTTGGGGAGGCAAATTAGAGGAGCAAAGATAGAAATTACATATGACTTGTTCTAAAAACCATGCAAGCAAGAATAGAGTGGAGTGAAATATTGAAAGTTTTGAGAGGAAAAACCTACCAACATAGAATTCTGTACCCAGTAAAGTATCCTTCCAGAGAGAAAGTGAAAAAAAGCCTTTCACAGACATGCAAAAAGTGAGGAAATCTGATGTCTGTAGAATGATATGGTAAGAAATGTTAAAAGGAGTTCTTTAGAGAGAAAGAAAATGATATAGTTCTGAAACTAGGATCTACATAAAGAAAGGAAGATCATTGGAGAAGGAATAAGTAAAGGTAAAATAAAAAAATTTATTTCTCTTATTTTTAATTGGTCTAACGAATAATGAATTGTTCAAAATAATAACAGCAACATTGCATTTGATTATGCATTTATCTATCTATCTATGCTTATGTGAAAGTAAAATGAATGATAGCAATGATACAAGGGGTTAGAGGGAGAAATTAGTAATATTTTCTTATTATAAGATACCTATGTTAACTTTGAAGTAGTATAGTGTAATTTGAAATTAGTTTCATATTAGTTATAAATGTCTATTGCAACTAAAACAACCACTAAAAAAGTTTTAAAAAATAAGTATAGTCAATATGCTAAGAAAGAAGAGAAAATGGAATCATAAAATGCTTGATTAAACCCACAAAAGGCCGAAAAACTGTGGAAGACAAAAATAGGAACAAAGAAAAAGGGCAAGAAATAGAAAACTGTAATAAATATGATAGGTATAAATCCAACTGAAAATAACTATATACCAGGAACAAGTGGGATTTATCTCAGGTATGCAAGGCTTGTTCAACATTCAGAAGTCAATTACTGTAATCCATCACATCAACAGGCTAAGAATAAAAGTCACATGATCATATCAATAGATGTGGAATAAGCATTTGACAAAATCTAACACTCATTTATGATTAAAAAAACTCTCCATAGCATCGGGCAGGTGGGAGGGGGCAGAGAGAATGGGTAAATTCACACCTAATGGGTATGGTGTGCGATGTTTGGGGGTTGGGTGGTGCAAAGGCAATATATGTAACCAAAGCATTTGTACAGCCATAATATTCTGGAATAAAAAAAGTCTCAGTAAACAGAGAATTGAGGGTAACTTCCTCAACTTGCTAAATAACATCTACAAAAACCCTGCAGCTACCACCAAACCTAATGGTGATAAACTCAAAGCGTTCCTGCTGAGATCAGGAACAAAAGTTCCCCCCTCACCACTGGTTTTCAGTATTGCACTGAAAGTCTCAGCTAACGCAATAAGACAAAAAAGGAAACAAAATGTACACAGATTAGGAAGGAAGACATAAAATTGTCTTTGTTCACAGAGAGCATGAGCAACTATGTAGAAAATCTGAAAGAATCGACAAAAAACCTTGTGGAACTAATAAATAGATATAGCAAGGTTTCTGGATACAAGGTTAATATATAGGGGTCAATTGTTTTCCTATACATCAGAAATGAACAAGTGGAATTTGAAATGGAAAACAAGTTACCATTTCATTAGCACTCCCCCAAAAGTTAAATAGTTAGATATAAATCTAACAAAATACACACAAAATCTATATGAGGAAAACTACAAAAATTCTGATGAATGGTATCAAAGAAAAACTATTGTAAATAAAAGGAGAGATATTCTATATTCATGTATAGTAAGACTCAATATTGTTGAGATGTCCGTTCTTCCCAGCTTGATCTATAGATTTAATGCAATCTCAATCAAAATCCCAGAAAGCTATTTTGTGAATATCAATAAACTCATTCTAAAGTTTATATGGAGAAGCAAACAAAACCCAGAATAGTCAACTCAATATTGAAGGAGAAGACCAAATTTGGAGGACTGACACTACCTAATTTCAAGACTTACTACAAAGTTACAGTGTTTTAATTCAGGCCACTACAACAGAATACTGTAGACTGGATGGCTGAAACAACAAACATTTATTTCTCACATTTCTGGACGCTAAAAGTCCAGCATGGTCAGGTTCTTGATGAGGGTCCTCTTCCTGGTCAGCCATCCCCTAGTTGTATCCTCTCACATTGGAAAGCAGAGAGAGAGAGAAAGAGAGAGAGAGAGAGAGAACAAGCTGTCTTGTGTCTCTTCTTTCTTTCTTTTGAAAATTTATTCAGAGACAAGGTCTTGCTCTGTTACCCAGGCTGGAGTGCAGTGGTGCAATCATAGCTCACTGTAACTGAAACCTTGATCCCCTGGGCTCAAGAAATCATCCCGCCTCAGCCTCCCAAGTAGCTAGGACTATAGGCATGCATCACCATGCCCAGCTAATTTTTTCTTTCTTTCTTTCTTTCTTTCTTTCTTTCTTTCTTTCTTTCTTTCTTTCTTTCTTTCTTTCTTTCTTTCTTTCTTTCTTCTTTTTTTTTTTTTTTTGAGATAAGGTCTTGCTATGTTGCCCAGGCTGGTCTCAAACCCCTGGGCTCAAGTGATCCTCCTGCCTCAGCCTCCCAAAGTACTGGGATTACAGATGAGAGCCACCACACCAGCCATGTGTCTTTTTATAAAAGCACTAATGCCACAGTAAGATTCCCACTCTATGATTTAATTACTTTCCAAAGCACCCATCTCCAAATACCATCACATCAGGGATTAGGATTTCAGCATATGAATTTTGGAAGGACATAAATACTCAGTGCATAGTATATAGTATATATACCATATAGCATATAGTATATATAGTATATAGTGCATAGTATATAGTAACCAAGACAGTGGGGTATTGGTGAAAGGATAGACAAGTAGATCACAGGAACAGAACAGAGAGCCCAGAAATAGGCCCATGTAAACATAGTCAACCAAACTCTGACTAATAGCAAAGGCACTACAATGGACAGTGGCAAATGGTGCTGAAACAACTGGACGTCCTCATGCGAAAAAATGGATCTAGACACAGATATTGCACCCTGCAGAAAAATTAACTGAATGGATAATAGACGTAAATCTAAAATGCAAAACATAAAACTCCTAGAAGATAACGTTGAAGAAAACCTAGATGACTTTGAGCATGGTGATGGCGTTTTAGATATAACATCAAAGGTACAATCCATGAGAGAAATAATTGACAAGTGGAATTCATTAAAATGAGACAATTTTGCTCTGCAAAAGACAATGTCAAGAGAATGAGAAGACAAGCCACAGACTGGGAGAAAATACTTGCAAAAGACACATCTGATAAAAGACTTAAATACGCAAAGAGTTCTTAACTCTTAAACAATAAGAAAACAAACAACTAGATTAAAAAAAATGGGTGAACGACTTTAACAGAAACCTCTCTGAAGAAGATATACAGATGGCAAACAAGCATATGAAAAGACACTCCACATCATATATCATAAAGGAATTTCAAATTAAAACAACAAAGTGATACCACTACATACCTATTAGAATGACCAAAACTTGGAACACTGATAACACTAAATGCTGGTGAGGACATGAAACAACAAGAACTCTCTTTCATGGCTAGTGGGAATGCAAAATGGTACAGACACTTTGGAATACACTTTAGCAGTTTCTTATAAAACCAAACATACTCTAATCATGCTCCTTGGTATTTATCCAAATGATTCGAAAACTATGTCCATTAAAACCTACACATGTATACTTATAGTAGCTATATTCATAATTGCCAAAACTTGGAAGCAACCAAGATGTCCTTGAGTAAGTGAATAGATAAAATGTAATACATTCATTCAATGGAATGTTATTCTGCACTAGAAAGAAATGAACCATCAAACCATGAAAAGACATGGGGAGCCTTAAATCCATATTACTAAGTGAAAGAAGCCAGTCTAAAAAGGCTATACTATGTAATTTCCATGATATGATTCTGGAAAAGTATGAAGATAAGTGAACAGATCAGTGGTTGCCAGGAGTTTGGAGAGGAAGGGAAGAATAGGTGGGGAGCGGAGGATGTTTAGGGCAGTGAAATTACTCTGTGTGATACTCCAATGCTGGACACGCGTCATTATACATTGATCCAAACCCATAGAATATCCAACAGCAAAAGTGAACCCTAGTGTAAATTATGGACTCAGGGTGGTGAGGACGTGCCAATGTGGGTGTGTCAGCTGTAACAACCGGACCGCCCTGGTACAGGAAGGCGGTAATGGGGGATCTCATGCACCTGTGAGGGCTGGGGGCATATGGGATATCTCTGTTCCTTTCACTCAATTTTTCTGTGAACCTAAAAATAAAGTTTATTAATTATTTAACAAGCAATAATATTGCTAATGAGAAATGGCCTGCAGAGATGAATCAGGCGATTAGAGAAAGGCATTTCTAATACTGCTTTTACATATATTTAGGTAAGTCCGACCTGCAGATGAAGAGGTATGTGCATTAGTTTTCTTTTGCTGAATAAAAAATTACCATAGACTTAGTGGCTTAAAACAACATAAATTTATTATCTCACAGTTTGCAGGAGTCAGGCATCCAGGCTGGATCCTCGGTTGAGGGTCTCCAGAGGTTGCAGTTAAGATGTCAGCTGGCCTGGCTCCTTTCTGGAGCTCAGGGTGCTCTTTTGCACTCTGACTACTGGAAGAATCCAGTTCCTGGCAGTTGTAGACCTGAGGTTTTCATTCTTCTGCTGGCTGCAGGCAAAGGGCTGCTCTCAGCTCCTACCGGTGCCTACAGCTCCTGGCCCCTGGGCCTCGCCCGCAGCCTCTCTCGCACTTAGAACCTCCCTTCCTTCAGAAGGGCCCAGTCCTTTGAAGGCCAGTGAGGCTCCGTCTTATTCCCAGGTTCTGCCCTCACTCCTGGGAGGGGATTACGCAGGGCATGTGCACGAGGGGGCGGGAATCCTGGGGGTCACTTTAGAATCCTTCCTGCCATAGTGTGTCCTTCTCATAGCCACACAAGACAAAAAATTAACCACAGCCACATGAACGAGGCCATATCTTCTAGTAGCTTAAAGCTCTGGCCCTGGAATCCACTGGCTTCCCCAGGTATTCCTGAGCTACCGAAGCAGGTTACACACGCTCCCTGGTTTCCCCATCTGCATGGTGCGGATAATGACAATACCCACTTCATGGCATTGTCCTAAAGATGTGCTGAGCTCATTCCTACAAAGCATTTGGTTCAGTGCCGGCACATGGTGGCTCCCACCAACGTTATTTCTAGAGTTGCCGCAAGGCCATGGCGGCATGTGCGGGGTTATCCTGTGCTTGCAAACACCACCACGCTGTTGTCAAAACCGAGAACTGGAAAGGAGCCAAAGACCACAGAGTGCTTGGAATGGGAATTCTGCAAGCCAGGTGCCAGCCTGTGTGAGGGCTTTGAGAGCAAGCTCTAGAAAGCATTTAGGACCCAACAGACCCCTGGATATGGCCAAATCTCTGACCATGTGTCGTTGGCTGGGTGGAGTGAAGCACTCATCACAGGCTGAGGCAACATGGCAAAGCTCACCACCTCCTGGGGCTGCAGAAGTCCCCACCGACTGCAACCCCTCCTGCAGGCCTCTGTTCTGAAAACTCATCTGCACATTCCTGTGCTGCAGGCCTGCTCTTAAGGCCGGTCCTCTGGTGGCCTGAAAAGAGGGAAGTAAAGTGCTTTCCTGCTGGGAAACAAGTTGCATAAACCCCACTCCCTGTATGGCTTCATGCAGTTACTTAACAGCTTTGCCTTAAGTCAACCAAAACAGGACCTGCCTCCTAGGGCAGTCATTAGTGAGTGCTGGCGCTGCACTTCTGATGGTAATTATTGTTATTGGGAGGAGCTCATCAAGAATGTTGAGAATTGTTGTGCAAAAGGGCATGTTTATTAAAATGCAAATCAGTCTATGCTATGCCACCCTCTCCCCTTAGAGCTTTGGAAATCAAAGAAAATTATGCACTGCATGTTTATTGTGGGATAGCTTTTCCCACCAACCTGGTCCTGTGGTTTGCAGTTGAAATCTTGGATGACTGTACATCTTTTGGCAGTGGAAACTGTTTCATTCCTATCTACCTTTTGGAAAAGAAATATCAGCAAGCATGGCATTTACTCCAACTGTGGCTGGAAGGAAGAATGTGTATCTCTTCCACTTACTGGCGTGACCCCAGACCCAGACCTGTGCTGGCCCTCACGGCCACCACCAACCAGCCACTACTGAGAACTTGACATGTAGCTGGTTCGAACTGAGATACGCTGTATGTGTAAAATACATACTTTGCTTTGAAGATTTAGAATGGGAAAAATAATGAAAAATAACGTATTGATACTTTTTTGATTGCATGTTGAAATGACAATATTTTGGCTATAGTGAGTAAAATCATTTTTATTATAAAAATTAATTCCACCTGCTTCTTTTTACTTTTATTAAAATGTGGCTTCTAGAAACTTTACAATTACAGATGTGTCTCATGTTCTATTTCTGTCTTAAACGGGCTGCTTTGCATAAGATGAGGCCCCTGGTTTGAACCTTTGCCCTCTTGCTTGGAAAAACCTCCCTTTGGGCATTCCACCCTAATGCGGCCGTGCCGGGTCTCTTCAACCCCCCAACCAGAGGACTCTGGCTTGCACGGTAAGGGCATGCCCTGCTCAAAGTGCTGGTGTACGTCCCCCACTATCTGCCTGATTCCCACTTGTTTGTTGCACCTTCCCCACCTCCCAGACACCTCTATGTCCCGGTTCCCAAATACACCAGGCCTGTGGTTCCCCTGAGCCACCATGTGAGCTGTTCCATGGCATGGAATTCTTCCAACATTAGCACTCCTGGGACCTCCTGTCTCTCCCCAAGACCACGTTCCCTCTCACCTCCTGTCCAGCCCTCCTTGAGAACTCTGCCCATGGATAGGGGTCCCTCCCCACATTGTCTGCATGTTTGTTATAACACATCGACGTTGTGTTGAAATGTCTGTTTATGTGTGTCCTGCTCCTCGTTAGACTGCATGCTCCTCGAGGGAAGGAAATCACATCTTTTCATCTGTGTATCCATGACACTTAGTAAATATTTGTGAGATGTGCATAGAATGAGAGTCAGAGAGTAAACAGTGCTTGGTGGCTGACATTGCGCCACTGCGTAGTGCTGTAGCAATGGCTGCTGTGCTGTGGGCTTTATTTTTAATTTTATGTTTATTGTTTTAATAACAATGAAAACCACTTTAGGGAGTGAACCCAGTGACTCTCCTCTGGAGTGGGAAGGAGTCCACGGTACACTTTCTTCCCCTTCTGGATGACCCGGCTCCCCTCCGGTTTCCCGCACCCCACCATGGGGAAACTCTTGGTTTGCTGTGGTGGGTTGAACCACTGAGGAATGTGACAACGTGCCATTTTGCACCTGCTGGGCCGGTGAGTTCACTAGCACAAAGCATGGAGGAGCTTGGCTGTCTGCCTGTGTCCACAGGAGATAGGTATCTTCTTCTTCCTACCACGCAGGCCGGTGTTTGTGTAGTTCAGGTTGCAAGTTTGTTTGGGGTTCCGAGGCCATCTCGCCTCCCCGCCCGTCCCGCCCTGCACACGCTGGCCCCACGTGAGGCCTGATTTGCCCTTGCTCTGCGGGGGCCCAGGCACTGCCCACCTTCCCACCACACCGTGCAGAGTCCCACGACAGTTTTGTTCCGGGGACGACCTGCTTCAGGAGAACTCGGCATGCAGAAAGCTGACTGTCGGTGACATGGACTGACGGGGAGCTGCTCTTTCCCTGGGAGGCGGCTTCCTGGGGACTTACCCCACATGCTTATAAGGAGTCAACCAACATGACTAGATTAGAAATAATCTGTGATTCGTAATTTAATCGAGTCTTAGCATTACAGGAATATACCCTTTGATAGATGGAAACCCAGTTCTTTTTTGGTCAAAAGAGCAAAGAAAGTTTTTCCCGTCCAAAAAAACAAACTCATACAAAGAAATCTGCTAACTCATTTACCCACAAAACTGCAAGGGGCTCTACCAAGAGCTGCGGAGTGAGGAAGCGAGGAGGGAGTCAGACACGCCTGCGCGACGTCCTCGTGGTAGGTAAATGGGCCCATGCACCGTAGGCACCTTCTGGCTTTGGCAGACCCAGCTCCTCTCCTGTGACACTGGACTGCTAGTCACGGCACGTCTCTGCTGGGTTGCCGGATACCATGTTGCATTTCTCCATCGGGAAGGCCCTCCCTCTGGGCCAACTGGGGGTTGCTTTTTGCTCATTTCGACCCAGATTTGAAACTTCACAATGTGCGTGATTTTCCTCTGTGGGATGCTGGCGTTGTCATGCTACCTGTCAGGCTGCGTAGGGAAGAGTCCCAAGTTGCTGGTCCATGCGGCCCTGGGTGGCCGGAAGCACGGCTGCCACCGTTCTCCTGCAGCTCCCCTGGCAGGGGACGTGAGAAGCTCACCAGCCCAGCAGCAGGCACCCAGCTCTCTGCCGCTGGCTTCTTCCAACGCTGGGGACGTGCGGTGCCTGAGTGTCAACAATAGTCCTCTCTTCTCTGTCCTTCTCCAGGACTGCAGAGGTTGCAGGATAAACCCTGCACCCGCCTACCGTGCCTGCCACTTCCTCTCCGAGTTTTCATGGCTTAGGGCTTCCATGTTCTTCTTGTTGCTGTTTTCTTTTGTCTCTTTTTAAAATTCAAATACTGACCTTGCATTAACTGCACACTGACTGCATCAAATCAGAGACTCTTAGAATGCAGGGCCACAGACGGAGTCCTAGGCTAAAAATTGGTGAACGGATTCTGGGTCCTTCTTAGCTCTCAGGTTCTGTGGCCTCACTTGCCCCTCAGGCCTTGGTTGACCCGTCTGTAAAATGAGGACATGGCCGTACATAACTTTGTAGGGCCCAGCCACTCGAATAGTCTGCAAAGTCTATGAAAAGAACGAAGTTGCTAAGATGCATCAATTGTCAAGGCCAATGGATCGCTTGTCAAATTTCTACACATAAAAAGATTGTGAATGAGTTGAGTAGAGAAATCCTCTCTCTTTCGTATCACATGCGCCAACAGCTACCCAGATGTGTGTCGTGCTGGGTCTTCACAAGGGAGATACATACCGCTGGGAAATCAGGTATGTCCATAGTGTTTGGGTTGTTTTGGAAACTGCATTTTAAGCAGGGAGACGGTTTTCAAGACTTGTGCCTTTGTGAAATCAAAGTGTACAGTTGAACAGTGTCCAGCACAGACAGGCGACCTACTGTTCGGTCTTAGTCAATTGAAGCATCAAGCCTAATTTCCTCTCCTATAAATTGATGGAGCTGACTGTTGTCAACATGTCAATGCTTCAGGAGAAAGTGTGTTAACCTCAGAGCCTAGTGCAGGCTTTGTTTTGGTTTTTGATTCAGGTCTAGCAAGATAAATACCTTAGCATGTTTGTTTTTACTATCATGGTTAGTAGTTTTGGGTGGGACTTAAATATATCATGTTTAAGATGCAATTATTAATATTAACCCTGACTAATAATAATAATCACAGCACATAATCTCTTCACATTCTTACCTCATTGGCTCACCCTGAAACGTGCTGGGGGCCGTGTTTTTGTTTCCTGAAGGGGATCCCAGTCCTCAGAGAAGTGCACTGACCCGCTCATCCCGCTGTGGACTCCTGGGCCGGGTGTCCAGCTCCAGTCCCTGCTCACAGCGCCCCGTCCTATGCCTGTAATGCGAACATCTGTAACAGATTTAAGTGGCAAGTCGAACAAGCAGGTGAAATAAAACACAGTTATCCAAATATCTGAAGCTAAAGGCCTTACAGTATACAATATGGCTAGTGAAACATTTTTTATTTTAAGCAAGTATCTACACAAAGTTGTTGGTGGTGTTCTGTAATCTGTATCAGTTCCATCTTCATTGCCTCGGGTTACTGAAGGTCAGCTATGGCCATTTAGCCATCTAAGGGGAACATCTGCATTTTAAGTAAATGCCTTCCAAGGGTTAGTAACACTTACTTGACATGCCTTTCATTGGTAATAAAGATCGAGATTTTCCCAGACTCACCCTTGAGAGCTTGCGCTATAAAGAATAGCTTTTGCGTGTCTTTTCTTCTCAGACAAATCCCTTCCAGTTGCATTAAAATTCTACTAAACCTCCCCCCGCCCTGAGCCTGATTTTAGCTGGGGTTGACACTGTGGCATCTGTGTGGGTGTGTGTGTCACACTGTGGCATCTGACACAGAGCAACACAAGAGTCCGGAGCACAACTTGCGTTTCTCTTACGGCAGTGCTGTAAGTCTGTCACTGGAGCGCTGCTCTGGGCCTCCAGCTGCCCGATTATGGGAGATTCTCATCCAGTGTCCTAGCCAGCACTTCCAGCTGGTCTTCAGAGAGAGGACGAAGGCCAGGGTGGAAGCTTTTCACCAGCCGAGACCTTGCCGTCAATGACTGTAACACCAGCCTGCAGCGCAGTGGGCAGGACCCAGAGCTTCCGCCAGGCCAGCGGGCTGGCAGCGTCTGTGGACAGCCAGTCCCATGCTGACGCTTCCAGCACCCAGCACACAGGGTGCTCACCGCAACCTGCAGGAGAGAGTGTGGGGGTGGCCAGCCTTGCTGAGGGTCTGGACTCCACGTATTTTTGCAGAACTAAGTTGTCACCATCCGTACTAAAGAGTACTCTTGCACGCGACACAATACGCTGAATCTAATAATGAGGAGCACCAGAGACTCATCCAGAAAGTAAATGAGCCGTTTCCCACGTGAGAGTATGTGGTTTGCAGCAGATACCCTGAAAGGCACTGTGGGATTTGGTGCCAGTGGAGGAACGACAGAGGAAGTGATCACTGCTAGAGAAGAAAGTGCACACACAGAAACGCACCCATGCATGCATGAACACGTACGCTCTCGCGCAGAGACGGAGCTATTGACACGCGGGCACACACACATGTGCGTGCACTCGCAGACCTGCACGTGTACACACATGCAACACAAAGTCACACAGGCACACACACAAACACAGCAAGTTTATCTTATTTAAGTCTCACAATCAATTTCTTTTTTTTTTTTTTGAGACAGCCTCACTCTGTTCCCCCGACTAGAGTGCCGTGGCGTCAGCCTCAAACTCCTGGGCTCCAACTCCGGCCTCAGCCTCCCGAGTAGCTGGGACTACAGGCATGCACCACCATGCCCGGCTAATTTTTTCTATTTTTAGTAGAGACAGGGTCTGGCTCTTGCTCAGGCTGGTCTGAAACTCCTGACCTCAAGCGATCCTCCCACCTCGGCCTCCCAGAGTGCTAGGATTACAGGCGTGAGGCACTGTACCTAGCCCCAGAACCAATTCAAAAAAGAGATTTTTGTGGGGTTTTTAAAATTCTTTAAATAGATGTCTATCTCAAATGCTTGAGTAGGACTGCTGTTTTAGTCTCCTAGATTGTGTGGATGGCTCAGATATGGGGACGTTGGTCTACAAGTACCAGCTTGAAGACTGTAGAGTACTGAATAATTTTATTGTGCCTTTCTTCTGAAGAATTCCAAACACTTTGTTGATCGTATCTTATGTTGCTTTACCTGGAAGAAAACAAATGTTACTATTTCTACTTTCCTAGAGGGAAACAGACACACTGTGCGAGTCAGCCAGCCCTCAGCTGCAATGCCGGAGTCAGGGAACCTGCCCTCTTGTAACTTAAGCCACACTGGACGTGTTTGGTTTTGCTTATCAGAGATTATGTTATATATGTATTTATATGTATATATTTCTGAATATCAAATATTAATAGTATAGAAACCAGTCTTTAATCTGACTATATTTTAGATGCCTGGGAGAAATTGCTATAGAAGATTTGCAGAGGTTTTTTCATGGAGGCAATTAATAATTGAAAATCAATACACTGTTAGTAAGTGATGAAATTTTCATAGATAGCAATTGCCTCATGATGTCTTCTAGCAATATGAGAGGATGAGAAATAGAAATTATAAATTCAACATTGCCCCAACCCTCAAACAAGCTTTCTGGAGTTTGGGCCCGCCTTGGAAGCAGATTCTACCCAGAACCTGCAGAAGGATCTGTGTTCCAGGACCCACTGTTCCCTGCACCCTGGCTCCCCACCCACGTGGCCCTGTAGGCAGCAGGTTGCCCCTCTGCCGGCTGTGGCTGAGGCTCTGCAGCTCTGCCACCTGCAACTTCTGCCAGGGCTGCCCCCAGGCAGCTACGTGAACTGACCCTGAGCTGACCGGTGCGGAACCTGAGCTCCGGTTCATTTTATTAGTCATGGAGCAGCAGAGTCCTCAGGCTCTTTCAAAGAAGCAGGCCCCATGTGCACTGCTGATCGTTGGGGGACATTAAAAATACAGAGCCTTTGCTCTGTGCTGAGAGCTACTTGCCCCTTCTGGAAGCTTTACAAGACAGGAGTTTTGTATTCATCTGTTTGCGACTATGATCCAGAAATCCTTTTCCCAGGAAGAAGACTTATTCCAAGGAACAGGATAGACTGGAATCTCATTTCACTTCTTCCCTTCCTGCTTCCAGGGCCAAATGGCACCGGTGGCCCACGTATCCCTCAGGCCACTCAGCAAATGCTCTGCCCCTGGGGAAGGCCGGCTCCCAGCCCTTCTCTTCTCCCAGGCTCTTCATACGTAAGCGGGATCCGGTGAATCTTGGCCCTGCCTCATTCTTCCTACCTCTGCTGTCTTCCCAGAATTCCTGCAGGCACCAGCTGGATGGAATCGTCACAGCCCATTTGCTGTTGTGTTGGAGCCATTTGTGCACTTACGAGAGCAATGCTGGGGTAGAAACTTCACTCGTGGGCACCCTAAAAGGGCAGAAGCGGTGGATGCTAGGATGACTGTCCTGCTCCAAACTGGCAGTGAAGACAGCGTCCAAGTCCAGGTGTTGCAATGACTGAGAGGGGATGAGACGGAGCCAAGAGCGTGCCTTGAAGGCCGAGGGCAGGGCCAGGTCTCCCTGTTCCACTGCCGTGTCTGAAGAGAGCTCTCAGCCGAAGAGAGATCACAGCAACTATTCCTCCGCCGTTCACAAATTCTGTCTCCCTGTCAGTTTTTCCTTTCATTTCTGTGATGCTTGATATATGCAAATAAAACCTGAGCACGCTTCCCCCAGGGGAACACGCATGTAATCTGGCCACCTGGGGTATAATCATAAAATATAGAAAGTATGACTAAATTTCATAAAAGCTGTTTTGTATGTTAGTAGAACTAGAGAGGTGAGGTGGTGGTGAGGACGGGCGAACCAGGCCGTTTCGTGGCGGCTTCTGTGAGACAGAAGGTCTGTGCGTGTCAGCCCGAGTGCGCGCCCGCCGCAGGCCGGGGACGGACGGCAGACGGGCGTGCTCACACGCAAACACACGCACGTGCATGTGTGCACACACAATATGTTTCACTCTCACGTGAAGTTAAAGATAGCTGCAAGAGAGAATTTTGGAATCATTTCTTTTCACGCGACTCGCTTGATTGTGGTAGTCTGCAACCGAGCTCGCGATGTGTCTCAGGTATGCCTGTTAAAGCGCTTTCTCCTCCGTTTTTAAATTTTTATTTATTTTATGGTTTTTAATTGAAATATGAAAATTATACACATTTATGGGGCACATAGTGATGTTGCGATAATTTTAAAAGCTTGTAAGGGCCACCGAGCACGTGCTGTGCTCACTTCTCAGGGGATTGGCGGCGTCTTAGGTGGAGACTCGCGGGCGGGAGGTGAAGCTCCGGGTGCCGAGGCTCATGTGCTCCCGCTAAAGGATATTTATCCTTTCCCAGGTAATGCATCCACCTTCACCCACCTTACTTTTCCTTCCTGGTGCTTAAAAGGAACCAGGTAGGTCAGCGTGTGGCCTGCTGTGACCCTACAATAACTAGCACAGGGCGCTGGGCTCTGGACAGGCGGCGGGCGGAGGGCGTGGGTTCAGGGACTTCACCCACGTGGCGCGCCAGCAGCACAGGTGCTCAGTCGTGGGCCTCAGAATCAGGTGAGCCCAGCTGTGCCCCATTTCCCTGTCTGCTTTGCTTTGTTCATCTTCCTCCTCCGGGGCAGGCAGGGGCTTCGTCTTTCATGTCCCATAACTAGCACTTTCCAGACTAGATTGCTAGATTGATTCTTGAATTCAAGAACCGTTCTGAACGAACTACAGTAAAACTTAGAAATTAAATAATGGCTTTCTGGAATACGGCAGCCCCACTCCAGAGAGCCCTGTTATTTCCTGCCTGGATGATGGCGACAATCCCTTCCCTAGGTCCTGCCTGCCGCCCTGCCCCGCCAGGTCCCCCTCACAGTCCCGCCACGAGGTCTGCCCCGTGCAAGAGAAGAGAGACCTGGAAACTATTCACCCTCCCTTTAAGACACAGCACAGCCACTTTACTCGGGACCATTGTGGTAGGTGTGGGACCACAGCAAGGGCCCTGCAGAGGGGAGAGGCGGGCCTCGCCTGCAGGGACAAGTGGGGGTTCACAGCCCAGGAGCAGGTGGGGTCAGTGGATGGAAAATTAGAAGAGGAAACCTCGGAGCTGAGGGCAGTGCTGGCTGAACCGACCCCCGGGGATTCTTGCTGCAGACGGGCCAGGGGCCCAGATATCACCTGGTGGAGGCGGAGGCTGAGGAACCCGATCAAGGCTGGGGCTTCTGGTCAAACCAACTTAGCAGGAGTCTTGCTCAGACTGGACAAGGCAGACACAAACATGGAAGCGCAGAAGTCAAGGCCACTTGAAAAAGTTCCGGGGAGCCAAAGTAGAGTCTGATCCAGGAGGCGATCTTTGTCACACCCCGCTGGGCCTCGGCCTCCCAGGACCACCTTCAGACCTGACTCTCGGAATCGCCCTTCACGGGCACAAAGGGCGGCACAGGGCACAGCAGGGCTTGCAGGGAGCCTGCTCCCCAGCTGCGGCTGGGCACCAAGGCCCATGCGCACCTGCCGGCAGTGGGCAGCTCTGCAGGCGGGAATGGCCAGACCTGCTGCCTCCGGGCCCTGAAGGAAGACTGAGAGGAGGGCACAGGGAGGTCTCTGTGAAGAGGCTATGAGGGTGCTTTGCCTGTCGCTTGTCCCCAGGGGGATGGGCATGTTCTCCCCTGCTCATGCTGAACGAAGGCGATTTGACCCCAAAAAGCCAGCCATGTGTGCCCTGGTGCTGGGACCTGACTCCGGCTTAGGGAAATTTCAGTGTCAGAAGATGCCCGGAGGTTTCTGTGAGGGCAGAGTGGGAGGCACTGAGCGGCTTATGTCCTGAGGGCAAACAGACGACTCAGGCATGAACCGTGGAGGCATCGCGGGGCTCGCCAGCAGCAGGGCCTGGGACAGGAAGTGCCTGACTGTGCCAGGGACACAGGGACACAGGGGCCGTCTTCTGAGAAGCCCCAAGAGCGCCCAGAGGAGAGAGTCCCACAGGTCATAGAGACAGGAAGTGGATGTCGGTCGCCAGGGGCGGGGGAGAAGGAGAGTTGTTTTAGCGGGTGTGGAGTTTCAGTTTGGGGAGACCGCAGTTCTGGAGACGGCGGCAGCAGCAGCTGTGCGGAACGGAACGTGAGTGCACTGCAGTCCATCATCTGCGCACGTGGCGGTGGGTCTTATGTTACATAGATTTTGCCACATTAAAAAAGAGGAAGAGTCCAAGTGTGGCAACTGCCACCCAGGGGGTACCAAGGTCTGCCTGAAACAGCCCCAGTGGGACAAGTCATTGCTCTCTCCACTGGGCCCCAGCCAGGCCACCCTGGAGACCTGAGCAGCACAGGGCTGGGAAAGAGGAGGAGACTCAGGCCTCACCCCTTCCTTAGGGCCTGGGGGTCTGTCCAGGAGCGGCTATGTTGGGGGAGCCCCACCGCACACAAGAGTTAGGGATTTGGGCTTAGAAGGGGCTGGACATTCAACATCTGATCACCAGATAGGGAATGGAGCCTGAAGGTGACCATGATAGTTGGCCCTGGTGGTGCCTAAGGTGACTTCTGGAACCCGAGGAGGGAGAAACATTGGACGTACACTGTATAAGGGAAAAAATCTGTTTCATAATTCTTCCCTCCAAGTCCAGCTCATTTGGTAAAAGTTACACACACTTGGCTACAGCTTCTTCTTCTTCTTTTTTTAAATTTACAAATGATATGTTCAAACAAAGGCTAAGGCAAAGTTTAACTGGGAAAAATATTACTCAAACTATAATAAGGGTTAATATGGACAACATATTATACCAAGAACCTTTTTGTTAATTGACAATAAATATTTTTATTTTTTTAATTTCAGAATATTATCGGGGTACAAATGTTTTGGTTACATATAATGCCTTCGTCTCGCCCAAGCCAGGGCTACAAGCGTGCCCTTCCCCCATACAGCATGCTCCGCTTCCATTGGTTGTATGTTTACCCACCCCCATCACCCCCCTCCCACCTGACCAGCACCCAGTGAATATTACTACCATGTGAGCACCTTAGTGTTGATCAGTTAGTAGCAGTTTGATGGTGAGTACATGTGGTGCTTATTTTTCCATTCTTGTGATACTTCACTTTGAAGGATGACCTCAAGCTCTATCCAGGATAATACAAGAGGTGCTAGATCACCATTATTTTTTTGTGGCTGAGTAGAACTCCATGGTACACATATCACATTTTATTAATCCACCCATGTATTGATGGGAACTTGGGTTGTTTCCACATCTTTGCAATTGTGAATTGTGCTGCCATAAACATTTGAGTGCAGATGTCTTTATTACAGAAAGTCTTTTTTTCCTTTGGGTAGATGCCTAGTAGTGGGATTGCTGGATCAAATGGTATTTCTAATTTTAGCTCTTTGAGCTAAACAAATTACTATGGACAAATTACTTTCCACAGGGGTTGTACTAATTTGCAGTCCCACCAGCAGTGTATGAGCATTCCTATCTCCCCATATCCACACCAGCATTTGTTGTTTTGAGACTTTTTGATAAAGGCCATTCTTGCTGGAGTTAAGTGATATCTCATTGTGGTTTTGATTTGCATTTCCCTAATGATTAGAGATGTTGAACACTTTTTTATATGTTTGCTGGCCATTATTCTGTCTTTTTTTGAAAAGTTTCTGTTCATGTCCTTTGCCCACTTTTTGATGTGGTTGGATGTTTTTTTCTTGTTAAGTTACTTAAGTTCTGTATAGATTCTTGTTATTAGCCCTTTATTGGATGTGTAGCATGCAAATATTTTCTCCCATTCTGTAGGTTGTCTATTCACTCTAATGACAGTTTCCTTAGCTGTGCAGAAGCTTTTTAATTTGATCAGGCCCCATTTATTTATTTTTGTTGCTGCTGTGATTGCTTTGGGGGTCTTCGTCATAAATTCTTCGCCTAGGCCAATGTCTATAAGAGTTTTCCCAACATTTTCTTCTAGAATTCTTAAGGTTTCACACCTTAGGTTTAAGTCTGTTATTCATCATGAATTAATTTTTGTGAGAGGTGAGAAGTGGGGATCCTGTTTCAATATTCTGTATGTGGTTATCCAGTTTTCCCAGCACCATTTATTGAATAGGGGATTCTTTTCTCCAGTGTATATTTTTGTCTGCTTTGTCACAGATTAGATGACACAATATGAAGATGGTTTTATATCTGGGTTCTCAGTCCTGTTCCAAAGGTCTATATCTCTGTTCTTGTGCCAGTACCATGCTGTTTTGGTTACTATAGCCTTGTAGTAAAGCTTGAAGTCTGGCAGATTGATGCCTACAAATTTGTTCTTTTTGCTTAAGATTGCTTTGGCTATAAGAAGTCTTCTCTGGTTTCATATGGAGCATAGAATTATTTTTTCTAGATATGTAAAGAATGATGATGGTATTTTGATAGGGATTGCATTAATTTTGTAGATCACTTTAGGTAGTATGAACATTTTAACAATATTGATTCTGCCAATCCATGAGCATGGCAGGGTTTTCCATCTGTTTACAATTCCTATAATTTCTTTTATCGGTGTTTTGGAATTATCCCTAATAGGTCTCTCATTTCCTTCATTAAATTATATTCCTAAATATTTAAGTTTCTCTGATGCTGTTGTGAAAGGTGTTACATCTTTGATTTGATTTTCAGCTTGACTGTTATTGGCGTATATGAATGCCACTGATTTGTGTGCATTGGTTTTGTATCCTGAGATTTTACTGAATTCATTTATCAATTTCAGGAGTCTCTTGGTTGAATCCTTGGGATTTTCTGGATATAATATCATATCGTTAGCAAAGAGTGAGAGTTTGACCTCTTCTGCCCCCATTTGGACACCCTTAATTCCCCTCTTTTGTCTGATTGCTCTGGCAATACTTCCAGCGCTATGTTGAATAGAAGTAGAGATCGTGGGCAACCTTATCTGGTTCTAATTCTAAGCAGAAATGCTTTAAATTTTTCCCTGTTCAGTATGATATTGGCTGTGTGTTTATTGTATATGGCTTTAATAATTTTAAGTTATGCCCCATCTATGCCTATTTTGTTGAGAGTTTTTATCATAAAAGTGTGCTGCATTTTGTCAAATGCTTTTTATGCATCTATTGAGAGAATCATATGGTCTTTGTTCTTGCTTTTATTTATGTGTTGAATTACATTTATAGATTTGCATATGTTGAACCATCCTTACCAAGAACTTTTACAAACTTATAATAAAAGTGAAATAACTTACAGAAAAAATGGGTAAAGCATATTCATAGATAATTCACAGAGGAGTAAATGCAAATGATTGATAAACATATTTTTTAAAATACCAACCCTTACATGGAGGCATGGGAAAGCATATGAAAGTAAGCAATTATATCAATTTTTGCCCATCACATTGAAAAAAAAATTCTATCAATAATATCCACTCCTGGTGAGGATGTACGGGACAGAGCATTTCATGCATTGCTGTGTATTGTATTGTGCGTGCACCCTTGTGCACACACATGCACACACATTTACCTCAGTTCCACTTGTCTGGTCTGCAGAAGTTGAGTCATTTGCACATGGCACAGGTGTAATGAGAATGTATTTCAGCACAAAACCACAAGTACACCAACAGGGAAATGTTTGAATAAATTGGCTGCACACCTAATATTTTGAGTTAGATCCACATCTGTTGAATTATATGGATGCTTATATTCTGAAGTAAGGAAAGAAGTTGCACGGATATGTAATGTCATGACCCCTTTTTTGTAGAACTCACCAAGGACAGATGTTTGTTGTCTATATATATACGTGTGTATGTACATTTGTATCTGAGGGCCTGGCCATGCTGGAAGTGTATAAGATACACACCATGGCCTCAGCACTGGTTCCATGATGATGTTAGAAGGACCAGGGAAGAGAGGTAAAAATTAAGAAACATAAGCACCTACAATGTTATGCAAAACAATTGATTATAATGTCTCTTTGGTTTCTTTCTTTACATATATAAAAATAAATATACAGTCATTAGAGCCAAATATAGTAAGATGGAAAAAAAAAACACATTGACTTGATTAAAGGGTAGGGTTGTAGAGTCATAGGGCTTCCATTTGTGCTAATAAATTTTACTTTGGAATAATTTTAGATCTAACAAACAAGTTAAAAGATATCATAGAGTTCTCATATATGCTTTATGGAGTTTCCTCCATCATTAATATCTTACATTATTGCGGGGCATTTGTCAAAACTAAGAAATTGACATTAGTGCATTACTATTAACAACTAAGCTGTGGGTTTTATTTGAATTTCATCAGAGTTTTTTTTTTTTTTTTTTTTATTACTTTCCTCTTTCAGTTCCAGGGTCCAGTCCAGGGAACCACTTACAAGTCACATTGTGATGTCATGGTAATGATGGCCTGTTATGTGTCATGTTGGGACAACTTTTTGATGCTTAATTGGGCCACAAGGCAGCCTTCTCTGCTTCTCCATTGTCTCAAGAGCTTTAGCTTTTACTTCAACATAATTTGCAATAAAGTAAAAACATGTTTCTAATGACCTGATTGTTGTCTAAGTGGGCTATTTTCATAAGACACGCAGGGCCCGTCTTGATGCACCCAGATCTCCCTTCCTCGCCAGGCCTGCCTTCCCTCCCTTCCCACCCACCTTCCTGGGGCTCCAGCCACGTGGGGTGCGTTGCGTGGCGCTCACGCCCCATTCTCATTTTCCCTCTTGATTCCAGATTCATAGAGGCCTTGGCTTCATTTCCTATCCAGTTCCGGGGCCACACCTCCCAGACCTGCTGGCTACGGATCAGTCTCTCTCTGCCCTCGGCTGCCACACACCTGCCAGCGCACGGTGTGTGTGGGGGTGTTCTCCTGATAGCACAGCATGCTGTGTGTCCTGGCTCCCAGCTCCGTGTCTTGGACTGTGCACGATGGATAAAAAGGAGGAGAGGGAAGAGAAAGAGGAAGAGAAATATCAAATTAAATCCATCTCCCCGGTGACCTCCATCTTGTTAATCTTCTTCACTCAACTCTGAGTGCTGGAGGGGAACTTTGTGTCATTGGAATCTGGGCACACCCAAAACATATTTTATTTTTGGCTAAAATGTCTGTGAAAATAACTGATATTCATAATGGTGTTATCTGCATTATCTCAAAGTGGGAGCAACCCAAGTGTCCATCAACTGATAAATGGGTTCACAAAGCTGGTCTAACCATATAATGGAATATTATTCAGCCTTAAAAATGAAGGAAATCATGTCACATGCTACAGCATGGATGAACCTCGAGGACATTGTGCTAAGTGAAACAAGCCAGACACAAAGAGACAAATACGGTATTATTCCGTTCATGTGAGGTCCCCAGGGTCGTCAGACTCAGAGACAGAAAGCAGAATGGTGTTTCTGGAGCTGGGAGGAGGAGGACTGGGAAGTCGGTGTTTAATGGAGACAGAGTTTCTGTTTGAGATGATAAAAAGTTCTGGAAATGGTTAGTGGCTGGCGATGGCTTTGCGACATTGTGAATGTACTTAACGCCACTGAGCTGTACACTAAAGATTGCTAAGAAGGTAAATTTTCTGTTATATGCATTTTACCACATTTTTAAAAAGATAAAAGAAATAAATATTTGTGAAAAAAAATCTTTTGAAACTGGTTTACAAGGTGACTAAGTGCTCTCTTCCTGTCCTCCTTTATGATTGAAAACAGAAAATTAATCATGTAGAGTCTGTTAGGTGTAGACTCCCAGGAGGCCCGGGACACAAAAGGAGAGCCTGGTCACTGGTGCTTTTTCATTTGTGCTGTGACAACAAGGATAAAGTGACTGAAATGACAGCAAACAATGGAGAAAGGTAAATTGTAGTACCAAAGTTGGGAATACAATGAAAGCAAAGCCATGACTGTTCTTGGTGCATGCGCCCAGTGGCAAAGACAAGGCCCTCCCTCTGCCCTGAGTGCTTGGATGGTGGTCAATTGTCCCGGAGATGGTCACCCCCAGGTTTCAGAGGGAGGCAAGGGAGTGACTCACCCAGAGCCTGCTGAGTCCTGACGGTACACACACATCACATTCAGATTTATTGACACTGGCAATTTGTGAGAGGATGCCACACAATATTTTTTTTTTTCAAAAGCCTAACCCAGTTAAAAAGAAACAGAAGAAAAGTGGATTAAGAAAGCAGTAGGTGTCTCATGGGCTGTGTACAAAATGCAAACAGTAATCGTTTTGTAACATAGGTCTAATGTAGGACACTCACTTATGATCAGTGCTGAAGCGTTAGGAATTCCATGTCAATTTCTCATGATCTCTTTGTGTTAATGGGACTATTTCAGTGGAAATAAAGGATTCACCTAAGGTTTTTAGAATGGTTTGTGACCCACACAGAGGTATTAGTTATCCATTGCGCATCACAAATCTTAGTGGTTTAAAACAATAAACCTTTATTATCTCACAGTTTCTGAAGTGCAGCTTACCTGGGTGGCTCTGGCTCGGGTCTCAGAGCTGGCACCTGTGTGTTGGTGGGTCTGCAGTTATCCCGAGACTTGAGGAAGGGGCTGGATCTGCCTCCAGGATCACTCACATGGCCGCAGGCAGGATTCAGTTCTTTGCAGACGTTGGGTGGAGGCCTCAGATCTCTGCTGGCTGTTGGCCAGAGCCTTGTGCCCCTTACCAGGGCTCTCTCTATAGGGCAGCTCGGCGCACGGTATGGCAGTTGGATTTCTGCAGAGTTACCAGCAAAAATCAAGGAGAGTGAGCAAGCCAGAACTCAGAGTATTTTTGTAACCTCATCATAGAACTGACATCCCATCACTATTGTCTTTGTACAAAGCAAGTCACTGGGTCCTGGCCTCACTAAAAAAGAGGTAATTACACAAGGTGTGAACACCCCAGGTGTTGTATCAGGGGACCTTTTAGAAGCTGCCTACCACAATCATGATGAAAAAAGGTGCGAGCCCCACATCATTGGAGACAGACTCACGGTGGATTATAGCAAGTGAAAGGTGACTTGAGACTGGCTTCTCTCTTTTCTGACAACTCTCTGTGACTGTGAAGTTGCCCCTTTAGAGGGTGGAGGGAGCGGAGTGCAGGGAGAGATCAAGGTTCCCGTCAGCATGGTCCTCCTGTTCAGGGTACCTGACCAGGGCAAAGTCCTTTCTGCTGGGGGCAGGGACCAGACACAGTGCTTTGTCACCATCAGGAACAGGTATCCTGGTTCCCAAGGGTGACCCTGAGTGCTCAGGGGAAATGTGAGAAGCAGAACGGAGAGAAGAGGGTGGTGTCCCCAGAGTGAGGTGCCCACCCTGCCGCGTCTCCTGACCTGGTTGGCACAGCCGGGGCGCCTGCACACGGCTTTCTGGGGAAGGCAGCTGTCGGATGCGCCCCGTGGGCCGCGCACAGCGTAGGGCGCTCTGCACTCACCACTCCATTTAGCCCTCGCGGGGCATCGTAGAGAGGTACTGTCCTAACTCCAGTTTTACATCTGGAGAAATTGAGGTTGTGGGATTGAGCCATTTGCCAGAGCACATGGGGCCCATGAGTGACTGAACCCAGATTTCAGTGCTGGTCTGGATGACCTCATAGTCTTCATTTCTCTATTCCAGAAATTGCAAAGAGCATCTGTGCGAGGCGATCGCAGCAGCAATGTCTGAGTCAAGCACACTTAAGTGCTTGCCAGTCAGCTGTGCACGTGGGCTGATACGGCCAGCCAGCCACCCTGAGGGTGTGCTCCAGCCTGGAGCCTCAGTCATTACACCGTCACGTCCAGCTGAAGGACCCTGCATCCAGAGGAGGGTTTGCGGAGGGGGGCTTTTGAAAAAAAAATATTGAGTGGCAGCCTGTTACAAATTGCCAGTGTTGGCTAGGTCTATACTTTAGTATTTTATTTTTTAGCTATTGTGAATGATATATTTTCATTTCAGTGTCCACATGATATTTTCTAGTGTACAGAAACATAGCAGATTTTTACCCTAAGACATTACTGAGCCCACTTATTAGTTCTAGGTGTGCTTTGTAGATTCTTCAGGATTTTGTGAGTCATGTCATTTACAAACAGATAGTTTTATTTATTTATTTTCATTCTGTCTTCTATTTCCTTTTCTTACTTTATTGGACTGGCTAAAACTTCTGGCACTATGTTGACTGAGAATGATGAGAACAGACATAATTGCCTTGTCCCAAGTGTTAGGGGAAAAACATTCACACCACGAAGTATAATGTGATGCTCTTTGTAAAGTTGAGGAAGTTTCTCTCCTATTACTAGTTTCTGAAACTTTTCTTTTTTTCTTTCTTCTTTTTTTTTT
>VBSM01001163.1:1744564-1763762 GCA_008086735.1 Cheirogaleus medius | reverse complement strand
CTCTGGAGCCCACACCCAGTCCCAGAGTGGAAGGTGGCAGAGAGTGGCTGGGGGTGTGGCGCCCTCCTGCCCAGGCATGAGGCCAGGCACGTGACCGACCTGGAATCTCAGGGACTCTGCTGTGGACTCCTGGCAGCCAAGCTACACAGGAGCCAGCCTGGGTTACCCAGAGTTCATCCTGCCTTGCACCTCCTGCCGCCCCCTCCAAAAAAATAAATAAATAAACAAAAGCTGTAAATGGAATGAAAGAAATGAAAAAACCCAGAATTCCAAAGTCTGCCCTGGCCACACTGCACCCTCTACTAATATTTCCCTGGAGAAGAGGGTTACACGGATCTCCCATGGTGAGAGCCAATGTCTCTGCATTGCCTAGGCCAAGGACATGTCACTGCTGTGGGCTGAATGGCGTCTCCCCGAGATATGTTCAAGTCCTACAGTACCTGGGAACGTGACTTTATTTAGAAACAGGCTCTTCTCATACGAATGCAACCAGGTTAAGGTGAGGTCACACTGGAGTACAGGGGCCTGGACCCAGCAGGGTGTCTTTGTAGAGAGGGAGGTGTGAAGCCCGACATGCAGACATGCAGGGAGGGGACGGCCGTGTGCAGAGGCGAGATGGGCGTGACACTGCCACCGGGACACCTGGGCCAGCTGTAAGGGGCAAGGAAGGACCCTGCCCCGGAGCCTTCAGAGGGCGCACTGCCCGCACCTCGATGTCAGACTACTGGCTTTGGGAGGTGAGGGAATAAATTTCTGCTATTTTAAGCCACCCGGGTTGTGGCAATTTGCTATGTCAGTCACAGGGGACAAATATAGGGCCCTTCCAAAAGCCAAGCGGGAGTAATCAGTAATCAGCCGGTGAGTGAGGCCCGTTATCTGACTGACCCAGAAAATGCAGGGCTGACTCGGGCGAATCTGATAGCAGCACCTGGGGACTAAGCTTTTATCTGCACACGTTAGATCAGGAAGGATCTGACCCGCAAGCCAGGCGGGAGGCTGCAGGGACTGTCCGGGTCGCAGGACAGAACACTGCTCTGGGTTCGGGAAAACAGTCCAGTCTGGCACGGGAGGACCCTCAGTGACTTTGCCAGAGGAAGCATCAGGCCACGTCTCAGGCTGCCGTGGGGCCGGAGCCACCGGGAGAGGGGCCCCATGCTCCGGCTCACGTGCTGTGGAAGCAAGAGGGAACGCACTGGGGACGCTTCGAGCAGGAACTCCTGCCGCTCTGGGAGCCAGGGCGTTGCGAAGTCAGGGGGCAAGGCAGAGTTTCGGGCCAACCATCTTGAAAAGCTGTTTGCAGGATGATATTTTTAAAATCAACATTCAGAGGCATCTCTTTTATATTATGAAGTACGTACACTGATTTAACATAGTTAGTCTAAAACATCTAAAACAGGACCTTTGTATCATCTTTACTTATGAAACGGTGTTTTGTCTTTTGCATAAAAAAGGGGTTTAGCACTCTGTATTTTCAGTTGGTAGATGCTGGCGGCCAGTGGCTGGTGCTCAGAGAATGTGATCACAGGACTCTTTTGATGCTTTCTCCTTTGTGTTTTGCCCAGGCTCCTACTTGAGCAAGGCTCACACACGTCCCCTTCGGCCCAAGCAGGAGGTCCCTTGCACCGCTAGCCAGGAGCACAGGGGATGCCCGATCCTGCGTGGCCAGGCTCGCTGCTCACCTTGAGCAGAGCTTCAGGAGGAGGCGGATCTGGAAGAAGTGGGTGACCGACCCCTTGTCCTCTCCAGGCATGGATCCAGTGGGAGGAAACCTTCAGTGGTGCCTGGCACAGGTGGGGACAGGGCTGTCTACCAGCTTCACCAACCCGACCTCTCCGTGGCTTGGTTCACATCTCAATCCGGGAGGCTTACGGCTTGGGGCACTCAACACATTCATGCTCCACCCCTGCCGGCAAATGTCCCTACCCACCCACCTGGTGGAGACAGCCGCTTCCACCCTTTTCCAACTCTGCTTTGAAATGTGGTACCCTAAATTCACGAGCACTTTTGATCCAAGTCCTGCAATAAAGATTAAAAAAAAAAAAAGTTAAGCCCCATGTTTATAAAGATCATCTGTTCTGTTCTATATTTTAACCTGGTAAAAATTGTCAGTTCTATTTATGAATACCGGAGTAAAATGAGTCGACGGCTAATTCAGGAAAAGCTCTTAAGACCATTTAAATAGTAGGTAAAGATTTTGAGGCCAGATTTTAGAAAAGACTCACCTTAAAACATCACCTCCCTGCCTGTTTGTCTGTATAGTAAATGTGTGTTCGTGGCTACCTGTCTGCCGCTTCCAGCTGTGTGCCCACAAGGAAGTCGTGCTTCAACTTTTTAAGCCTCCATTTTCATAAGTAAATTGTGAATCATCATCATCATCATACTACTAATTAACACACTGACTGCAACACTAGAAAAAAAAATATTTCCTTGGGGCCATAGTGTTTTATTACACAAACAGAATAAAAACTTTGAAAACAAAATAATCCTTTCTAATTTAATGAAAAATGTGTTATTTTTTTTCATTGTTTTTTGTGCATGAGTTATATGCAACTTGAAAAATAGTTCTCACAGCTCCCAACGTGAAGAGATGTGAGTTACATATGCTTCACGAGGGGCTCAAAACTAGTGTGAGTTAGATACGACTCACACGGCAGTTAATGTGTTAAACGCGGCTATTGTGAGAAAGAATGAGATGACATAATCCCAGTTCTGGGAACCCAGAGAATTGGTGCTCACTTGATTAGCTCCTTTACCTTACCTCGAAAATGTTTATTTTCAAAGCTCAAAATACTCCCTTTTTTTCTCTTTTATGAGTGAAATGCTTACGTCGTCTTTTGCAGCATGCAATATTCACACTCCTGTACGCGGAGGCCAGCCTGTCGGCTTGCGGCCTGAGCATGAGCTGTCTCGCTTGCTGGGCTCGGGGTGGCTCTGCCATGCGTGTTCTGTAGACCACTCTCCTTGTGGGCCACCCGCCCTGTCCAGGCCTCAGGCACTCAGAACAGCTGGCCTTCCCGGTGCAGCATCCGAGATGGTCGAGTTCAGCAGCCATTCTACAAACATCCTTAGTCTTTCCTACTCTTCTTCATTTTCGCTGTCCAGATCCTCATCCATTTTCTGTTCAATTATTTTCTATTTAATATTTTTTTATTCTATTTCCTCTCTAATCCCTCCTCTGCCTTACCACCACAACCCTCTCTTTCCAATATTATGGCCGTAGCTCTTCCTGCCGTCCTTCCTCTTGCTGTTTTGGTCACATCTGACCGGTCAAGTGCCTCCTCGTGCTTGCCCAGCCTCTGCTGTCATCGCTCTGGCCTCACGTCCGTCTGCGGTGCTCTCAGCGGCAGGATCCCGAATCACACCTAACTGTGCCTCCCGCAAGAAGGGAGCTGGGAGTCTGGAGGGAGACGGTCCCAGCGTCCTTCGGGAATGCGGCTGTGGCGTTCGCCTCCCCTCCCATCATCGCCTGCCTTCCCTGGCAGCCACAGGTGTGCAAAGTTTCTGTGACAGCTCTGAGCAGGTAGCGGACAGCTCCTGTCACCTGCTTCTTCCCCACGCTCCCTCACTGTTGTCCTTCCCAAAGGCAGGCTTTTTGCGCTTTTACTTTACTTAGGATAGTCTCTCTGCCTCTGAACCAAATAGTCCTCCTTCAAGACCAAATCGCCGTCTCCTCTAAGCCTTCCTGTGTTATCCACGTTCTTGACTTTCTGATATTCTTGATGCTCTGGCATCTGGGTCCTATGACCATGGAGAGAAGGCCTCTCCCAGCACTAGCTAACACTTGCCCAGGAGTGTGCTTTCCATATGCAAAAGAGCCAGTCCACGGCCCCCCCGCCCCCCTCCCCAATCTGGCTCTCACGCCCCGGCCAATGTTCCTCTGCCCTAACTGCCCTAGGACTAGGGAGCAGGCAACTTGGGACAAACCCTACACCTGGAACCCACCGAAGGTATCCAGACTAGCCAATCCTGAACCCACCTAGCTGCCCACTCTGCCGGCCCGTTCCTCTGCACAGAAGCCAAAGTCGGGGCTCTCACCCACTCCACCCCTCACTCTTCTGCCTCCCGATGGACCCGGCACTGCCCCGTGTAGCCCTGTGTGGGGTGGCGTGTACCCCCTGTGGACCCGTGAGTATAACAAGCTATCTCTGCAATGGCGGGTTGGCCTCGCTAGACCCCATAACGGGGGCCGGTGGGGTTTCCCTTGGCTGGACAGTTATGGCTGGGCACCCGTGCCCGGGAAAAGGGAGTTGGTGGGCACGCTGGCTGCGGAAGGCAGAGCTCTGGGGGACGGCTGGACGGTCAGCCACAGTGGCCGTGCTGCCGCTTCTTGAGGGGGCCTGAAGAGGTGGGAAGATGACAGAGAAGGCCACAGAGTGTTGCTAGGTAGAAACCAAAAATATGAAGATGAGAAAACTAATTTAAATCACACTCAAGACAGAAAATGAGAGGCTCCCCAGAAAGGCCATCTAACAAACTTGAGAGAGAATTGAGCAAGGAACTTACTCTAATCTGATAATCCCAAAATGCGGTACCAAGAGCAATAGCATCGCCTTTGAAGTTGGGTTCCAAGATGCAGACTTCCAGAGGAGTGACTTGGGGACAAAAAGGGAGTAGGCGTTAGGTCTGCTACCCAGATGCCACATGGGCCAGACTGACGGCTGAGACCGTATAATCCTCTGTCTCAAGACTTTTGAAAGCCAGCGACTCCTCCCTTTTCCCCACAAAATCTCTGTGTGCCACGGCACAGGCTCCCGTCGCTGCCTCGGACAAGTCACCTTCCCCCTACTCGCCTGGTTCCTTCTCGTCCTGAGAGCCTGCGCATGCGCAGCACAATTTCTGGTGGGTGCCATACACAGATTCGATCCCACTGGGGCTAAAGTAGTTGGGAGCGGGCTCAGCTGAGAATTAGAATGGCCAAAACAATAGCTTCTCAAACTTTGATGTGCACAGGAAACACCCCACGATTGTGGTAAATACGGTTTATTACTGTGCGGCTCACTAGACTTGAGGGAGAACGAGATTCTGAATTCTGACGAGGTCTGATGATTCAAGGAACCCATGGCAAGTGTGTCAACAACATAGACACTTAGTTCTGTTTCCCAGGAGAGGCCCATGTGGATGCCCTGCTCCAGGAGTCCTTGGGTACGCAGGCAGCTTCCATACTGTTGCTCCATCACGGAGCCTGGACTCCCAAAGCCACCTTGGAGTTCAAAGTGGCTGCTGCGGATCCCACCGCCGCATCCTCGTCCAGCCAGCAGAGGGAGAAGGGCTGATGAGGCAGAGGCAAGGCTGCCACTCAGCTGCCCCAGTGGGGAAGGCTGCAGGCAGTTGTTCCATGACACGTAGGGCTTCAAAGCTTGGCACAGAGCTGTTAAAGGGGGCAGGGATTTTGCCCTTGTGCCAAGTAATAGCTGGGGTTCTATAGCTACGGAGGCTCACTCGAGGGTACTGGGAAAGCCGGCCCTTCGTGTGGGTTTGCAAGGATTTAGGAAGATGTCAGGCGTGTACATAGGAGACGGGTGTTATTATTAACATTGTTATATGCATAAATGTAACGGTAGTAACGCCAACGATGGGCAACGATCACACAGCAGACACTGCGTGCGGGTACCGTTCCGAGTGCGTTACAGGTTTATGTCATCCTCAAAAGAAGCGTGTGAGAAAATTGAGGCAGAAGAAGATGAAATAACTGGCTCAGGTCACACGGCCAGCACCTGACGGAGCTCGAGCTTCAAGTGGCTGTGTCCAGGCACTGTGCCCTTGACCCGCTGGTGTGCTGGTAACGGTTTAATGACCTGCTGTCCAAACCAAAGGCCCTGACTTGTGTCATTTGCCAAATCCTGTGGTGTAAATACTCGAGGCTACCAACATGGCGCCATGGGCAGTGAGGGAGAAATTAGTGTGCATTATGTTACTATACAGTACTTTCTTACAGTGTTATATCGTATTTCCACCACACACATACTACAGATTTCAGTGACCTTAAGAGTATAGATTTACAATGTAGCAAAATAATTAGGACTTGGTAAATTTTCAGTATTTATTACCTTTGTTTTTAAGATGGTCTATTTAATTGTAAGTTTCTGTTATTTAGTCTTGAGTAATTCCTAGGTTTAATGACCAGCTTTAAAATTCCTGACAATTTAACAATTGGCTCTTGTGACCCAGTGCGAGCTGACTCCAGCCTCCACTGCCTCAGCCAGCATGCTTTACAAACAACCTAAAACTAAATATCAATGTTATACATCTGTGCTCCTCAAAAAATAATGACCCTTTGCTTTTTCAGCCAACTGGGACTTTTGCCTCCAGACCAATATCCCATCTTTCCTTCCCATTTCTAACTTCTATGTTCCCAACATCTCAGGAATAATAAGTAAAATGAAGCATACATTTTTAAATATTTCATGTTCCTAAGGAGAATGATTCGGCTTTCTGGGCTTTCCTGTTTCTTGCCAACTCATCTCCCCTCTGACTCATTCGCTGTGCGTGTGGCTTTGCAAGGAAGCACAGCCCCTTTTCAAAGAGGTATTTTGGTACCAACGCTTAAGGCTCTTTCGACAGTACTTTGGGATGGTCCCTCTCATAAGAGCTGGTGGTAGGAAGGATTTCCTTTAACTCATGGAACCATGTCTGGGTCATATGGACTCAGAGTGCAGTGGAGTCCCAAGCATGTGTCACAGTACGAGGGGTCGTCCTTGTGTGGGGACTGCCTTGGACAGGAGATGAGTTGGTAGAAAACTCGACCTGAGACTGTGACTTCAACAAGGAGAGACTCCACGGGGAAGGATGATGTTCTTTAGCTCTGCTCTTCAGAGCCTCAGGGCATCTCGATGCTATAGGAAGCTTGTGTTGGAAGAAAGTGTTCTGCTCCTTGAAAAGATTATTTTAAAATCACAGATCTAGCAGACGAGATGGGATGTTTCATAGATGCTGCTCTCTCTGCTTGAGAGACCTGGTCCTTCTGATAAGCAAAGTTCTGTTCTCCAATCATCAGGATTCAGTCCGGGAGTCACTTCCCTCGCAGGTGGCCTCTCCATTGCCATAGTTGAAGAGCAGTGTCCTTCCCGTGGGCTGTCACGCACCGTGTGCTCCTCTCTCGCGGCCTCCACCTTAAGCATCATAACCATCGTTGGTGTCTCTTTCTCACCAGACTCCAAGCTCTGTGATGATGTGGACTGTGAGTGTGGACTTTTATCTCTCCTGAAGGGCCTGGGACCAAGGAGATGATCGTTCGCTATTTAGATAATTTGCTGGGTAGATACGATGCCGTATACCTTTCATTAGCCGGTAATTGGGACTTAGGAGGGAAATCTTTCATAAAAACCAGAGTTGTGCAGAAGTCAGAGTTCACTGGACTCTATTAGATTAAGAAAATATATTTCTTCTGAATCTGCTTTGGAGGGCAGAGCAGGGTTAGTGCACGGAAGATTCAAGAAGGATAGTATAGTCAGTGCAATCTAAACAAAAGATTTCTTCATTTAAAGACACCCCCAAATGGACAGCCCTGTTTCTGGAAGTGCTGGAGTCTATATGCCTTATTTTCCTATAAAAATACAAAGCAACGTGTAAGATATTTATAAACACATAGTTGATGAATTGAAGACAGGAAATCTCTGGACCTTGAGACCAAGTGTTGAATTCAAGAGAAGATTTAAATTTGGGTTTTCTCAGGAGCCAGCCCAAGAAGAGATTTCAGTGAATGTAGTTTATTTGGGTCATAATCCTGAGATTGAAATATATAAATAGAATAAATTTAGAGCAACTCTAAGAATAGAATTGGGATCGTGGTAGGATTTTCCACCCTTCTTCCCTAGAAGCTGTGTTTACTCTGAGACTGTAGGCAGAGATGCCTGCTCAGCAGGGGCAAGGGCTCCTAAAACAACAGGTGCCCTGAGATAGGGCCCTGTGTTGGCAGCTGAGGCTTGGGCACACCTGCCAATTCCCTCACCCTTATTTATATCCAAGGAAACCTGCCAGATGACATCTCACCTGCACTCAGAGCTTGCAAAAAGTCCTCACATCCTGGGGAAAGGCCAAAAATGAAAGTAATGGTAGAACAGAGCCTTGTGAATTGTCCAAATTAGTCAAACTTACGCTTCATTTAAAAACATGCACTCCAACAGAAAAATAAAAGGGGACAAGAAAGAAAAGAAAAAGACAAGAGGGGCAGATGGACAAACAGAATTGACCCCAGAAGAAACCAAGGTAATCCAGAGAAAGAGGAGGTATTTTTAAACCTCTAGTCAGAGTGAGAGGAGAAGAAATGACACCCATAAATTAAGAACAAACAACTGTTCAGAAGGGACAAAAAAATCAGAAATAGAATTAGTTCATAGAAGTAAAAACATTGTACCTGAAGAAAACAATTCAACAGAACTAACTAAAAACAACAGAAAATGTCCCAGTACAAAGAGATGAGAAATATAAGAGAAAAACACTAGATTAATAGTGTCAATCCGAAAATGCTGTCTTCTGTATTAGCAGTCTATGAAAGAAAAAAAGAGAAAACAAAGGGGAGTTAATTGTTGTTTAAAACAATAGGAAAGAAAGAAATATATATACACATATATAAAACTATATTTACTTTGAGACACACCCTAAAGCAATTTCAGAAAACTAAGAATGAAACAAAGATACTGAAAGGTTCTAAAAGCAAAGTACATATCACCCACAATAGAAGAAGAAGACTGCTAGAAGCATTTCCAGCAGCAACAGTTTTTAAACGATGATGAAGAACTGCTTGAATGTTCTTACGAATATGATTTAGAACTTAAAACCTTATTCCCAGTCAAGCTATTGATCAAATGTAATTGAAAAATTTATAAAGAGACACGTTTAGACATTCAGGGAAGGATTGGAAAGTTTACTTTTCATCTATGTATTTTTCTGAAGGTGCATAGTTATCTTTTCTAAAATTTATTGAAAATATACTGCTGAAAAACCAAACAAGAATGCAACAAAGGAGAATACACGGTGTCTGAGAAAGAGAGATCAGGTGCCCCAGGCCTGAAGAGCAGTCAGGAAAAGGAGAAATGTGTCTTTTTCTCTTTCAATGATCACAAATTAGGTAATTTTCCCAATGTGATAATGCTTTTATGCAAATACCCTAAACCCAAAAATAAATGTAGTAGATATACACACAGGAAGATTGTGCACGGGAAGACGCCAACATCTTGGGAGGAGCTACTTTTAGGAGATGACACAGGAGGAGAGAGAGTAAGAGAAGGGGCCGGACGAGAGGGATGTGTCTGCAATATGTTAATTTCTTTTACAAAAAAGACTATCAGAATGTCCAGTGACATGATCTTGGCTGTGGTGTCTATTTTTTAATAGCTTTATGGAGATAAAATTGGCAAGCAACAAACTACATATATTTAAAGTGTACAACTTGAAAAGCTTTGACATACGTGTACACCTCTGAAACCATCGCTGCAACCAAGATAATGTGTATCACCCCCAAAGTCTCCTCATGCTTCTCTGTAATCCCTCTCTCCTGGCACAACCTCCTCCCGCCCAGACACACATCGACATGCCTTCCGTCACTGTGCATTACTTTGCATTTCCTAGAATTTTACAGAAATGGAATTATACAAGGATGCGTATCTGTCACTTCAATGTAATTATCCATGGCATCATTTTCCTGTTTGGACAATAAACTATGCTATAATCAACCTATGGCCAGGCGAGGAACTAGTTACCAGCCTGTTCTTGAGTCCTGGTGTCCAACCTTTTCCAAAGGGAGACTAAACTGACCCCAGCTTTTCCTGTCTTTCCACTTGATGGCTTCACTTCCTAGCAGGTCCCCTGGCGGCTGTCTAGTGGCTGCTTGAACAGAACGGCCACGTGGGGTTCTTTGAACATTTTCTCAGATTCAACTTTCAGCGTGTTCCTCACGATTAAACATAGTCCTGAGCACAACCAAAATCAGACGCTCCGAGACACTTGTGGCTCAAGTCAGCAATTTGAAATCTTTAATCACCAAGAACAAAGTTGGAGGAAGGAAGATAAGAAACATCGCGGACTTGCTATTTGAAAAGTTGTCATTAGCTCACTCATGGGAACTTTCCAGAAAGGGGCAGTCTGTGGGGTAGGCCACACCCCCACCACTGAGGACTTTTTACTGAAAGAAATTTCCTGCTCCAGTTACCATGGATACGGACACAGCACACCAGACTTACTGCCATAAATGGCTCCTGTGGTCAGGAGCTCAGGCACCTGCAGCCGAGACGGCTTGTCTCTGCTCCAGCATGTCCGGGCCGCAGCAGGGAAGACCTAAAACACTGGGGTGGGCTTGCCCGGCTGAGAACCGGGACCACTGGGAGCTTTCTCACTCACGCCTGGTCCCCAGAACGGAATGGCTGGAAGGCCAGACTCACCTGGCTTTGTGCCCACACATGGTCTCTCCGTGTGTAGCTCTCACGGCTGAGCTCCGAGAGGGAGCGCTTCAGCAGGAAGCGTCGGGAGAGCAGGTGTTCCAGAGAACCAGGCTGAAGCTCGCGCTTTTTCTCACCAAGTTCCTGAGTCCAGCCAGCTTCACCGGGAGGCAATCACACCCCGACTTTATGGGGGAATAAGAGGGTTGCACTGAAGAAGAGCATGCAGTGTGGGATGTGCATTAGTTTGCCTGCGCTGCCGCCACAAAACCCCATAGAGTTGGGGGCTTAAGTAGCAGAAATTTATTTCTCATGGTTCTGAGGGCTGGAAGTCCAAGACCAAGGTTGTGGCCCATTTGGTTTGTGGTAAAGGGTCCCTCCTGGGTTTGCAGATGGCTGCCTTCTCAGTGTGTCCTCACATGAGCGACAAGAAGGGAGTGCGAGGAGATGTCTTCCTGTTCTTTTAAGGATATTAATCCTATCGGATCAGGGCCCCACCTCACGACTTCATTTAACCTTAGTTACTTCCTTAGGGGTCCTGTCTCCAAATATAGCCTCACTGGGAGTTAAGGCTCCAGCATATGAATTTTGAGGGGACACAAACTTTCCATCCACTAGGGAATCTTGCTGGATTTTTGAAAAATGCAATCTGCCAGTGACGTGAAAAGGAGGAGGAGGAAGGACCGAAATTGTGTGTATAACAAAAGATCACGTTAGTAGTCCATGCTCTGTTGCTTATAACAGAATACCTGAAACTGGGCAATTTGTAAAGAAAAGGAATTTATTTCTTACAATTATGCAATCTGGGAAGTCCAAGGTCAAGAGGGCACATCTGGTGAGAGCCTTCTTGCTGACAGGGACTCTGCAGAGCCCTGGCGGTGCAGGGCATGGTGTGGCCGGGGGCTGAGCCTGCTACTGTGCTAGCTCAGGTCTCTCTTCCTCTTCCTGTGAAGCCAGGAGTCCCACTTCCATGATAACCCACTAATCCATTACCCCATCAATCCACGGATGGATCAATCCACTCAGGAGGGCTGCCATCATGACCCCATCGCCCCTTGGAGGCCCCGCCTCTCAATACCGCCACATTGGGGATTAAGTTCCAACATGAGTCTTGGAGGAGAACTCCAAGCTATAGCAAATATATAGTATTGAATAGTTTGGGGATGACAGAAATAAAAGAAAAATGCAGCCGACGAAGGACAATTCCCTGAGGAAAAGTTACAGCATGGTTTGGTGGAGAAAAACAAAGTCTCCAACTTAGGCGTGTCATTGGCTTCCACTGGCTCTACTACTAACTAACCGTGACACATTCTGCAGTCATTTCACGGAATCTTCTCCTTTGAAAAACAAAAGGTGCCCAAATCACCAAGTTCCTGTCTGTCTCCAACATCATATGTTCCTAGGGATTACCGGCCCTGCGCCTCACCTCGCCTCTCACAGCTCCCGCTGTTCTTCCCCGAGTCGCGGCTTCCTCCCGCTCCTCCGCCACGAATATTAACCTTTACTCTTTCTCTCAACAACACGCAAGTATCAAGCTCTCAGGGAAAATGTTGACTTTTTAAATACAATTTCATGCAGTTTGTCTGTGCAGCATCCTTTATTTTAGATAGCAGACATCATCCATCTCTTCCTGGACTCCTGGTGATGGAGTTTGGTTTGGAGGAAAAAACCTGCTTTATTTTATTTATTTTGTTTGTTTATTTATTTACTTATTTTTGGATTAAAGCTAAAAGAAAAAAAAAAGAGTCTCAAAACCTCTAATCTCTTCCAGTTTAAAAAGTCTCTTACCAGCAAAGGGAAGAATAAATCGAACCTTTCTCATCAAGGCTATCGATTGCCTCTCTCCAAGCCTCTCATCTCCCTCACCTTGCCAAGAAGCAAGAGAAGATTCCACAGCCCAGAGAGTGACCTCTGAACTTGGGGGGCCTCCGGCTCTGCCCTGGTCGTTGCAGGCTAGCTCAAGGAGGTGCAGGGATGCCGTCTGCCCTGCGGTGCTGCGCTGGTGCCCACGGACCAGGGCGGGACCCTTGGGCAGCTGTCCTATTCCTTCGCCAAGATGAGCCCGGGCCTCGCTTGAGCCTCTGTCCTCTCAGCTCTTTCCAGCCCCACCTGAGGCTCACAGGGTGAAGCCAAAGTCCCCTCAGGTAACCAACATATTGAATGAGCAGGACTCTGTCAGAGAAGTCCCAGAGAAGCCATATTGTGTCTTATCTCTACATGCAGAATGCACTCTGTGAACCCATTTCTTCTCTGCCACCTCTTGATCAGCACCTTGGACAGGTGCCATGGCTTTCTGGGACCTCCACTGTGTTGGCAGCACCAAGCCGAACTTCTACAGATGCTCACAGGTTTCAGGAACTCCAACCAGGAGGGGCCTGGTGCACACCCAGGCTTTGGTTGGAACCCAGAAGTCTCCACTTTAGGAGAGAGAATGAACTAGAATAGCCTCTCCCAGGATTCGATGTCCTCCATCCCAGGTTCTCTGATTGGGTGAAGTGGGTCCAGGAACAATGCTGCTTTTCCAGCTTCCCGACAGAAGCAGAATATTCTTGCAGGAAGATTGCATCACGTAGAGACTGGAGTTATCATTACGGCTTTCTGTCAATGTTTATAACTCGGTCAAAACAGGAGGGCATTCAAGAAGGGAACACCTGACTGACAATGAAAAACAAGTAAACGATGGAAAGCGATCCACAGAACACCCAGGTAACCAAGTTACCAAGCAAGGGCATTAAAATAAACATGATTAACCACTTTGGTACGGCGCTCACCTGCCGTGAAACCTCGCCCACAGCCGGCACTCACAGTCCGCACGGCAGTGTGTGCTGTGCATTGATGACGGATCCGTTTTGCTCTTGTGTGATGAGGAAAGCTTTAAAGCACTGGAAGCTTGTTTTACTTTACAGGCAGCTGTAGGAAAATAACTATAATAACTCCTACTAAGGACTTGTTAAAAGGTCACAGATTCGTAGTAACTTATTAGCTGAACGTACACACTGCAACTGCAGAGAGAAAAGCTGTAAAAGTAAAAGCTTTCGGCTGTCGACTAAAGTCGACGCTCGGCTGTGCGCCTTCATATCACGGCTGTCGGCTAAAGTCAACGCTCGCGGTCATCTGTGGCCGTCGGCTACAGTCACGCCGGGCTGTGCGCGTTCATCTGTGGCCGTCGGCTATAGTCACGCCGGGCTGTGCGCGTTCATCTGTGGCCGTCGGCTATAGTCACGCTGGGCTGTGCGTGTTCATCTGTGGCCGTCGGCTATAGTCACGCTGGGCTGTGCGTGTTCATCTGTGGCTGTCGGCTATAGTCACGCTGGGCTGTGCGCGTTCAACTGTGGCTGTCGGCTCTAGTCGACTCTCGTACCGAAGTGGATGATACATGGAGGCCTGATGGAATGATTCGGCAGAATACAAGAAATTAAAAATAGAATAGACGTATTGAAAATAAAAAATACAGAGACTAAAACTGCACACTCAGCGGTGGTTCCGCAGCGGTGAGGCTGAATTAAGGTGGGACTGAGTGGGAGGAGGGAGAGGCTCCCGCCTGCCATTCCGCCAGAAAACAGAGCCATGGCTGGAGATGCTCTGGCCCGAGCTGCGCGGGAGCGCGCTCACAGCCGCAGGCACGCTCCGTCCTGTGCTCTGTGCGGCAATTCCGCTCTCCTCCCAGCCGCTCCTGGTGCACTTTACTAAGTAGTAACGGGATTTTTGCTATTTGCTACTGCGGATGCGATATCCTCGTAAATTATTCTAATACGTATTCAGTTGATTCTTTTGAACTGTTAAAGCATAATCTTGGCTGCGGATTGTGATGATTTTTCTTTTTTTCCAACACAAATAACTGATGCTTATTTTACAGATATGATCCCTATTTCTAGGTTAAACCCAGTCATGGTCCTGTCTCTAGTTCAAACTTTTAGAAATTTTCTGTTAAATTTGATTTCTGCTGAAGGTTTCTACTATACACATTTTATTGGAGGCTTTATCTGCAGGCTTTATTTTATGCTGGATTTCTTCATTTGATTGTTTACGCAATAAAAATAAATGTTAAATTTTATCCATTGCTTTCTTTCTGAGGGATTTATTAAGATGTTCCAATCTCTTCATATAGTGAATTTCATTAATAAAATTCCTAAGGATGAGCCATGTTCTACTCCCAGGATGAGCCCTTTAGGTCATAACGTATGATCGTTTGACTGTGTTGCTGTTTTTTTCTTGTCGTTGCATCTATTGTAGGATTGTTGCACCTATTTTAAGCAGTTTGTCTACAGGTTTTGTTTTCTGTGTCCAAATTATGATAGCCTCATAGAATAATGAACCTGGAGTTTTTCCTCTCTCTGGAAAAAGTTTGGAAGAATCAGAAGCCAACATTAAACCATCTGTGCTGGCTTCTTCCTTGAAAATAGACCTTTCATATGGCTCTCTTTTCTTCTTTTTTTATTTTTCTATTTTAATAACCTTCTCCAGCTTTCTATAACTTCTTGAGTTAATGTTGTCAATTTAATGATCTTTAGAAAATAATCTGTTTCATTTGAGTTTTCTAATATGTTGGCAAAAATTTGGATATCCTTCCCAAAATATTGTAGGTGTTATATACATATATATGTGCGTGTGTATAGATGGTATTAGAGTCAATAAATTCTAAATTTCTATTGATTGGAAGACATGTTGTTGTTTTATGAATCACAAAGAAATAACACTAGCTGCTGGCTGTCAGTTCACTTACAAGGAAAGTGGGTTTTGATCATTTAGAATATTTATTTAAAACAGTTGACAGGGACCCTTTATCTAAGCTTCTGCAGACACGCGGAGTTTTGGCGCAATGGCTGGCTCACGTGCACGCAGAAAGGGAAACGCACTGTCAGACGTGCGTCCCTGGAGCAGCCTAACTCGGGCCCTCTGCTCTAAATCACTTCTGCAAACGCCTCCTCCATTATCTCTCTAGCTCCCCTCGGCTCCCTGCCTCCCGTCCTCTGGAACTCTGTCCAGCCACGGGCCTCTTTCACGAGGACACCTGGTACTGGGGCCCAGCGTCTCGCAGGCGCCGTGTCCCCAGGCAGATGTGCGGAGCCACCGCAGGGAAATGTCACAGCCCCTTCCTCTGCTGCCCTCCTCGTGCAGGGCCGGGCTGCCACCGTCACCAGCCCACACAGGCCGCCGAAGGCAGAACCTGTTCCCTCAAGGGATCCTTGCAGTGTCTTAAGGTTTGGCGTTTTCCCTTACGAGGGGAAGCCAGGAGCCAGGCTGATTCAGTGGCTTGTCACGAAGGCTGTCCTGTGATAACCTTTGGTTTTATAGTAGCAGCTCTGAATTATAAAACGGGGGAGTTAAAGTGACAAGCAACTTTAAAAGGCAATAAAATGCCAAGATAGTACCCTTAATGGAAAGTAGCGGACCTAATTTGGGGAACTATTTTAAAGAAAGAGTTATTTTGTTCTTAACAGATAGCAAGGAGACAGTGTGATCCTCTCTTTATGTTCAGGGATTCAAAGTTATTGCTGAAGAAAAGCAACATCTTAAACATTGACATGAAGTCTTATCTCACGGGATGGGGTCTTTGAGCTCTGCGGCTTCTGCTGTTTACATGTAATTGCACACGTGGCCGCAGGCACAGTGGGGCCATCCCTGGGGAGAGAACAGCCGCTGTGACTCCGGTGCGTGTGGCAGGTCCCATACACACTGAAACTCCTGCTTTAAGAAAATCTCTGTCCTGCAATTCAGGAAAAGGAATCAGCGCTGAGACACACCAACAAGGGCCGTGGAGGGAGCTCTGTGTCTAATGTCTGACTGCCCGTGAGGACAGTGGCAGCACCGATGTTGGAGGCTAGTTCGGAGCATCAAATGAGGCTCATGTAAAATTATCAACGTGTCTTTTCCAATATCACCGTGCTGTTCTCATGTTTTGCTTTATCTTGGCTGGTGCATTGATTCCCCTCCCCCAGGGGCACACACTACGGCCAGGCAATGAGGACGTGGAGGACGCCACACCCAGTTTGCGTCACCCCACCAAGCTCAAGGGCTGTGGGACAGCCCGGTTGTGTCTATAGTGGGGAACCTCAGACATCGGGAAACCACAGCCAGTCCCTTCTCACCACACCACACTGTGAAGTGCTCAGGTGTGGGCCAAGGACTGGGGAGCAGTTCCGTGCGTGTTACTATAGCTGCCGTATTGCTGTTATTGTCGTGAATGGTCGCTAATGTACAACGTCTACATTTCTTCTATCACAGCCTGTATAAACCCACAACTACCCTAACAAGTAATTTTTTGAAGAGTATTAACCATCTGGTTCTGGGAAACTAAATGATATGGTTGTCTCCGTGTCTTTATAGATGAAGACCAACAGTTTCTAAGGATTTTCTATCCCTCAAAGCAAACTCCTTCACTTTTCTTAATGCCAACGAGTAAAAAAAAAAAAAAAACAGTCTCTTAGGAGTTTAGAAACAGGACAGGAAGTTCATCTTTATTTTTCATTTAACTAAAAAAATGGAGAAACATTTATTATCGATTCTAGCACCAAAAGATGGAGTGCCAAAGAATTTCTCTAAACATAGATACACATAAATTAATATTCAAATAATTAAAAATAAAATTAGCCCAATAAAGTGTGGTTTATTTTTATCCTACTTTTCAGTTCTGCAGCTTTATTTAATTCACTGCTTGAATATGTTTAAAAGCAAGATAATTAAGGCACAGGTTAAATGAATAATGTTCTTATTATGCACTGGAAATGCTTCTATGACAATTTATAGTGAACTGGAATCTTACTGCATTAGAGAGGCTGCTACAGGCTTTCTGCTTCCCAAGAAGCAGTTGGGGTGATTGTATTTTGTACATGAGACACCTATGGTACCTTAACAACCAGGTACCATCAGATACATCCCATATGTGGGGTTTGATGACATTTCCCAAATGTATTAGGTTCCTAGGGTTCCTGTAAGAAATCACCATATACTTGGCAGTTTAAAACAACAGACATCAAGATGTCAGAAGGTCCACACTCCTTCCAGAGGCTCTAGGGGTGATTCTGTTCATTGCTTCTTCTAGTGCCTGGTGTTGCTCAGCTTCCTTGGCTTGTGGCCATATCAGTCCAACATGTGCCTCCACCTTCACATTGACTTCTCATCTGTGTGTCTTCTGTTATTTTCTCATAAAGACACCCGACAAGGGAATTAAGGTGCACCCTGACAATCAAGATGATCTCTTGAACTTAAGATCCTTAATTACATCTGCAAACACCCTTTTTCCAAATAAAGGCACAATCAATCACAGGTTCCAGGGATTAGAAAGTGGACCTATCTTTTTGCAGATCACCATTCAACCTTCCAGTCTGTCCACCAGCCCTCCAAAATTAGCAACTCTCTCATGCGCAAAGTACACTCACCCCATCCCAACATCGTCAGAGTCTCAACCTATTACAGTATCAACTGTAAGTCTAAAATCACATCTAAATATCATTAACTCAAAAGTCCCAATTCTTATCATCTAACCACATAAATCACATATAGGTGAGATTCTGGTATGATACATCATACCAGATATATGGGGCAAAATTCCTCTCCATCTGTGGACTTATTAAACTAGAAAACAAGTTGCCTGCTTCTAAAATACACTGGAATAGTCATAGGGTAATAATAAAAAAAATTCCTATTCCAAAAAAGAAGAAAATGGAAAGAAGAGAAGAATCATCAGTCCCAAGGAACATAAAAATCCAGTAGTAAAAGTTCCATTTGATTTTAAGGCCTGGGAATAATCCTCTGTTGATGCTTTGCACCCATAGCTCCATTGCCTGGGCCCAAGTCTCTGCCCTGAAGTTATTCTTCCTGGAAAGTAGTACCTGTTTGCAGCTGAGTAGCTGCATCAGCCCATTTTCTGCCAGCAGAATCCCAGAAGTCCAATGGTCTTTCTTCACTTTGGCCTCTCTCAGTCCCCTTCAGTCCAAATTGGTGATGTTTCTGCTGATATAACAATCTCAAAAGCCTTGTGGGTCTCCCATGTACATCACAGGGATCCATAGCATTAGACAGATCTTTCCTGGATAATTCCTTTATTCCTGGCTCTGCTGAAATGGTTGAGTGGATCCCTGAGTCACACACATAATCTCTTTAGCAAAAGGTTGTCCGGCTGCACCTTTGGCCTTCTCTTCAGAGCACACTTTGCTAATAACATATCACCTAACATGAGCAACTTTTGCATCAGGATAGACTGCAAATTTCTGAAATCATTCTTTTTTGATTCCTTTGTGCCTAATAGTCCCTTCCTCGCTTTCTCTCTTTCCTTTTGCATTTTACTATAAGCAGCAAAGATAAAACCAAACCACACTTCAATATTTCACTTGGAAATCTCTTCAGCTAAATATGAAATTAACTGCTTACAAGTTCTGTTTTCACACAACAGCACACAACTCAGCCGTGTCTTCTGCACTATAAAACAAGCATTGCCTTTCCTATGTTTTCCAACAACATACTTTCCATTTTCTTCTAAGCCCCCATCAAAAGTACCTTTCATGCTCATATTTTGACCACTTTGTTTATGACTACATGTGCGTTCTCTAATATTGGAACTTTCTCTTCTGTGCTCCTCACTTTCTCCTGAGTCTTCACTTGAGGAGCCTTTAACATTCATGATTCTATCAACAGTCTTTTAAAAGTATTGTAGGGTTTTTCTACAATTCATCTCAAAATCAATACAGCCCAATGCCCAAATCCAAAGTCACGTCTACATTTTTAGATAGTTGTTATAGAGGCAACTCACTTTCCAGTACAAAAGTCTGTATTAGCAAAAGCTTACCTGAGAGGAAAACTAATAGCAATTAACACTCACATCCAAA
>VBSM01001163.1:1727670-1741103 GCA_008086735.1 Cheirogaleus medius | reverse complement strand
AGTAGTGGACTCCAGTGCAGCGTGGACTCCAGTGCAGCGTGGACTCCAGTGCAGAGTACTGGACTCCAGTGTAGAGTAGTGGACTCCAGTGAAGAGTAGTGGACTCCAGTGAAGAGTAGTGGACTCCAGTGCAGAGTAGTGGACTCCATTGAAGAGTAGTGGGCTCCAGTGAAGAGTAGTGGACTCCAGTGAAGAGTAGTGGGCTCCAGTGAAGAGTAGTGGACTCCATGCAGAGTAGTGGACTCCAGTGCAGAGCAGTGGACTCCAGTGCAGAGTAGTGGACTCCAGTGCAGAGCAGGGGCACTCATGGGACCCAGCTCACAGCTGCTGAGCTCTGTCACTGCTGTGGGAAAACAACCACAGGCAGTACACACGTGAATGAACACGACCCTGCATGCCATTACACTCTATTTATGGACACCAAGATTTGAATTCCACATGATTTTCACATGTCAAGAAGTGTTATTCTCAGTTTGAGTTTTTAAAAACCATTTGAAAACATAAAAGTCATTCTTGGCTGGTGGGGCACACAACAGGCAATGAGCTTTACTCGCTGACCTCCGCTGTAGAGGAATGGTTTCCATACACAAGATTTCTACGATTATGCTGGCATCAACTGTTAAGTATATTAGGCTTATTGTACTAAATTGAAATGCATTAATCCATTGGATGCAAATGTATTGATTGCCTGCCTTGTGCAGGGTGCAGGGACTTTGCAGTGAGGAAGGCGGACAACACGGCTGCCCTCCTGAGACTTCGAGTCCACTGTCCAAAGATATTTATGTGTGAAGTTCCAGGGGAAAAAATGACCTGTCTTTGGATTCTCACTGAAATTAGTGGGTAAGATGACAAATAAATAGCCAATTACAAAATGATGTGTTAAATATCGGCATAGAGGTAAGCACTAGGTCTTATGAGAGCACATGAGAAAAATCCCAACTTAGAACAAGATGATAGAAGAGCCATGAAAATTTTCCTAGAAGAAGTAAATATTGAACTGCTTCTGGAAGTGTGAGAGATATGTGTCCAAAAGTAGAGGAACAAGCATGGTGGGAGGTAGCATTTGTAAAGGGAGATGAACTAAACAGACAACATCAACCTGAACCTGAAATTTTAGCATCCATTTTCATATGGAGTTCTTCAGGGTTGAGTTTTAATTTTAATCAGAATCCCAATCTCTTCGAAGGAGATGGAGCAGAGCCCTGAATATGAATATAATAGTACAAGCATCTGAGATTTACTAGGAAAAGTAGAAATACAATCATATGTGTGTTGGGGCAAGGGCTGGGAGTGAAGAGTCTGATGATCTTGAACACCATCTTGGTCTTCTGCTAGTTTATAATCTCAACAAGCCACCTCATTGCTGAAAGATAGTGATAAGATTACAGAGTGGTGAGTGAGTGAGGACCTTGTTGATAGAAGGCATGGTTGTGTGTAGCAAGTAGAGTGAGTTGTGTTTAACTCACTGTCGTAAAAGCTTTCAGACTGTTGTTGAAAATGTACATCAATTTTTGTACATGGGTTTATTTTTATTGCTGAAAAACATTCACAAAATAATCAAATTACTTGCAAACGTAAGCCACTGTATAATTTTAGCTAATCTACCATGTCAAAGGGTTTGCAAGGGTAAATATGAATATCCCTATTGACAGTATGTTTGGGGGTTTTTCACTGAAATTTGAGACATCCTTTCAAAGTGAATCTATGCACTTGCTATTACTTAGGGTTAAAATGAGGAAGGGCAATGAGTTCTTGGTGTAATTACTCTAAGTAAATATTTTATAAAAATAGCATATGTTTTGAAGAATATTTGGGAAATTGCCCTTCATGTTCTATTTTTATAATGGCTGAAATATTAATGAAGGCAAGAAAGCCCCAATAAGTGAGCCACAAAGTTGAAATTCACATGTTAGGAGCATTGTGCGATGCTTGGGGGAGGCCACTGATATTTTGAAGAGATTTACTGAAGAGTGATCTCCAAATCAGGAATTCTCCTAACTTTTTTACAGGACTTCCTTTCCAGGCCAAGGTTTACTGGACCCTGCTCTTGTCTAGCTACGCAGGCCGCAAGGCAATAGAAATGCAATGGGTACAGAAGATGACTTGCAGGTGTGGTGGGCTGTGGACAGTTGTCCCTTGCACATCTGGAGGTGCTCTGGTGCAGGCGCTGTGCTTCCAAAGGGTCCTCTTGCCCCATGTGGCTAGGTCCTGGGATTTCTGTCAGTGATGGGCAACGTGCCCCGCCATGTGTGGGGCTCACCCTGCCATTGGCCGTCTGCGGCTGAGCTAAGAGGTTCAGCAATAGGGCTGGATGATCTGACCCTAGTATGTTTGCTCCCAATGTCTCAAACAGGTTTTGTGTTTACTAGACTCCAACTTCATTTTGCCCAGATTTTTTTCCTCATAATCTTTTCAACCCTTCTGTGTTTTATGAGCAATTAAATCCGTGAATGGTCTCTGGTTTGTTTCTCAAGTTGGTCAAAGTGTGGTTTTGCTGTCTGTGCAGTGTTTAATGTCTGAGAACACCCTGGAACCACTTGCTAACCATGAGAATTCACATGTTGATGAGGGTAAATCAGGTCACTGAGAAAGGGTTTTCTGTGTTTGCACCGATTACAGCCACGCCTTCTTCCTGCCTTGCATGCATGACGAGCACGTCGCTGAGCCGGGCGGGCCGGCCATGCACTCGGCACCGGGCTCCTGCGGAGCATCCCTCTAGGTGGCGTGCGGGGTGCGCATGGACCCGTTCAGATGGAATGGCACTAGGTGGATTCCACAGTACTCGGGAATTTTCTCCTTACAACTTCACAGAGTCTCATCACCAGTGTCTAAAATTATGCCTGAGATACAAGGATAAAAGCCGTAGAAGTTACCATTGTTCAAGCACTTTGGCTAATAGGTAAGGAAATGAGGCCTGGAAAAGTGGAAAAGGGGAGGTGTTTGTCCAGAGACACAGTTGGCTGTAAAGCTGGAACTACAGGCAGGTCTCCTGTGCCCCTGTGCTCTTGCCATTACAGGTGTGGACGTCAGTGAGTCTGCACTCTGTATGGGCACACACACAAACACACGCATACACAACCATACGTACATTAAATAACCTCTTCGGAGGGAAGAGGAAAGAGGAGATCTTGATAGATAACACATCCTGGAATCACCCAGGGGTGTCTTTTAGGGCATCAAAGCCTTCCTTCCCCTCCCCCAAACATGACTGCCCCCCCCCAGTCTTCTACCAGGTCATTTCTATACAAAATTAATGTGGATAAAACTGATGGTTAAACTTAAAGCAGTGATGTGTCAACTGCATTGGGGTACGATGGTAGCAGTCCTCCCCTGCAGTTTTCTCTTTGATCTTGGGGGGGCAAGGGCATCTCCCCGGCAGCAGACAGTGTGTGTCTTCTCTTTCCCCTGAAATTCGCTTTGGCTGACGTGTGGAGACTGAATCAGAGAGAAATGAAAATGAAGATGCCAAGACCAAAGTGAAGACCACAATAGCAGTTTCAAGAGTCCAGAACCAGCCGGTTGTCATCTGTCATCGGCTCAAGGTAACAGGGGTCTCCAGTCTGAGCTGACTCTTTTCCAGCCAAGGAAAAATCTGCAAGTCGTTTTTTGGCCTGTTCGGACTCTTGGCAGTGGGGGAGGCCGTGACTCAGCACTGAGGCTGGGAGAGACCTGCCCCTCAGCCTCCACCGGCTCTCAGCCACTCCCAGAGGGATAGTGGTCAGTCTTTGTCACAAAGAGCCACATAGCAGTGGTCTCACTGAGGAGCATCCGGAACTGAGCCTTTGGGCGTCCACATGCAGAAGGTCTGGCCTCATTGAGGCAATTACATATTGTTACCTGTTATTGTCTAACAGTCTACAGGGCCAGCGGCTCCTTCTTTTTTATTTACTTTTTATTTTGAAATAATTTCACATTTACAGAAGAGCTGCAAAGACAGTGCTGAGACTTTGTCCACTCTGAGAGTTCCTCACCCAGCTTCCTCTGACATCCGTGCTCACGGACCCGGTGCGCTTACCGTGACGTGAAGCTGTGCACTAAACCGCAGACGGTTCCGACGTGGCCAGCTCTCCTGCTAGAGAACTCTTGGGACCCCATCCAGAACAGGATACAGCATTTGCTTGCCATGTCTCGTTATTTTCCTCCAATCTGTGACAGTTCCTCAGCGTTTTTTATGACTTTGACACTTTTGAATAATACTCATCAAGTATTTTGGAGAATTTCCCTCAGATTGGGCTTGTCTGGTGTTTTTTCCGGGTGCCACTGAAGTCGTGAACCTTGTGGGGGAATGCCATGGAGGGGATGTGTCTGTTGCGTCCCATCATTTTAAGGGGTGTGTGGTGTCAACATGCTTCGCCACCTGTGGTGCTCACCTTCAACACCTGGCTAAGATGGGTGCAGCCAGCTTTCTCTATCACCAAGCAGCTACTTTCTGTTTCCATATTCTGTTCCTTAGAGGGGGGCGACTGAGCTTCCGTTCCTGCAGGGAAGTGTATTATAGAGTTTGTGGACATACGTTATAACAACCACAGTAATTAGGAAATATTTTGGGATAAAGACTGAGGTTATGGCAATATCCTGTTTCTTGTCAAAGTTTTGAACACAAATTTCAGCATTCATTTGTGGATCTTGCCTGCAGCGATTATTACTGTAGCATTCTCGTGGCAACCTCTATTTCCCTCAGTCCTTCGCATTTATGAATTGGAATTATTCTGTAAGGGACACGTGTTCCTTCTCTCTCATCTATTTTTTATTCAAGCATTTATTTATAGCAACATGGACTGGTGGCTGTTTATTGGGTTATTCTTTGGGTTATAATCAAATACTATCATTATTTATTTTTGTTGCTGAAATTGATCTGGCTTTAACCCTAAAGCTTTTTCAGGTTTGTTCCTTTTGAAATATTCCCATCTCTAACACACCACCATTATTTTTAATTACTTGCTTACTTTCTGGCACAATAAGATGCTCCAAGCTCATCTTATATTTTTGCTCTCCCAGCCCTAGCTTCATGCATTTCTCCATGAAGCCTTGGTTCCTTTTACTGGGGAGTAGTGTTAGACAACAACTTCCAGGTGCTGGGTGTGCTAAATGCTACTAGGGTGTCACCGTTTCTGAGCCCTGTCAGCAAGCAAAAATAGAAAAAATGTGTATATATAGTAACCCATGTGTACACATACATATATATTTATTTCTGTATATTTCTTTGTATACAAATTAAAATAAACGTGACATTGTGTTGATGTCTCTGACTGTAATCCAGAAGGGCAGGGTTTATTCCAGTGCCCTCCCCTCTTGCTTGTTTGTAACTAACTTCCTTGTTGGTGACCAACCTGGGTCTCATTATCTATAATGTATTTACTCATCTATTTAATCCCAGTGTACAGGAAAAGTAGAATTTAGAATTGCTAATTCCTACTCCTGTGAGAAACAAATTTGGCCACTAGAGTATAATCCTTATGTACATATATTTTGTCTTTAGCCTTACAGTATCGAGTTAGATAGATCATTCCAAAAATAATAACCCCCCATCATGACCACCCCATTCTGCGACCCCATATCCCCACTCCTAACCCCTTTAACTTGCTCGGTTACCACATTCTGATGTATTATGTAAATTTGGCATATTTATCAAGTTTTTTCTTTCTCCCTGCCTCGGATGGAAGCTCCGTGTCGGCAGAGGACTTTGTCGGCAGGTCATGGTACGCAACACATATTCACCAAAGGAGGTGAGCGCAGGTAATTGAGGCTGAATATCCATGTGAATTCAGATGTCTGTTTAATATAAGTGGACCCCCAAAGAGGACCTTAATGCTTCTACAAGTAATCTGGAGAATTGGTCAAATTTTCTGTTTTATGTGTTTGCAGCATAACAGCTGCTTCAAGGCAACCTCGGCCGCCCCACTGGAGCTGACGGAAACCCGCTGAGCTCTTGCGGCACGGGGTCGGCGGTAGCACCAGCCACGGATCCGGGCTGCACCGTGGGATTCGGTGCCTGGGTCTGTTCCTGAGAATCAAACCGGTCTGGGTTAGGGCCTAAACACTGGGATTTTTAAAACTTATGGTAAAATAGACATAACATACAATTTACCATTTTAACTATTTGTAAGTGTACAATTCAGTGGCATTTACATTTGCATTAGTGTGCAACCATCACCACCATCCATCTCCAGAACTTTTTCATCTTGCAAAACTGAAACTCTGTTCCCATTATCCTTCCAAATTCTGACACCTTCCATTCCATTTTTGTCTCTATGCATCTGACTGTACTAGAGACCTCATATGACTGGAGTCATCACCTTGGTCCTTTTGTGCCTGCAGAACTATTCCAGTAAAGTCAGGTTTCTCCACTGTCAAGTCACTCCTTTTCCCCTTTTCCGTGCTGTACTGGAAGGAAATCACTGTGCACAGCCCACATTTAAGATATGCAGAGTTATGCACACTCCCTCCTAGGGGCAGAGTATCTGCATAAATTATCTGGAATTCTGCTTGGGTGATTTGTACTTTCTCTGCCATCCAAGCATTCATTTAGATCAGTATGGACCCAGATATTTACTTGATACTTCAATGTATAATCCAATGCTACATTTAAAAATGTGTTGCTCACGCTGGGCGCGATGGGTCACATCTGTAATCCTAGCACTTTGGCAGGCCAAAGCAGAAGCATCGCTTGAGGCCAGGAGTGGGCAACATAGCGAGACCCCATCTCTAAAAAAAAAAAGAAAAATTAGCTGGTCATGGTGGCATTTTATTTCAGTTAGCATGACGTCCTCAAGGCTCATCCATGTCTGCATGTGTCAGAATTTTCTTCCTTTTTAAGGCTGGATAATATTTCCTTATGTGGCTATACCACATTTTGTTTATCCATTCATCCACCTATGGACCCAGAAGTTGCTTCCATCTTTTGCTTATTGTGAATGATGATGCTGTGAGCACAGCTGTACAGATATCTTGCTTCCAGTTTTTTGGGGTAATACCCAGAAGTGGGATGGCCTAAATATTGGGATTTTTATGTGGCTTTCCAGGTGGTTCAGGTGTGCAGCCAAGGTTGTAAGCCCACATCCTAACGTTCTCATAGTACTGCTAATAGGAGGGGCTGGCTGGAATTCCAAGGGTTAAAGGCCTTTAACCCTATTTTCTGAATGGATGAATTCATAATGAAGAATTCTTAAATGCTACACACAAAAAATGGAGACTCGTGTTTTTAGAAAAAAGTGGAGTTGGAGGTTAAAGCTGAAGGGACTTTGACAAGGGGTTTCAGGAAGGCATCATGATATCCATGTGCAGCCTGCAGCCCCCAAGCTAAGTTTCCTTCCAGCTTTATCTGTTTCCAAGCCTGAGTCAACTCACTGCCAATTTAGCCAACATACTCTATGATGGGATGAGAAAAGGAACATGCAAGTTGTAAAACAGGAATCTAACTGATTTAGATCATTTACAAAGTGTTTAATGTAAGTCCAGCACAGTTTGGTGGGGTTTCCCCCCCACAAGGTTTCTCAGAATGCCTTTGCAATGAAAATTTATTGGGTAAGAACTTTTATCTTCAGATGAACATCAATTTATTTCTGTTGAACTCCAGCTCACAAAAATAAATAAAATAATAATAAGAAAAGGAAAACAAGACATGCATTTTCCCTTCTGTCTCCCCTGGGGCTTTCGGTGGAAACTATAAGGGAGGAGCCCTGAGCCTCTGAGAGTACCTCCCCACTCCCTGGAGGGAGGAGAGAGGTCGCAGCAGGACTCATACCACTGTCCTCAGAGCACCAGATTCTAGCAACAGTCCTGACGCGTGGCTGAACCACGAGACCCTCCCGGCAGCCCCAGCAGGCCTGGAGAGCTGGCCAGCGTGGGCACCTGCTGCAGCCTCTAGGCGGGTCCCCAGCGCCGTCCCCAGTCCTTAGGAGCCAGGCCTGGAGGGGTGCGCTATGGGTGGCAGGTGAGCAGGGAAGGCACTTCTGTCCAGCCAACGGCGGCCTGTCCCGTGGCTCTGAGCTCGGCCGCTCAACTGCTCCGGCAGCAGAGTGGACCTGGCCACAGATGCGGGGCGGGGAGGCGGTGAGGCGGGCGGCTGCCCGACCACCGAGATGACGGCAGACCGTGTCGCAAACCTTTGTGGCTCCTGCTCCCAGGAGTCAAGGTCGCTGTTCGGGGGGATGAGGACCAGTGTGCTGTGACAGAGGGGCCCGCGTGCCCCGCGTGCAAGCCTGCCCGGCGCCCGGCTGCTCAAGGGCGGTGGGGAGACCACCCGGCACCGTCATTATTTTTAAGAGTGTTGGCAACACAGCGTCTTCAGTTAATTGGATGGCTCTTGTCCCTGCAGCCCAGTGACCATTTATCGTGGGCCGTCACCTGGCCTTCCATTCCCTGCCTGTGCAGGCCACTCACATCTGCTTTCTTTTCAACACTAAGACAGAGGCAGCAAGCCCTGGCTGAGAATTCCCTTCCCTCCCCATAGGCACTCACACCTCTCTCTCTCTCTCTCTGTCTCACACACACACACATAAACTCATGATATCCTCTGAGTTTCTAGCTCTTTTTTAACTACCTGCAAGGCAGAAATCTTTGGCAAGAAGGTAAGAAAGGAAGATACCATGTTCTCTCTTCTTAGATCTATAAGCTGCCTGCTAGCACCCCAATTCCTCTCTCTGGGGCACCCTGTGACCCCACTGGTCTTGCGGGGGTGGCTGGGTGCACAGGTGTGCTGGCCTGCGATTCCCCTGCAGAGAGCGGAGACGCGGCCCCCCGCGTGCGAAAGTAGTGAAGTAGTGAGCTGTCCACACCCTCTGCCCAGCCGCAGCGCAGACAGATCCTGCCTGCATTCAGCGTGTCCTCCGTCAATACTGATTTCAAAGGGACAGAGGGGGCACCCTGGTCTTCAGGGGGTAGATGAAGGGATGAAGGAGGAAGGAGGAAAGAGAGGAATATCTACTGATCCCCTAATACAATGTTTTCCAACTTGTTTTGTGTACAGCTCCAAGTAAGAAATAAATTTGTGTATGAGGTACAAACTGAAACAAAAGTTTCAAGAAAAGCTTACCCTTACCATGTATGATAAGCAAACAATGCACCAAAGTTAATATAAAATATGACTCTGAGGATATTTCAATTCAAATGCCCAGCAAATCATTTAGAATCACCAATAAAAATTCATTTCAAATCATGGCTTACTGAATTGATTTTCCTTTCCACTAATGGGTAGCAACCCACATTTTTAAAACCACTGGTATAATTTGTGCTAGATGCTAAATGTGGGCACGTCTCATTTAACACCCACAAAATGTATCTGAGGGTGATATTAATATTAATGGCTCCATTTTACAGATGAAGAAACTAAAAGTTCCACGTAAGTGACTTGGAGAGACCCTTTGCCTAACAACAGCCAATTTGGCATATGTCACAATCCATGCCATTCACTCTTGTTCCTCCCTCTTGGCTTCCATGGCAGGAGATGGCATTTCCACTGCTGAGGGGGGCAGGGAGCTTCCTGGCATAGGCTCTGCTCAGTGTCTCTGCTGGTGGCAGCTGTTCTTGCAAAGTCTGGACCCAAGAATGGGCTGGAGCCTCCTTGGCCCCTGTAGGCCTCTGCTTCTGAGGCTGGAGTGTTGCTGATGGAAACCTCACCGATCCCACCCAGAGTACGCACTCAGCAAGCACTTCTGCAGGAACTGGTTTGTTTTGTTTGGTTTTGCTTTGCTTTGCTCTGCTTTGTTTTTTAATTGGCAAGGTCCATAGCACCGCAGGCTCAATCTTGTTTCAAATGGAACATTCCAAATTCAAGACTGAGCTAAAATTAGTCCTTTATTTGTCTACAGAATTTGCTCTTCTAGGATTCTCGACAGAGCAGGCACCAGCTCCATGCGCTGTCGCTTGAGCCGGAGAAATGTGTAAAATAAAGCCCACAGGGGTGTTCTTTTCCTGCGATTTAATACAGCATTTCAATCAGAAACCAAGTTTGAGTAGAGAAGCTGAAATTATATCATAGAGTCTCTACCTTTCTCTCCAAAGTCCCTTAAAAAATCTCTATGTGGATCACATTTTGCATCCAATAATGCGCCGAGCCTAAGAAACAAGGGTGGAAAGGAGGAGCCAGCACACGTCTGGTCCTTACGTAGATAATGAGCTCGCTCAGTGCTTCTCAAACCTCAGCTTGCCTGAGACTCCTCTGAGAGGCTTGTTACAACATGGATTGTGGGACCTACCTGAGTTTCCTACCCAGCAGGTGTGGGGTGGGCTGGAACTCTCACATCTAACCAGTATCCAGGTGAAGCTGCTAGTCTGGGGGACCCCACTTGGAGAACCACAGATCTAGCTGGAACATTTTCCCCACATGAAACGTCTTGGGACTGATGTGAAGCCTAGGGAGGGAGGGCTTCAGTGGGTCCCTGGGAGGTGGAGCAATCACTTTGGATCAAGGTCAGACTGTGGGGAAATGTGCTTTCATTTGCTAACTTATTTCCTTTTCTGAGGTCTTGTTCCCTCCTAGAAGCTGGAAGCCGGTGATTGACAGGTCCAAGTGCACCCCTACTTGTGCTGAGGCTAGCCCATCTGTTAGAGCATATGTTCTGAAACTCACAGGCCTACTACCAGGAGCTCATTATCTACAAATTACTAAGCCAGCAGCCGTGAATGTCTCCCCTCTGCCGTGACAGTAAACTGCACCGGCTGCCACTCTGGCGCTGCTGAGATGCAAGTTTGACAGGTGCTACCCAGCACCTGCCCTGAGGTCCTCCTCCTCCCCAGCTCCATCCCCCTGCCTGTGGGCACTTACTTGCAGAGAAGTGTTGCAGGAAGACACTTCTGGTCTTAGTAAACTCTCAGGAAATTTGGTACCGACAGTGTTCTCTGTTTTTGTAGTAATGATTAGTTACAGTGAGGACTATACCCTGCACACTGTTGATTTTCCTTTGGATCCCATGTTTGATTAGCATTGAACAGAGATGTCTTGAAATGAAGCCAAATCTGCAAATGCCCTCCAACCCCTTGGATAGGTGCAGGTCCTCCGCGGGGTCTGCGATGCAGGGTCCTGCTGCCTCACTGAGTCTCAGGACATCTTGGAGCAGCCCTGGAGAAGGCAGCAGGTGCTCGGCCACTTTGCTCAGAGCACCCCACCCACCCCAGCCCCCGTTTCTCACCCTTGCTTAAGTTAGTTTGCTGGAGTTAGCTCATGTGAATGCTATTATTATTAACACATTATTGTTTAAATGTGCAGAAAAAAGCTGAAAAAGAAAAGGAAAAGTATCTTTTTCTGTTCAATATTCAAACAAGTTTGTTGTGATTTGTCTGAAAGAGAGCTTGTTCTGTCTATAACCTGGCCTACGTGCACTGGGGTTGCACAGTCACCAACAGCCCAGGTGAGACATCTCAGACAGGTTCAAAGCCCTCTATCTCGTTTTACGCCACCCATGGCCCTGCCGCCTTGCAGGTCCTGTGCCTTTCAGACAATTACTTTTCTCTGACTGAGCGGAGAAAACAGAACGGGCTGTGCTCAATAGCCTCATCATTCAAGAAGGCACCTTGGAGGAGATGCGGATCCCTCCAGCAACACATAACCGGGTGGCTTTTCCAGAAGTCTAGAGCCAGCGCTGGCACCTGAGCTAGGAGTCATGGCAGACCTGGCTGCTCTTTGGCCCCTGGCAGGGGTGGGAACGTTGAGTAAGCACGGTTTCTGGAGACAAATGTCTGTCTTAAGACGAAGCCCTCACGGCCGACCTGAATAGGTCTCAGCACGCTTGGCAGCCCCTGGGGAAGCAGCGAGATGCCAAGAGAGAAAACTCCCCTTCTGTTAGAAACAGCGTCCGGAGTCTAACAAGTGCTGCTCAGCACATTGCTGTGTGTTCAAACCGGAGAATCTCACCTGCACCGTGGACCCGGGGTAAGAGGAAACTGGTTATGTGTAGACCGTGGTGCCGATAATTAAGGACGAAGGTTGAGTTCACTGGGAGCTGCCAAGGGGCACGGTGGGGCCAGGGTGACCCCCTCTTTCCAGCCCTGGCTCTGTGTCCAGCAAGTGGAGACACACGGCGTCCCCAGGGCTGACCTGAAGGAACACTGGCAGCAGCAGGCTTGTTCCGAGGTAAAAGGGCAACGATGGCACAGTGTGCCCCGGCCCAGAATGTGGGTGAACGGGCACAGCGCCGTCTCCCAGGCTCCGAAATAAACAAATGCTCGCCCGGGATGGAACCCAGAGGCCAGCCCGGGCCAAGTGTCTCTGTGTTCCCATCAGAACAGTCAAGTGCTGACACCCAGCTCAGTCAGAACTGCCACAGCGAGCGCTGTCTCACTTTCCACAAGGCCAGGCGGCTGGGCCAGCAGCCAGGGCGCAGCAGAGCAGCCCTGCAAGTCTGGGAGGCAGAGGCGGCTGCGGGCACAGTCGGGTGGAGGCCGGACCGCGGACACTGCTCTCCAGCGGGCAGACCCAGCCGGAGCCCCTGGGCATTTCTGGGCTCTGAGGGGCTACTGGAAAGCAAGGACGAGAAGGCCAGGTGTCAGTCCAGGGGAGGGGACACTGGAGCAGCATTCCCAGGAAAGACCAGCAGCCGCAGTGGCAGCAGAGGCCACACTGTGGCTTCAGCTCACAAAGCCTTCCCAGACCCACGGTCCCATCGAGTTCTACTGCCGCGGGGGCGGTGAGGCCCTGCGGCCTGGGGTGACTGGGGAAAGGGCCCCGCGAGGTCCAGGAAGCGGTGCGCAAGGCGACCTCCAGGCCGGCTGCCCCTCCACGCCTCCGTGGGCGCTTGGGTGCGGCTGCGCCCTTTCTTCCGTCCCATGCCTGTTTGGAACCAAGCAACACTTTCATCTGGAAGAAAACCATTTTCAGCCCCCTCCCAGAACTTTCTCATCAGATGCCCCAGGCAAAAGGAATAGGCCAGATATTCCCACTCTCCTTTCAAAAGGAGATCAGCAAAGTCATGATCAGCCTCGCACCGGCAGAGAGGTGCGGCAGGGCAGCGCGCCCGCGCAGACACGGCCCCGGGAGGACACGCGGCTCGCCCGCCTGTGCGCGGGAGGGAGGGGACAGCCTGCGCGGCCAAAGGCGAGACACGCGCCCTCGCTGGCCACGGAGGGCCGTGGAGAGCACCGGAGCTCGCGGCAGGAGAGAGCCGCCCCAGGGGGAGCGTGTCCGTGGGCGGAAAGCGCTCAGCCACGCGGCCCTCCGAGCGCCTTCGCCCACAGGGGAGACTCCACGGGAACCGCGGGAGGGGAGGCCGCCCCACCTCGCGCCTGCTCCGGGCCGCCCGCCAGGGCCTCGCCCGCACGCGTGCTCGCGCCATGCTTCTCGGTGCTCCACGCGGGCCGACACGCACACACCACACACGCTCCACTCGCGCGTGCACCACACGCCACCGCACACACCGCACACGCGTGCACCACACACCACCACACACACCGCACACGCGTGCACCACACACCACACACTCCACTCGCGCGTGCACCAC
>VBSM01001163.1:1713468-1727570 GCA_008086735.1 Cheirogaleus medius | reverse complement strand
TCCACACACATGCACCACACACCACAGCACACACACCACACACGCGTGCACCTCACACCACTCACACTCCACACACGTGTGCGCTACACACACATTCCACATACACCACAAACACACACACATATGCACATGTTCACACCACACTGCCCATATACACACACCATACACACCACACATTACGCACACATTACACACACCACTCACACACACCAAGTACATCACAACACGCCCACCACGCACATTATACCACCCACATACACACCACACACCATGCACACCACACCACACCGCACACACATGCACCGCACACCAGACCACACACACAGCACATACTACATCCCCCAAATACATCACCACACACACACCACATACTGCACACATAACACACACACATACACACACACAACACAACACAGCACTCATATACCACATCACACACGTGCCACACACCAGACAAAATGCAACCCCCAGCATGCCCACGTGCAGCACTTCAACTGCGAGCGTCTACTGCCACCTACCGGTTTGAATGTGGAACAACCGGCTCAAAGAATACCACCCTTGAGTTCTTAAAATATGATCTGGGTCAAAAAGCTTATTTTTTCAAAACCGAGGGTGCAGGAGGTGTCTATTAGGGAAAGGAGAAATGTATAATTTGGATAAGAGGCCCACAACATTTATTTAATAAAATCGTTCTACTGTCTTGAGTGCCAAAGATCACATAGTGTATGTATGTGCACATCAAGTGCATATGTTCCTGTGTGTTTGTAGCGGCACGCGCCTGTGTGTGCATGTGTGTGTGCTTGTCTGACGGACAGCGGGTGTGCATGTGTGTGTGCATCTATGTGGGGGCGGGCTCCGGGGAAGACGGTGCTGTGGTAAGAATCCCAGCAAGGAGACAGAGGTCCCAGGAGGTCTGGGAGAAGTGCCAAGGGGACGGCTGGACAGCCTGAAGCCACACTTAGGAATCCTCTGGGCCAGGCTTCCAGATCGATCAGTTTGAGAGCTCTTAACAATTTATATAAAACTTTGTCTGAAAACCCTGCACGTTGGTCCCTTAAATACTCTCAGGAAGATTCTGTTGTCCAGCCAAGGTTGAAGGTCCAGCTGCGGTCTATAACAAAGGCCAGCAAACTTCTCTCTGCAAAGGCTCAGATTCGCAGGCCGCGCGGTCTCCCTCACCGCTGCTGCACTCTGCCCTCGAGGCCGAACACAGCCGCAGGTAACCCGCGAAGGACTGAGCATGGCTGAGTTCAAACCAAACTTCATTTAAGGACGCCGAAACTTGAATGTCATGCATTTTTCACTTGTCATGAAATATTATTCTTCTTTCAGTGTGTTTTCACTCATTTACAAATCTCAAAACCATTTTTTGCTGACAGGCCGTGCACAAGTAGACCATGGAGGGTTTGGCCTGGGGGCTGGAGTCAGCCACCTGATCTCTGTCACCGACCCTGCGGTGACGCTCATTGCCTGCTGTAAGGCCACACTGAATTTTTAACCTGGATGTTAGTGCCCTGCAATATTGTCGATAAGGCTGCTGATGTCTTATTATCGATATTGTGTATATACACAAGATCCATTCTTATTCTTGATTGCATACATAATAGGCAACTATTTATTTTTTGTCCAAAGGAGAATATTAAAGTCAGCAATATGAAGCAGAGTTCCAACTTGAGCTTTTTGATGATCTCATCTATAATTTGAAGCCATAGACTATCCAGACAGCAGCATCCCTTAATCCCTTAATCCGATGCACAGAGAAAGGAGTAGAGTGACAACTCTGGGATGGATTAGTTGTGGTCCAGTTTCATTTTTCTTTTGCAGTAAACATTGTTGTTTTGAAGATTTTCAGGTCCAGAATATCGTAGAGATTCTTGCTGCTGCGAGCCTGCAGGAGACGCGAGAATAAAGTGCGGCAGTGTTCACACATGGCTGGTGTGTGAGGCCGCGAGAGATAAACATGTGAGTGCATGCTAACGTTCGATTAATTTTTTTTCTCTAGGTACTATTAGGGTTTTCAGCTTTGAGGGTCTCAGTCAACTTTTAATGATGATAGTTAATTACATACATCGTATAACCAACTCAAAGACTTGGAAATAAGGAGATAAACTTTAGAATATAGTCTTCTCTGTTTATCTCTGATGAATTTTATTTTTTTATATTAGAGGCACTTTTTTTGCACTCTGCTTGTCATACTCTGCTTGGTTAATTTGTGCATCCCTTAATAATCTTCACTACACCTCACTGTGAGTGCGTGGGGCAAGGGATCATGTTTCCATTTTCAGATAGAATAAGAGAAATTTGAGGAACTACCATACAGCTCCATGAGGCTGTTTCACCAGAGGACCTCAGAGTTTTGTCCATCTCTAATTTTTAAAAAAATGTACATTTTTCTAACCTTGATCCTGAATTTGTAAAAAAAAAAAACGTATCTAACTTCACCTTTTAAATTTGCATTATTGTCATGATAAAGTATATTCCTCTTCACATAACTCTTTTTATAATATCACCAATTATAGCAACACTAGCTGGAATCATTTTGAACCAGATGAGAGAAGATCTTAGTGAGTCTTCGACAATCAAGTCCTGAAAGACACATCTCCGTCTTTGAAAGCTCCATATCTTTTCCCAAGGAGCAAATCTATGCCGCCTCCAGACTGTTCTCTGCAAAGTGTCTGAGTTTGGCTGTGAAAAACATCATTTTGTTTAAGGGCTCACTGCAGCAGAGCCCTTACGTCTGTGCTCCGTCTCCTTGGCAACACGTTCCCCTGGTCGTATGAGCAGCCTGGTCTGCTGGGCAGCTCAGGTCCCTCTGCGGGAGGGTACTGCCCTCTGCGCGGCAGCCGGTCCACTTCCTGCATGCCGGCATCGCCTGAGAAGTTCTGTCAAAAAGAGAGATGTCTGAAGGAGCAGGTGCGGGTCCGACCGAGACCCTGGCCACTGAATGTCACCAAGTTCCCCAGGGATTCTAGAAGCATCTCAGGGGCTACAATGTGTGGTGTCTTGGGCTGCCAGGATGGCAGTAGCTCCACTGAGGGGTTGAAGCCTGAGGAGCACATAAGAATCATGTGGGAAAACTTTTAAAAGTCCAGGCCCAGGCCATATCCTCAAAGACCTGATTCTGGAAATCCGGAGTGGGGGCGCTCAGGGCACCCGTCACTGTACGAAGTCCCCAGGGGATCTGCAGGCTCTGTTGGGTCGAGTGCCCTGCACCCTGCCTGGTGGGTATGGACGCTGCTGAACTTCAGTGCAATTCAGGGAGAGCTGCAGACTGCCCGTGCCTGGTGCGGGCAGCTGAATAATGTCCCCTAGAGACGTCCACATCCTCATCGCTGGAGCCTATGAACATGTCACTCCTGTGGTCTGAATGTTTGTATCCTCTCAAAATTCATAGGTTCAAAACTTAATCACCAATATGATTATTTCAGGAGGTGAAGCCTTTAGGGGGTAATTCAGGCAGGTTCTACCCTCATGAATAGAATTAGTGCCATTATCAAAGAGGCCCCAGAAAGCTGCCTTGCTGTCACTGTGTGAGAATACAGGGAGAAGGTGCCGTGTATGAACCAGACCACAAATCTGCAGGTGCCTTGATTGTAGACTTCCTAGCCTCTAGAACAGTGACAAGTAAATTTCTATTATTTATAAGCTACCCAGCTTATGATAGTGTGTGATTGCAGCCCAAATGGACTAAGACAATTGCCATTCATGGCAAGGGACTTTGCAGACATGATTAAGTTAAGGATCTTGAGATGGGAGGTTATCCTGATTACCTAGTAGACCCCACGTGAAATCACAAGGACCCTCCTCAGAGGGAGGCAGGCAGCTCAGAGTCAGAGAAGGAGACGTGAAGACGGGAGCAGAGATCAGAGTGAGGCGAGGTCATGAGTCAAGGTGTGCAGGCCACCTCTAGAAACTGGGAAATGCAAGGAAGGAGAGTCTGCCCTGGATCCCCCAGAAGGAGTACAGCCTGCCGACACTTCCGTTTTAGTCCATTGAGAGGGATTTTATACTTCTGATCTCCAGAGCTGTAAGATATAAATCTGTGCTCTTTTGAGCCACTAAACTTATGGTAATATTTTACTGCGGCAACAGGAAATGAATCCAACTGAGACACCACACAGACCATGCAGGGCAGACCTTTGTCTAGAGCCCGTTGTTCCCTGCTACCCTCTGTGAGGAAGGGCAACTCCAGAAATCATACTTTTCCTAGGGTTTGTTGTTGCTGCTGTTTGTTGTGTCTTCTGTTTCTGAACGAATTCTGTAAGATCTGTATTCTTTGTAATGTTTGGTCACTGAAGTCTCCGTTCTATTAGTTTAGAGGGCAGCTAATAGTTGGGTAGAGATTTTCACAAATGCCAGGGACCAGTAAGTGTCCCCGTCTTTGCTGAAGGGCTCTGCATGCCCTCAGCACTCCGCCAGGCGGGGACAACTCTGCTTCACTTCCTGCCAACAGCAAACCTCAAGGTCAGTTGGAGATAAAGCTTAGACGGTCCTTTAAGTCTTCCCTAAGCACGCCCACCACACTACGTGTCTGACCTAGATTTCCAGAAATAGCTCAGAGCTTTTTAAAGCATTCTATGAACATATCATTCTCCAGCTTTTATTTTTAAGCTTTTTGCTTAAAGGATTGCTTGGCCCAAGGATTTTTCACTGCCTTAAGCAGCCATGATGTTGAACAACTGCCTGTGAGCGTTTTAGGTAAATGCCCCTCGGGAAAGTCTGCAGGTTCTGGACAAGCTCTAGATCAAGTCAAAGAAAGAGAAGCCTTGAGTGGAGCCTTCGAGGCCACCAGAAAGGCCTCCTGCCTGCCTCCCCTGACTGCTGGGCTGATGGTTTCCAAGGGAACTGCAGACCTGGGGAGGAGAAATAAAATAAAGCCAGTTAAAATGCCACAGCTTATTGTTTTTTAATCAGTATATGTCCATTTCTCAATTATAAGCTTTTGGTTAATTTTCAGAATTACAAAAAAGTTGGTTCTAACAACTGTGCCAGCGGCCTCCTTTCTCTGTTGGTGGAGAGGCCTTTCAGGCTTCTTTACTTGTCATTCTCCTCGACATCCACAGGCAACGTTGATTTTAATACTGTGTTTTATTCAACCCGATATATCCAGAACAGTTTTACTTCAGCGTGTAATCAACATAAAACTTATTAACGATATATTTTACATTTTTGTATGAAAGCTTCAAAATCTGGTGTGTGTTTTATGCTCTGAGGGCATCTCAGTTGGGACAAGCCGTGTTTCTAGCGCTCGGCCCCACACGTGGCCTGTGCCACCGCCCTGAGCGTGCTGCGCAGTGAGCTCCTCGCAGTGTGACGGCTGCCGTCTAACAATCGCGTGTCCGGCCGGAAACCCATGAAAACTGCCGCATGAATGGAGGGAGCAGAAAGAAGGGTCTGTGTCAGGAGTTGGCATTTTAGATGCCCGCGCGGAATAAGAAGCTTTAGCAAAGCTCAAGCTATATTCTTATGAAGACGTTAAATTATTTCTGTATACTATATAGCAGGTCCCTTCTCTCTTTGGAGAGTAGCAAATCTAGCTTCTTCGTACAGACTTAGAGCTCATCTGAAGATTTCATCTTTTACCTCACATTTCTTAGAAATTTAAATAGATACACATTATCTGTTTTCCTGCCTTTTAGCTCGATTACCATATATAGCAATGTTGACTTTTTCTTTCTTAGATCTAGCAAAAAAGAAAAAAAACAAACAATTCTTTTAAGAAAGAAAGAGATTAAGTAATTATTTTCCCTAATGCTTCCTTGACAGTCAGGGGCTTTATCTATGAAAAAGTAGTAAGTAGTTATTTGCAGCCTGTGTGGAGTAGCAGCTAACCATCCTTGCTAATGGTTCGAACAGTGGCTGATAGTGTAGTTGTTTGGGCTGCTTTTATTTTCTCTTACTCAGTATTACTAGATGATAGAATTCAAGAATTTGTTGCATGTTATTACTTGATTTACCGATAATTGTTTAAAAGTAAAGACTCTTTGTCATAAAAAAATAATAATAATTACATAATGTAGAAAATGATCAGTTAATTAGAACACACATGGTCACTTATATAAGTGATAAATGGCAGAAGCCCTTGAAGGCAGCCTGTAGACAGGTGATGAGGTCTGTCTTTTTAATATACTTCCTTTGACCTGGAAATGGAAGGGGGAGGTGGAACATAAAAGAAAAAAACATAAAAGAAAAAGTAAAATATTAGGAATAGCCAGTGTGGTGACTTAGATTTGGGGAGGAAATATTCAGCCTTTCTCCTTCACCTCAAAGTATACCTCTCTGGTCCCTCAACGTGAGGCTTGGTCACGTGATCTGACGTTAGTGTCCAGCTGCTATGCCGCTGGATTTGCCGTAAGAGAGACGCGACTGGAATGACCTGCTCCTCCAGGACTTGGATGTCGGACACATGATGCAGAGAGCCATCGCAGCCAACGCACCCCCGCCAAGCCAAGCCTGCATCAGTTTATCCCAGGCAATGCACTAGAGTATGAAATATAATCAAATATGATTGCATGCTGCTGAAATTTTGTGGTGGTTTGTTACACAGAATTCTTATGGCAATCGCCAGCTGATATAACTGCCGATTGAAGATCAAAAATAAAAAAAAAGCCTACTCTGAAATAATATTGTATGTCAAGGAGCAAAGAGGTGAGTGCATTTAGTCAGCTTCTGCTGTGGCAACAAATGACTCTTTTGTCAGTGAGGTAAGAAAGAACCAGCATGTCTCTGTTTCTCAGCCCTGGTTTTGCAGGTAGGCTGTGGCGGCTCTACTGCAGGCTGCAAGTGGGCAGAGATCTGATTCCCCTGCTGTCTGGCTGGAGGAGGAACTACTCCTGGTCCACATGGGTCTCACGCAGAGGAGCACATAGAGTGAACTCACACACATGAGCATTTAGGTCTTTGTTTAGACAGGCAAAAATCCACATCCACCCAAATTCTAATAAGCCAAAACAAGTCGTTCAGCCCATTGCTTGTGGGACGAGGGCGTACGTTCCTCCTAGTCAGGCTGAAGGGGAATACAAATATTTCCTGAACTACAATATAATCTCCCACCAAAAGTCAAATGGCCATCCATCTAGTTACCAACTTTTCATGAGTGGTTTCATTACCATGGGTGAAACACATATTGATCAACATGGTTTAACAACGGTGATTATTAATTGCTCCCACCATTTCCCAGGAGCTATACTGAGCTCCATTTATTCTCAGAAATTCTCGCCTGGGTGAAATGCACGGATAGGAAAAAGAATGAGTGAGAGCGACCGCCCTACACTAAGAAAGGATGGAAATCAGTGAGATGCATTATCATTCTCTTCTACATCCTTAGTGCAACTGGAGAACACGTTTGCTCTCTGATTTATAACCAAACATGTGGCAAAGCAAACAGTCCATCATCTTGGCTCCAGAAAGCTGCTGGCGGCCTACTTTGGCAGGGTTCCGGGAAGGACGATCTCAGCCCCGCCGTTCTGCTGGGAGAGTGGTTTGCACCGGGCTGGCCACATATGTGGGTGCTTCCCACATATGTGATCTCGGGCTTCACCCCGCGTAGCTCTTTCCTGTCCGGCGGCCTCTAATTTGGGTTTAGCACTATCTTAGTACTAGTTAAGAAAAAATTTCCCTGTTTTTATCTAGCACTTTAATCAGAGTGTGATGATAATATCAAAGCCCATGTAGACTGCTGAATGTAAGTTTAAAACAGTGTCCTAAATCAGAACACATACCCTATTTTCTTGTTATGTGAGGCTGTTCTCATTAATGACAAGGTAACTGGAGACAGGACTGCAAATTCCTACTTCTCTTTCTAGGCCTGTTGCTGCAGCACCTTGGTGTTGATTGTCTAGATATTGTGCCTGAACATTCCTCTGTTGTTTATAAGATTGTTGAACATGTGGTCAGATCTTCCTGTCTGTGACCTTAGTCCCAGAAACTGCTGTCATCCTTAAAGTTATGTTAAGATTTCCTTACATCACTATTTTAAGACAGAGACCGTTAAATGAAGCATATTACATGTGTTCGCATCATTTCAATAACTAATAACTAATTGAATTGCAAATAGATTCAGGATGAAGTGAAAGGTTCTTAATGTAGTTATATTTAATGTGTTACTTCTTTATTAAAGAGCTTCCTCTGAGGAAGCTACTTACTTTTGGTAAAGTGGATATTTTGACCAGGAAAAGCAGTATGAACAGTGTATCAGTGCTAGTATACTAACACCTCCAGAATCAAAAAGGAAATAAGAAAGGTCTTGGGTGTGAGCAAATATTCATTTATTAATGTAGAAATTCTTGGACCCCTGGATGGTGCTATTGCTTTTAACAATAATGAAAAGCAAGAACCAAACCTGTGAGAATCCCCAAATCCCAGGTACCTGTGATCCCAAAAGCCTGGTCCTCTCCCCAACTTGCTTCGATTCCGTTAAGTGTCTATGGGAATCGCGCGACTCATGTGATGAGCACACCTGCTCGGGCTGGATTGGAGTTGGGAAATATTGGACACTCTCCTTGGGGTCTATATTTGTAGGAAACGGAAGATGTAAAAACAAAACTGTTGTTTAGCAACACAGCATGGGTCTCCTAGAAAACAAATTTAAAAGTAGTGTTCTCCAGGCCTCTGTTTCTCCTGAAATAAGAATAGCTTCATTCGCAACCAACATGACAAACATTTCCATGATACAAGCAGCGCCAGCTGGCACAGTACACAGTGTCATTACTTGTCTCCAGCTAGCATGGACAGTCTATATTCAGCCACGGAGCTACTTCAGAGTTACGTTTGACAGCAGAGATGTCAGTGTGAACACGCTTGGCTTTCTTCCTCTTTTCTCATTTCAGACTCTGTGACTTTGTACAGAGCCAGGACCTCAGCTAACACAGATATTTCCACATTTAATCTCCAGCCAATTACTGGATCTTTATGAGTTTTTCATAATTCAAATTGCTTACTAGAAACATAACCATTTGGTTTTAACGCAGACATGTGTCCAGAACGTAATGCATCTTTTTATTTCTTTAAATGTGCTTCTTTCTCTGTCGTCTCTAGTCTGGTTAATAACTAACAGCACTGTCTACCTAAGCGAGACTTGGTTTTGGAGAATCCCTTCAGGCCCAAATACACAGACATTGGCAGACATTCTTCCAACAAACCTCCCCCTCAGGACAATTGTTGTGTCTATATGACACTTTGCCTACCTTCTTTCTTTATTTTTGCCAATCACTTTTTGCTCAGGCAGGAAGTCCATGTAGGGGAGCCACTGTCTCAGTGAGAACTCCGCAGCAAATGGGGCCTCTTGTTAGGCCCTGCCTCCCAACGCTGCTGCCTTGGGTATTTAATATCCAAAACATAAACTTCTGGGGACACATTCAAACCATAACAGTCTCCAAATGTCAGAACATGATAAAACAAAAAATTAAAAGTATGATTAATATATCTTCAGTCAGAACTTCCAGCCTCATCTCTAACACCCTGGTCCCCAACCCCTGGGACACAGACCCATAGTGGTCAGTGGCCTGTTAGAAACTGGGCCACACAGCAGGAGGTGAGCAGCGGGCTAGTGAGCGAGGGGAGCTTCATCTGTGTTTAAGCCGCTCCCCATTGCTTGCATCACCGCCTGAGCTCCGCCTGTCCCCACTCCAAGTCCATGGAAAAATGGTCTTCCATGAAACCAGTCCCTGGTGACAAAAAGTTTGGGTACCACTACTCTAACACAATCCAGAGAACGCTCTGTGAACGCGCTTGCCTTGTTTGCAAGTCAGTGGCTCATCCTGTTTTACCCTGCCCAAATCTCTCAGACCTCTTTGTTCAGAATGCCCCACTGACTCCCAGTTGCCGATGTCTGTGTATTCGGGCCTGCGGGAATTCTCCAACCGAGCCAAAAGCTCTGCTGCTCTTCTGGGGGAGGCCAGTTCCACAACCGATGCCAGCAGCCTGCAGACCGTGACCATATAAATACCCCAGCTCCATCACCACTAGGTGTGTGTTTGTCACCGTTTCCCACTTTCCCTGCGGGGTTAGGTTCCAGTTTCTCACTTTGGTGGCTGGGTTTATAGTATACCTTTTCTTCAACTGCCCTTTTTTTTCTTCAACGTTCTTGTTTACCTACCTGTGCTCCCTGCACTCCCATATAAACTTCTTGCACACCTCTGTCTCAAGGGGAATGCAAACGGATCTGTCTAGAATGCTGTTCCTTTTTTAGCCTGCAGGACTGCTAGGGGCCCTCCAAGTTGTTTCTAAAGTATGCCATCTTTAGCAGGTCTTACCTACCACTTGGTGCTGAGCTCCTAGTTCCTTCCTCTGTGTTCTCATCACCACTTAATACACTATGATTTCATATTTACATTTTTCTCACCTCTAGGACTGGAAGTTCTATGGGGGCCAACCCTTCATCTAATTCTTTTCCTTTGCACATAACAGAGCCTGACACGTGGTAAGTGACATATAAACTCTGGATGAATGACACAATCTTTCAAACAAAATATCCACTGATTTTTTTTTTTACACTTTTCAGAGACTCACTTATGCAAAATTTTGGCATATTCTCTTTTTGTGCCTTACTCTGATTATTTTTTATTGTAAAAAGATATAAATTTGGACACCAAGACAGAAACTACAGAAGTTATATATATATTTCAAATTATTGTCCCTTTATTCCTTACAAATGCATTGCTAAATGATATGCTAATATTGCAATTTTTTTTGTTACAGCCCTTGCCAGAAGATAAGGGTCTTCAGGGCCTTGATCTGGCTCTTGTCACTGCTTTGGGGATATGCTGTGGTTTGAATGTATGTGTCCCTCCAAAATTCATGTGCTGGAACTTAACCCCCAAGGTGATGATATTAATAGGTGGGCCCTTAGGAGGTGATAAAGCCACCCTCGTGGCTGGAATTAGTGTTCTTATAAAAGGGCTTGAGAAAGAACATTTGTCCCTTGTCCTCTTCTGCCCTTTCCAGGTGAGGACACAGCAACGAGGGGCCACCTTGAAGCAGAGATCCCTCAACAGACACCAAATCCACTGGCACCCTGAATTTGGACTCTCCAGCCTCCAGAACTGTGAAAAACAAATCTCTGCTGCTTATAAATTACCTCACCTAAGGCATTTTTGTTATAGCAGCAGGAACAGACTAAGAGAGGATGGATGAAAGAGCCTATGCCAACAGTCTTAACATGCCAAGCTCATTCAGGACCCTGAGAAGTGGCTTCATAAAAATACATCAAAGCAAACAAGTGTAATTTCAAGAGAAAGCAGAGTGACTAGCAAAGGATTTGCAAATATTCTGTGTTCTCATTATCTGCTGCTTACATGAAACCCAGACTTCTGAAGTTCTTGTTCATTCCCAGAGTTGATCAATGTTCTGAAGAAAAGAAGGGGCAGCCTTTCAGACTGGTAAAGAGAATTTCCATGAGGACCTTCCAGGAGGGAAAGGCTCCCAGGCTCCAAGAAAAAAAAAATCCAATCAAATTTTCCTTATATAGTTTTTCTTACCAATCCTCAGAACCTCATAAACAGTGAAAATTAAAGCTCACTCAAAACATTTTTATTTTTCTAAAATTAAAAATACTATGCAGTGTCCTTAACTCATTCCTTGTGTCTGGATGAACCACTGGTTTATGAGGATTTGAGACTGGGCAGCACATGATACAATGACCACAAGGACCAGGCTGGGAGCAGGGTGGGCTAAGGCTCCAAGGAGTTATGAGCCACCCTGCCAAAGCAGAAGCCATGCTTCAGGCTGAGGATTCTTTGCTTGGGGCTAGGTTCTGGGGTCTCATCTATGCCTAGAAGAGCCCAGTAAACATGTGAATAGCACCCCCAGAGCTAAACAAGCTTGCTTGGTAGACACAGAGGCATTTCCTGATACTTTTATTAATGGCATTCTGATAGGGCTAAGGTGATATCTCACTGTGGTTTTAATTTGCATTTCCCTGATGATTAGTGATGTTGAGCATTTCTTCATGTTTGTTGCCCATTTGTCTATCTTGTTTTGAAAATTTTCTGTTCATGTCTTTTGCCCACTTTTTAATGGGGTTGTTTGGGTTTATTTTGCTGATTTGTTTGAGTTGTTTGTAGATTCTGGGTATTAGCCCTTTATCAGATGTATAGTTTGCAAGTATTTTCTCCCATTCTGTATGTTGTCTATTTGCTCTGTGTTGTTTCTAATCATTGTAAAGTGTCCAGTGCCCTAGATCTTAGTCACTATGGAAACAACATAAGTGATGAGACCCAGAAAGAGAGAGAGAGAGGGAGGGAGAGAGAGGAGCCAGATGGGATGCCTTTGTACTAAGTGATGCAGTTAGAAATGAAAGGACAGTGTTACAAACATCCATTTCTATCCTGAGTGTGGATGCCCCAGATGCTTGGCCAAGGGACAAATGCTGTCAGTTGGCTATTGGGTGTTTCACGCTATTAAAATGGTTTGTTATCACTAACAGATTCTAACACAGTAATGTAGCAGAGAGAGTCACGGATTCTCTTTCTAAGCTTGCTGCTGCAGGTGAAAGTAACCCTATGTGCTATCTCATCTGAATGCCCCAGTCCAACATATTTTTGAAGCCCTATCAGAGTCATACAGCAAATAACTAACCAATATTATAGAACACCATCACCCCTAAGCAAAGAAAAGTGTGTTGTACATCACCTCTGTCACCACAGACCCTTTTCCACGCTGAGTAGTAGGACCTCCTTTGCCCTCTAATTCCCAGTCAGCTGTGGCCAAGGGGAGTTGCTCTGAGAACTTCTGATGTCTGGAGCTGAGTTTCTCACTGTGTGGCACTGTAGGCTGGCCATCCCTGCTTCTGAAGGTCACAAGCCTTGGTGGCAGCCTTCTCCAAACAATCTCTCCCACTGGGGAACCATGTGATGGTAACTACTCCCTCCTGTCGCCTCCTCAGGCTGAAGCTGCTAGCTCCAGGGCACTCCACCCCTCTGTGCTAATTTCCCCAAACTCCTGACCACACATTTGTTCAAAGCATTCAAAGCAATTTATCAGACTTTCTTTAATTACTGCTTGAGAATGCTATCTCTTTCCTGCTTAGACCCTAACAGAGAAATTCCTTTCTGTAACACACTCTCAATTATTTTCTTTGTCACTTGGTACAAAAAGAGGCTTGCATAGTTTCTGCTATAACTACCTATCGCCAAGCATACATCCATGCTTATGTTAGTCTGGATGCATGACACGTGCATGCACATGTATATGTTAGCGGGGGGAGAGAGTGGGACTGAGAGACCTCTCTATACAGTTTTTCCTTGTACACTGCCTACTGCAGCCGATGTCAAGATCAAAGAGAAATTTTGATACATCATGAAATCTGCATCATCCAAGATAATTATTAGCTTTTCCACCAAATAAGTGACACCTTCCTAAATCCAGTGAAAGTGTTAGACAAGAAAACGTAAACACTGCAAGATATTTGTGGGAAAACAAAGAATAAGAAAGCTGACACCTGTTTTTTTGAATGAAAATGCCAACTGTAAGAAGGATACATCCAGCAAATGTTAAGCGACCCCACTGATTTGTTATGCATTTAGCTTCTTTAAGGAATGAGCAAAATGACAGCTAAAAATTAGTAGGCATGAATTTTGCCTCCCATCGTGTAAAGAGAATCATAAGTGCTTTTCCTAGGCCAGCAAACACGTCTGGAATACTCTGAAGGGTTGGATCTGGAGGCACATAGGTTCTAAATAATTTTTTGCATAATTTGATAAAGACAGAGACAACAGAGGGGATGTTCCCTGTTAGCCGACTGAACTGGGAGTGGGGAAAGAGGCCTTTAATATTGACAGTTAACACTGATTTATTGCCTTCGGCCAAGAAGTCTTGGAACAATTAGTACCTTGTTTTCATAGATCACTGCAAAGGCCCTGGTGTGCTCTTTGTACCAGTGGAAAAGAGTAGCGGGCCCCCCTACTTGACCATAAGCTCCTTGAAGGCATGAGCCGTGTACAAGAATGCCACTCTATCTGCAGTCTCAGTCACCAGCAGCCAACCATAGTTCAAAAGCATTCAGTAAAAAATTCCAGGAATAAACAATCTATAAGTTTTATTTTTTTTTATTTTTTTATTTTTATTTCAGCATATTATAGGGGTACAAATATTACGGTTATGTA
>VBSM01001163.1:1685896-1713368 GCA_008086735.1 Cheirogaleus medius | reverse complement strand
ACTTTGCAATTGTGAACTGTGCTGCTATAAACATTCAAGTGCGGGTGTCTTTTTCATAGAGTGACTTTTTTCTTTTGGGTAGATGCCCAGTAATGAGATTGCTGGATCAAATGGTAGATCTACTTGTATTGCTTTAAGGTATCTCCATATTGCTTTCCACAGAGGCTGAACTAGTTTGCAGTCCCACCAGCAGTGTAGGAATGTTCCTATCTCTCCGCATCCACGCCAACATTTATTGTTTGGGGACTTTTTGATAAAGGCCATTCTTACTGGAGATAAGTGATATCTCATTGTGGTTTTGATTTGCATTTCCCTGACGATTAGAGATGTTGAGCATTTTTTCATATGTTTGTTGGCCATTATTCTGTCTTCTTTTGAAAAATTTCTGTTCATGTCCTTTGCCCACTTTTTGATAGGGTTGTTTGATTTTTCCTTGCTGATTTTCCTGAGTTCTAAATATTTCTAGGAATTTGTACATTTCATCAAGGTTATCCAGTTTGTTGAATACTATAACTCATGGTACTCTCTTATAATTCTTTCTATTTCTGTAAAATTGGTAGTAATTTCCTCACTTTAATTTCAGATTTTAGTAATTTGAGTCTTCTTTTTTTATCTTAATACACCTAGCTAAAGGTTTGCCAATGTTATCGAACTTTTCAAAACACAAACTTTTGGTTTTATTGATATCCTCTATTATTTTCTGTTCTCTATTTCATTTATCTGTGTTGTAATCTTTATTACATTCTTCCTTCCTGTAGCTTTGAGTTCAGTTTATTCTTCATTTTCTGATTTCTCAAGTTATAAACTTTGTTGATTTGAAATCTTTTTTGTTTTTTAATGTAACTACTTATACCTTTAAATTTTCCCCATATCACTGCTCTCACTGTGTTTTGGTGTCTTATGTTTTTATTTTCCTTCATCTCTAGGTATTTTCTGATTTCTCTTGTGATTCCTTCTTTGACCTATTAGTTAAGAGTATGGTGTTTATTTGAAACAGCTAAATAAATCTTGGGTAAAAAAGAACACTGTTCATATAACAGAATTGCTACTTTATGACTTTTGCCCGGTTCTTACCTGCTGTCCTGCAAAAAGCCCTCAACTGATGAGTTTCAGTGAAAGCCTCTGCCAACTGCGACAGATTTTTCTCAATCCAGCTCTAGATACTAAGTGTCAGAAACAAGTGCCAGTGAAGTGGACGTGTCCACAGGAAACTGGCAGTGTTTCTGCTGGAGGTAAGTGTCAAGTTTCCTCTTGATGTTGTCAAAGGAATCGGCTCCCATATAATCAGCCTGGCCCTGGTCCCACCATGCCTTCCTTTCTTCTGAGGGTACAAAAGGCTGAGCTGTAGCTGGGATCTCCCCAAGGTACAGATGTGATAGTTGTACCCTTCATTAGCCCTGCATTGTAGAATGGCCTAGTGGCAGCCAGAGTGATTGTAATTCTGCTTTCAGGTAAAGGCAGCCTATAGTAACACTGCTGAATGATTCATAAACATATCAACAGATGGTGTTAGCTCATTTTATCTCCTAGTCTTAGTGTCTGAAGATGTTCACCAGTTTTATGTGTACAACAGTAAGGCAGCATGCTAAAATGCTTTTGCTCAGTTCTGTATATTTGAAAATAGCAGTGTGTTCTCTGATTGTTACCTGTAGTGGCACCCTGTATGAAAAATAAAGACATATTGCTATAAAAAAAAAAGAGTATGGTGTTTAATTTCCATAAATTTGTGATTTTTACAATTTTTTGTTCTGTTATTTACATCTAACTTTACACTGTTTTGACCAGAGAATATATTTTGTGTGAATTCTATTTTTTAAAAGAGATTGAGACAATTTCTGGCCTCACATATGGTCTACTTTGACAAATGTCCCATGTGCACTTGAGAATAATGTGCATTCTATTGTTGCGTAGAGGGCTGGACATGTGTCCATTAGATCTAGTGGTTTATTATGTTGCTGAAGTCCTCTTTTTCCTTGTTGTGTGTATCGTTGTCCTATCCATTATTGATAGTAGTGTATAAAAATCTCCAACTATTATTGTAGGACTGACTACCTGTCTTTTTAATTCTCTTAATTTGTGCTTCATATGTTTTGATGGTCTGTTATTAGCTGTGTAAATGTTTATAATTGTTATATCTTCTTGTTATAATAAATATTTTATCAATATATAGTGTCCTTTTGTCTCTTGTAAGCTTTTTAGTTTAAAATCTATTTTATAGCTACCCTTCATCTCTTTTGGTTATTATTACACAGAATGTTCTTTTCTTTGCTTTCACTTTCAACCTAGTTGTATTTTTTAATCTCAAGTGAATCTCTTATAGACAACATATAGTTGGGTCATGTTTTTTGTTTTGTTTTGTTATGCATTCTGAAAAACTCTGTCTTTTGGTTGGAGAGTTTAATACATTTGCAGTCAAAATAATTGTCAATAGGAAAGGACTTATGTTGTCATTTTTCTGTTTGTTTTCTATACACCTTATATATTTTTTCTTTATTTCCTGCATTAATTTTGTGTTTAAGTAATTTTTGTAGTGAAATATTTAAAATCCTTTTGTTTTTCCTTTTGTGCATATTCTTTAACCACTTATTTTGTGGTTACCATAGTGACTACATTTAACATCCTGAAGTTATTATACTCAACTTTCAACTTACACCAGCTTGTCTTTATTAATATACCAAATCTATGCTCCTTTAACATCTCTGTACCCACCCTTTTCAGTGATATCAAAAAATTATATCTTTACAAATTGTTTGTCCAGAAACATAAACTAATAATTTTTAGGCATTAGTGTTTCAAATTATATAGAAAACAAAATGTAGAGTTATAAATCAAAGTTTCAATAGTACTAGCTTTTTTCAAAATTTTTTATTTCAGCATATTACAGGGGTACAAATGTTTAGGGTACACATATTGCCTTTGCCCCACTTGAGTCAGAGCTTCAAGCATGTCTATCCCCCAGACGGTGCACACAGCATCCATTAGGTGTGAATATACCCATCCCCTCCTCTATCTGCCTGACATCCGATGAATGTTACTACTATATGTGCACATAAATGTTGATCAGTTGATACCAATTTGATGGTGAATACATGTGATGCTTGTTTTTCCATTCTTATGATACTTCACTTAGTAGAATGGGCTCCAGCTCTATCCAGGAAAATACAAAAAGTGCTAGATCACCATTGTTTTTGTGGCTGAGTAGGACTCCAGGGTATACATATGGAACTCCATGGTATACATATGGATTGCTGGATCAAATGGTAGTTCTACTTGTAGCCCTTCGTGGTGTCTCCATATTACTTTCCACAGGGGTTGTACTAGTTTGTAGTCCCACCAGCAATGTATGAGTGTTCCTATCTCTCTGCATCCATGCCAATATTTATCATATGGGGACTTTTTGATAAAGGCCATTCTCAATGGAGTTAAGTGATATCTCATTGTGGTTTTGATTTGCATCAAAATCACAATGATGATGATGATTAGAGATGTCGAGCATTTTTTCATATGTTTGTTGGCCATTAGTCTATCTTCTTTTGAAAAGTTTCTGTTCGTGTCCTTTTCCCACTTTTTAATAGGATTGTTTGATTTTGTCTTGATTTTCCTGAGTTCTTTATAAATTCTAGTTATCAGCCCTTTATCGGATGTGTAACATGCAAATATTTCTCCCATTCAGTAGGTTGTCTGTTTGCTCTTGTGATAGTCTCCCTGGCTGTGCAGAAGAAGACTTTTTAATTTGATCAGGTTCTAGAAGTCCTAGCCAGAGCAATCAGACAAGAGAAACAAATCAAGCGTATCCAAATGGGGGCAGGAGAGGTCAAACTATCGCTCTTTGCTGACAATATGATATTATATCTAGAAAACCCCAAAGATTCTGCCATGAGACTACTAGAATTGATAAACAAATGTAGCAAAGTCTAAGGTTATAAAATCAATGTACAGAAATTAGTAGCATTCCTATATGCCAACAACAGTCAAACTGAGAACCAAATCAAAGACTCAATACCCTTCACAATAGCAACAAAGAAAATAAAATACCTAAGAATATATTTAACTAAGGAGGTAAAAGACCTCTACAGGGAGAACTATGAAACACTGAGGAAGGAAATAGAAGAGGGCGTAAATAGGTGGAAAACCATACCATGCTCATGGGTCGGCAGAATCAACATTGTTAAAATGTCTATACTACCCAAAGTGATCTACAGATTCAATGCAATCCCTATTAAAATATCAATATCATTTTTTGCAGACCTAGAAAAAAATAATTATATGCTTCATATGGAACCAGAGAAGACCCTGTATAGCCAAAGTAATCTTAAGCAAAAAGAACAAAATGGGAAGCATCAATTTACCAGACTTCAAGCTATACTACAAGGCTATAGTAACTAAAACTGTATGTCACTGGCACAAGAACAGAGACATAGACCAAGGGAACAGAACTGAGAACCCAGATATAAAACCATCCTTGTATGGCCATCTGATCTTTGACAAAGCAGACAAAAACATATATTGGGGAAAAGAATCTTTACTCAATAAATAGTGCTGGAAAAACTGGGTAGCCACATGTAGAAACAGGATCTACATCTCTCACAAAAATCAACTCACGATGGATAACAGACTTAAACTTAAGGCATGAAACTATAAGAGTTCTAGAAGAAAATGTTGGAAAAACCCTTATAGACATTGGTCTAAGCAAAGAATTTATGAAGAAGACACCAAAGGCAATCACAGCAACAACAACTAGCTTCCATAATTGCCCATATATTTACCTTTGCAGAGAACTTTATCCCTCCATGTGGATTTTAGCTGCTGTGTAGGGTCCCTTCACCTCAACCAAGAGGATTCTCAATCATTTCTAACCAGCTCCCTCAGTTTTTGTTGATCTGGCAGTGTCTTAATTTATCCTCACATTTGAAGGAGAGATTGCTGGGAATAAGATTCTGGTTGACAGTTTTTGTGTTTTTGGATTTTGGGGTTTTTTTTTAATATGTTGAATATATCTGTCCACTGCCTTCTGGCCTGTGAAGTTTCTGATGAGAAATCTGCTAATAATGTAACTGATAATCCCTTGTGTATGAATCACTTCTCTCTTGACACTTCAAAATTCTCTTTGTCTTTGGCTTTTGACCATTTGATTAAAATGTATCTTGGTGAGGGTTCTTTAAGTTCATATCATGTGGAGTTTCTTGAGCTTCTTAGATATTTACATTCATGTTTTCCATCAAATTTGGGGAGTTTTATGCCATTTTTCCTCAAATATTCACTCTGACCCTTCCCTCTCTCTTCCCCTTTTCGGACTCCACAATGCACATGTGATCGACTTGGTCCTGTCCTGCAGCTCCTTTAGGCTCTGCTCACTTTTCTTCAGTCTTCTTTCTGTTTCTTAGACTTGATAATTTGTATGGTCCTATCTTCATGCTCACTTATCCCTTCTTCTGCCTTCTCAAATCTGCCTTTGAATTCCTCTAGTGAATTTTTAACTTTCAGTTATTGTGCCTTTCAGCTCCAGAATTCCTTTTTGGTGTCTTTTTAGGTTTTTCAGTTTTCTCTGTCTTTATTAATATCTTCTTTTTGTTCGTACATCATTTTCCTGACTTTCTCATGCCCCACTTTAGTTCTTTGAGCATCTTTAAGGTAGTTATCTTAAGGTTTTGTTTAGTTGATCTGCCATCAGATCTTTTCGGGGACAATTTCTGTTGATTGATTTATTTACTTATTTTTGAATAGGCCATACTTTTCTGGGTCTTTGTATGCCTGTGTTTTTGTTGTTGTTGAAAACTAGATATTTGAATCTAATAACGTGCTAACTTTGGAAATTAGATTCTCCCCTTCCCCCAGGCTTTTAAAATTATTATTATCATTACTGTTGTAGGCTCTCAGCTATCTTTGTGCTGAGGATCTTCCTGACATGTAAACCTAAGATCTTTTCATGGCTTTTCTGAGCCTGTACCTTCCCCTGGACATTTGTAGTGACTCTAATTTCCCCCACATGTGTGGTGGCTTTTGAATTTCCTAGTCTTCAATTTCTGGCTCCCAAAAGGGGAAAAAGAGAATATGAAAGGAAATAATGGCACCAGTCCTTTAAACCCCTTGAAAGTCACTTTAGCCAAAAGGGAAGGGGCCTCATCCACTAAGGCGGTGCACCCACAGTGGCCACTGGCCTCTTTGTCTGCTCTTTTGTGGTCAGAGCAGCAATTAGTGATCAGAGCACATACCCCTGATATTTGGAGGATAGGATCCTTTTTGATAACCCTGGTTCCTGCAAGCTGTGTGCAAACCGGCCCAGGAACACCTGCACAGCCGCCCCCCATGAGGCAGAGGGGTAAGGGATGAGAGCTAAAATTGGTCTAAATCAACTGCAATTTACTATCCAAGCTTTCTCATGGAAGATGCAAGCCTTCAGTAGATTCCAGAGTTCCAAGACAGTTACATCAGACAGATTCTGCCAGTGGAATTGTTGTCTAGTGGAGAGAGAGATTTCTGCTGTTTCCCACTCTGCCATCGTCCCTGAATCCTCCTTTCCGTTATTTCCATTGAGAAAAATTACGATGTTTTGCATATCAATTCAAACCACTAACCAAAGTCCTAAACCAAAGTGCACATACAGAAACACACATATATACCTGCCTAATAAATAATGAAGTTGGTGTTAAGATGCAAACTGTTAAAATATTGCTTTTGGATCATTAATTAACATGACAATTAGCAAACATTTACTTTGAATTCAGTAACGTGACTTTGCTTAGCATTTGCAACATCCCCAATGTACATCAAAAGGTTATTTAAAATGACTAAAGATGATTATCCTGTTAGACCAATTGTATTCTGAAAGGAACTCAAAACTTTCCCACACATCATTTTGTTTAAAATGTCGTGTGGGATTTAGGGAATCCAAATACAAGTTTTATCCTTATAAACGTCAACCAAAGTTTGCCATATTGGAGATACACATACTCTATGAATTTTCGTGTTCTACCTAGAAAATAGTCATAGGGAAGATGTACCTTAAGACATGACTGAATGGAAAAACATATTTTTATTTTAGATGCTTGATCTTCTTTCTGAACAAAACAAGGAATTTTATGTGCTTTTAGTACCCAACAAATCATCTGTCCCCGTCTTTTTTATTATTTCATAATATTTTAATTTTACCTTTCCCTTAAAACGAAAATTTAATGTTTTTAGCTATAATGAGCTAATTAGATATTATAAAGAAGTTTACAAATTCTTTGCTTTCTAGTGTTTCTTACATTTCTTTTATTTCTCTGGGTCCCTTCATTCTCTTTTAAGGAAAGTTTTCTTGCTGATAAAACACTTTTTCTTCATATAATTGAAAGTGTCTGGGCTTCGCCCTCATTCTTGAATGATAGTTTAGTTGGGTATAGAGTTAACACCCTCTACTTCTGCATTTCTGGCTGACCTCTGACCCTAGAAAACAACCCAAACAACAGGCTGCTTGGATTTCTCTGAAGGCTACAGGAAGCCCCAGGAGAGGGGGAGCTAAATTTTCTCAGTCCTAAGCCCTAAGCTTTCTGAACCTCTTCTAAATTTCACTCTGGACCCTTCTCCAGAGTGCTGCGTAATTCCCAAGTATTTTTCGGTTCATGTGCATATAGATCTGCTTATTATAATGCCTTCACAATGAGGTGAAGGGTCAAATTACAAGGTCAAAGAGAGCATGGACATGTAATGAAGAGATGCTATGTGTTCTTGGCAACAATCACTACTGTGCTTAAAAAAATGTGAACCAGTCCCAAGTTCCAGCTGTTTTCTCTCCTTGTTTTTTTCTCTCCCTTTCCAAGATTAGCTCCCCTTGAATTTATATATTTCCACTTTCAATTTCTCCTCACTTATCCTGATGTATCTTTCTTCTGTTCAACAGATTTCTCTCTGATAATGCTTCCTGTTGAACTCTGGATCAGAGGTGATAATTTTGAGACTGAAGTTACTTCATTGTCTCCTGGACTCTGTTGCTACTGAGAAATCCGCTAATTGTCTATCCTTCGTGGGTCTTTCTTCTCTGGTAGTTTTAAAAACTTCTTTTCTTCTGGTGTATTCTTCCTGTTTACCCCAATATGACTAGGCTAATTTTATTTATCCTATTTTTCATTTCTTCCTTCAATCTGGAAAATTCTTGGTGGGTTTTTCAACCATGAGTTTACATCTTCAATTGTTTTCTCTTTCTGTGCTGTGTTCTAGGCAGGCATTACTTAGTTTTGCCTTCTGATTTACTGCATTTTCTTTTTTTTAAAGAGAAAAAGGGTAGGATGTTTATCCCAACCTTCAAGAGCTTTTTAAAATTTTGAGGGCCATGTTTGCCATTTCTAACATTCCAAATTGCTTACTTTTTAGGTGCACACATTTCTAGTACTTTCCTTATTTTTTTAAAAGCAGATACATCCTTAATTTATCTTTTGGAGGATATAAAAAATATTTATATTATATCTGTGCTGTGCTACTTCAGTATTCAGTAGTGAATACCGATTGTTGAACTGGCTGCTTGGTTAGTATTGGTTTCTGCTGTGTGGTCAGAATTTTATTTTGAAAATACGTCTTGAAGAAATTTTACTTTTTTTTCTCTATGACCACCCCAGATGTTTTAACGTCTTGCTATCGCTCTTGCTACCCCATCCCTGTGGCTTCACAAGGGCCACCAGTTCCCATGTGGACAGCCCGTTGGATTTCCTTTCCTAGTGTGACACTCGGCTCATGTAAGATCAAGTTCTTGAGGTGGCAGTGGCTGGGCCAGGTCCTGGCACAATGCCTGCGACTGCCAAGCAGCTGGGTATGGCCTGTGTCACCAGCTCAGCTTCAGCAGCTCCATCCCGCCCATTCCTACAGCAAGCCTGGCTCTCAGCCTGCCACCCACAGCAGGGTCCTGGCCTGCACCCTCTGGGGGAGTCAGAGAACACACCCCCGTCTCCTTCCACCTCTGAAGGCTGGAGGCCTGTGCCTGCTGCTTGCAGTTTTACACCCGATCCTGTTGCGTTTCTCTCCCATTTCTGATCCATGAAGCTACGCAATCTTGTCTATACTTTGTTTTATTTTTTGCATTGCCTATTTGTTAGGGCAGCCTTGAATCTCCCAATTTTCTAATAACAGCTAAAGATCAATCTGGAGCTCTCCCTGCTCTTTGCTGTTTCTGTCCCAAGCTAGCAGGAGCCCTGCCTGGACTCTGTTTTTCACAGACACCAGAAAAAAAGCCCAGAAAAGAAATGCAAATCTTAATCTTTACATTCCCCAGCTCACAGCCTTTAAAATCTGTTTCTACAGCCTAAGGTGTTCGTTCCTGAGAAGCTCCCAGGAACAAAAGAAACAAGAAAGATGGACAACTTGACCACTTGGGACTGCCTGCTAATTACTCCATAATAATTACCATTTTTCTCTTTGTCCTCATAAAAGCAGCCAGCCACGTGGCCTCCGCTGCTGGCATCTCCCTTCTCTTTCTTTCGGATGCCCCCCATCTCTCTGCTCTCTCCTCCCTTTCTCTCTCTTTCTCATTCTCTCCGTCCTTCTAAAGGATAAACTAAACTTTGTTTTTATATCTTAATCTCTGTGTGAAAAATATTTCTCCACCTGCAGTGTGAGCACCTACTAAGCTTTCCACCCTAACACTAGTAATAGTATTTCTAAAGGAGTGGGGCTTAAAGGTTGATCTCACAGTGCCATCCTTGGAGGATATTGGTCCCTCTATTCTGAATGAATTTGCCCCCCCACCCCAAAACACACACACACACACACACACACACACACACACCAGAGAAGGGGGCTTGCAGGGTTCCCTGAGTTCTTAATACTAAGGGTTTGGGTTTGATAAACTACGTGATTCTGGTCAGTGCCTCATTCACAAGCAGAGCAGGACAACAGGATTCACAGAGTGCAGTGTGACCTGTCCCCGTAAATTGAGAAGCAACTCAAAGTCCCATATCCTGCCTCAGAGGTTGGAGGAGGAAGTGGAAAGGAGCCTTTTCCCCCCAGCTATCAGCGATGGGCGCCTCATCCTGGTGTTGGCTGCTGTTCTCGCTGCCCATGTAAGTGGTGAGTTGTGTGCTATAAAAAGCAATCCATATAAAAAGTCACTGAATTGCTTATTGAATCCGGAACATTCCTGCTGATTAATGTGAAAGCTTTTTCCTACTGCAGCTTGGTGTAGGGATTTGAAAAATAGAATGTGTTGGGTTTTACATTGTATAAAGTATTCTTAAAAAAAACTACTTTAAGAAAATGTCTTCAGGTGTGCATTTAGAACACACAATAAACAGCAAATAAAAAAGACAATATTTCCCAGGAAATTAAAGTTGACATATTTGTTGTCAGTTGCTATTTATGACAGGTTAGAAATCTGTTCCTTTTTATTTATAATTGTGCAACGACCCACAATCTAGTTCTCTACTTCCAGCCTAATTCCGAGGTCTGCATCAGAGGCATCCCTCCCCAGGAAGGACTGAGCTCCTGTCTGACCACCGCCAGGCTTTGATTGGTGTGACCTTCTTTCGTAGGCTGGGGCCAGCCAGGTGTGGGTCTGACCGCTAATAGTAACCATTCTCAGGCAACAGAGGGCATGTATTTGTTCATTTTTCAGGACTTATTGTCTGAAAATACTACGGTCTTTCGAAGTTACACTGCAGATGGAACATGGGCCAAGTTCTTTCCGCAGCAATAACTAGTAATGGAGAAGTGAGCTGTACGCAAATAGATGAGATCTAGCATCATGGAAGCGCTAATGCGTGGACAGCTTGCTAAGGCAGATCAAAGAACACAGAGGTCCCCTTCTCTTATCTTTTCTCCAAGTCTTTCAGTTCACTTATTCTAATAATCCCACAAACGGTCCCTAAACCTCATTTAGATCTCTACCCCGCGGGCCCTATACACTCTTCACCAGCACATTCGCCTCTGCCTTGTTCAGGTCAGTCTATCTTGCTGTCCTTACATCATCCCTGAAAAAAGCCTTTAACTCTCTCCCTCTGCTCTCCTCTTACCTAACTATCTAACTATTCCAAATATGCATCTAATTACCTAGACTTGTTGGGAAAGAAACAAATCAGTAATGTCTAGTTTTTACTTTTAAATTCTTGACTTCAAATCTCAAGCGAGTTCTCAGACTGCCAAGTGCTTCTGCTACAGAACTAGTATGCTCACTCTGAGTATCCAAAGCAACTTCCCACAGTCCTCCATCCTCCCATACCACCTGTCCCCTTTCCCTCTTGATTTTAGGCTGATGACTTCGCCTTATTCACCCATGAGCGATGCGGGGCAATAAGATAAGACTCCTCCACTTTCACTACTGACCTACCTGCATCAGCACCTGCTCTGCCTCTCATTTGTTCCCTGAGATGATGGATAAATCTCTGCTCCCTTCACAGGTTACGAGGCACCCTGCGCTTCTGTTCCGAGTGCACACTGTGTTTTGGCGACTCTCTGTCAACATCGCAATCAGATTTTGCTTAAACGACTACCTACTCTTTGCCCTTGTTCAAAGAAAAATGTTAGACAAATTCCATTTAACAGAGTTTAATTGAGCAAGGAAAAAACAATTCAGGCAGGAATTGGGCCGTCCTCAGAACCACAGCAGATCTAGAGACTCAGGCACTATTGTGTGGTTGGAGAGGATTTGTGGACAGAAAAAGGAAAATGACACAAAGGAAACAGAAGTGGGGTGTGGGAACCGTTGGGATTGGTCACAACTCGGCATTTGCCATATTTGAACATGGTCTGACTGGTTGGCCCCCCGCAAGTGGCGGACGCCTGGCTGCTGGGACTGGCTGAGACTCAGCTGCTGCTACAGAAGCACACACCTAAGTCAGGTTTTCAGTGGCTTACCTGCTAAGTTAGGTTACAGTTCCTGTGTAAGAGCTCAAGTGTGCAAGTACAGAGGCTTTCTCAGGCCCGATGTAGTTTGAGTTGACAATTCCCCCCTTTCGGTCAGCCTCTCATTTTAAGGGATCGACCAAAATTTTAGGTATTGATGCCATTTTCTGTCACCATTATAAGTGAGTTGTTGGGTCTCACTATAGAATTCACAAGTCTTTGGTCTCAGTATGAAGCCCCCAAGTCACAGCTTTGCAACAGGTGGATGATTTTGTGTTCTTTCTGATCTCGTTGAAGTGAAACCATCCAAGTCTCAGTGGATGGACGGCTGCGTACCACACGCTGGAGACTTGAGGGGGTGCTATACACGAGGGACTGTCGTGATGACTAGCTAGAGGAAGTATCAAAATACTAAATGTTCTCCTTAATAAGAGTTCTTTTGAAACGAACTGAACCAAATCAAACAAGCCAAAGGTCAGGCAACACAGGCAGCTCAACATTATCAATGTCTAATTGGTCACGGCCCTTGTTTGCGGCGTGATAGCACTTAAGGACTGCGGTGTGCTGTACAGTGGCCTAACTGAAGGAAGCATCCATTTTCATTGTCAGCCTCGGGACACAAGTCATAACCTGGAGACGTGCTAGAAGAAATAGAAAGATTAGAAAACCTTGGGAAAACCAAGTTTCCCGTCCGGCCAGGATGCCTGCAAACCAGCTGTTGGTTGCTCCTGTAGATACGACGTACGCCCCTTTCTCTTGGAGATTTCCTTACTGCATTTGGTGGCAGTGTCTAAGGAAACAGCAGATTGGCCACCTTTTCAATTAAACTTCCTGTAGAAACAAAATCAGGGCGAAATACAACATTCAGTTTTGTTGGACACCAAATATAGGCCCCCAACTTGATCAAAAAGGAGATCTAAAGCTGCATCTTGTTCCATTAAGTGTGTTCGTGAACACGTATTCATATACCATCTACGTTTGGAGAGTGCCTTCTACCCATCTCAAACACCGGGACATCTGATTGGCCACAAAATCCAAGATTTTTCCCAATTTACGATTAGCTTTAAATTCCATCAGCTGGTACCCCACTATCACCAAGAGTGAGTCCCCAGAAAGTCTCTGGAGTATTTCCTCAGTGAAAACTAGCTTATTTTCATACATTTCAAGGCAAGAGCCAGTTTTGGTCATTGGTCATTTTGGTCTCTGATCATAGAAACTGTTATGAGAATTTTCATGGGAAGTTATTTGAAAGGCAAGAGTAAGCAAGGCCAAGGAACAAGATCCAAACCAACAAACAGGCAGAGGAGAATGAGCAGATTCTCCACAGACCCAATACAGGCCTGTGGGGGTTGGAAGAAAGAGCCACCTCGTCACACTTGAGCAGGGATCAGTTAGATTTGTTCACCCATAAATCTGCATAGCTCATGAACAAGGTCTGGTGGAAAATGTACCTTTTTATGGCCCCTTTATAGCATATTGTGAAGGTATATGACCATATTTAGCAAAAAGAGACCCTATTGGATTTAATCCACTGACATGATACAAGCAATTACTTGTACCCACATAGGTAATGCCCAAGTCTTGAGTTTGTGGTGCCTGAAAACAATGTACCTTTTGCAGGTATCAGAGTGGTTTTCTACATTTGGAAACGTTCAGGTTATTAACTGGAAAAGTTATAGTGTTGTTTCTAGTGAGTGTAGAGAAGCAAATAGCAGAGATATTTAGAACATTAAGGACAGCTTTTCACTCTTCCTTTGGAGTTTCAGGGTGACTTTCATTGGGAACACAGAGAAGCACTGGCATCAGTGGAACTGTTTTCTGATTTTTTGGCATTAGCCTGCAAATCCAACAATTGCTCTGGGTTTGTGCTAGAGCCTAAGCTCCAGCTAAAACCATCCAATGATTGTGGTCCCATGAGTTTTCCTGTTGGGAAAAAAAAAGAGAATTAAAGCATCAGGAAATGTGGAAAAGAGGGAAAAAAAGCATAAAGTTTTCATGATGGCAGAAAAGTCTTGATTTGTGATCTTGGGAAAGGATGCCATCTGCTTTGGGGAGGAAATTTTCCTGGTCAGCTTTACATTAAAGTCTGCAACAGGTATACAGTTCCAGGATTCTGAAGTGGCCCTTTTGAATTGTGAGATGTGGACCCGAGGTTCAAGGCCTCAAAGCTTCACTGCAGCGCAGGTGGTGAGAACTTGGTGTGGTCTCTTCCAGTGAGGTTTAAGAGAAATCTTCATCTGATGTTGTATCCAGAAGGGCCAGTCTCCAGGTTCTGGGTCATGGAGGGTTTGTTTTCAGTTGACGGATCTTGAAAAGCTTCCATTACCCGGTGAAAGTATACTTTGGCGTAATGCATTAAAGCCTTGCAGTATTTAGTCATTTTAGAGTTTAGGAGAGCAACAGATGTATGTAGTTCTAATATAAGGGACATAGGCCTTCTGGTGACTATTTCATAAGGGGTCAACTCACATTTTTTGCTGGGAATGTATCTGATTGCCATTAAAGCCTGCAGTAGAACCTTTGGCCAAGGCAACCCAATTTATATAGTTAACTTTGCCAATTTTGATTTTAATTTGTCATTTGTTTTTTCAACCTTTCCAGAAGACTGATAGTGATAGGGACAGTGGTAGTGTCACTGTATCATTCACATCTTATTTAACTGCTGTGTAACTTGCCCAGTAAAATAAGTTCCCCCTATTGCTGGAGATTTTTTCCAGAGTTGCCCCGTAAAGGAAACACATTTTCTAATCATTTTTTATCTACTGTCACAGCATCCATTTTCCTACATGGGAAGGTCTCTACCTAACCAGAGAACATGAAAACTATCACAAGAACATACTGATAACCCACTCGGAGTGGCTACTGAAGGAAGTCTATCTGCAAATGTTCAAATGGTCCATCAGGTAGGAGAAATACACCATCTGAAATTTTGATTATTTTTCCAGGATTTTAAGTTTGACAGACCAGACATTGGTCATAAACCACTTTAGCGATTTTGGAGCAGTCACTCCACCGGTATTTTTTCACAATTTGAATCATTTTGTCTGTTCCATTATGAGTTGTAGAATGTAGAGCTTTTAATGATGGAAGCTTCAAAGACTTAGGAAGGACCAGGTGGTTGTCCAGGCCCTCTGTGATTCCACACTTAACGTTGAATTTACATCCTTTTAGACAGCAATTGTGTTTTTTCAAATCAGGTGCATTTCACTGTCCATTAAATAGGCCATTGTAAGGGAGGTGCCTTGGTATTAATCTTATGGAGTCCGTTCATATTGCACATCCTAACTGTTTTAGCATTGGCTGATGTAGCACGAAAATGTGCTAAGGCATTCCCTTAATATTCAGGTTCAGTTTTTAGGTATAAGCTTCAATCTTAATAATGGCAACCTGTGACGGTAACCGCATAGCAGAAAGGAGTTCATCTACTTGAAGTCCATTTTTGATATGTGTCCCATTAGAAGTGAGAAACCCATATAGTTTTCATAACATGTCAAAATCGCGTGCTACTCTAAAAGCACATATGATATCTGTAAAAATATTTACTGACCTGCCCTGAGCTATATGGCAAGTCTGGGCAAGACGGAAAAGCTCCGCAGATTGAGCTAACTTAAACTGAGGAAGAGATCCCTCCTCTGTTAGCTCATTTTCGGTGGTAACAGCATGCCCTGCCTGATATTGTCCTCCTGAGTTGTCGGCAAATAACCTGAACCATTTATTGCCCCTAAACAGAATTATCTGTATTCCTCATCTCCCATCCCCTCTAAAAGGAGGGTATAAAAATTTCTACACCCCGTTGGGGCATTGGGTAATCACTGTGATTCTCCCTGTGCACATGGTAAATAAGTCTCTTTCTCTTATTAATCTGCATTAATTGTGAGTTGATCTTTCAGTGAACTTTTGGGGGAAAGGGGAAGTATTAACTCAGGATTATCCAGTGGAGCATCTCATAAATCAGCGCAAGGGACCGCTATTTCCAGCACTGCACTTACACAACTGTGGTCTTCACCACAGTGAGGCAGAGTTAATAGAGTAGTGGGGTTAAGTAGATTGCAGTGTTTTAGATGGAGCTTAGAAGGAGAAGGAAGAATTATTTTATAAGATATTAGTATACTGATTAAAGGATGCTCAGTTTTTTTTTTAGTTTAATACTCAAAACGTTGAGTTTAATACTCAAAACTCCAGCACGTGGGACTTGTAAATTAAGTGCATTTCCTAAAACCAGCTCAGATGAAGCTTCTACCGCCTTGGCTGCCGCTGCTGCTGCCGTTGAGCAGCCACGATGTGCCTTCGCTGCTGGGTCTAACCGCAGGCCGTGATGTGCGGCAGGCCTGTGTATCCCCACGTTCTTGGGCCAGAACTCCTAATGCCTGATTGTTACATGCATGAGCAAACGAGGTGAGAAGTTTATTGTAATTCAGATGTCCTACAGCTGGGGGCTGTGGTAAGGCCAATTTCATTTGGCTGAAAACCTGCTCATGACTGTCTTCCTAAGACAACGGTTCTGGGACTGCATTTTTCCTGAGTTCATACAACGGCGACACCACTGAGGAACATCTCAGAACCCAGAATCTGCAATATCCTGTGAGTCCTGAGAAACCTCTTCATTGTCTTGGTTACAGGCTGAGAGAAACCCCGAGTACCTTTTATCTTCTCAGCTGAGAGGGAAATCCCTTTAGCAGTCTAGTCATGTCCCAAATAGTGAATTTTTTTCATAAAAGCTGAAGTTTCTCCATCAAAGCCTTGTGACCTTTATGTTCAAGCTGCTGTAAAGGGTGAATGGAGTCCATTTCAGAGCACTCTGTAGTGAGGAGTATACGACAGGTCATCTCCATACGGAACGAGAGTGGAATTTCGAGGAGACTGTAGTGTAGCGTCGTCGGGACACAGTGCCCGGGAAGAACACGAAGCAGCTTCGGCAAACCTTTGTGGCATTATAGCCTGGTGTACCACTAATTTTCCCAAGTAAAAGCAAACGGGCATTGACTCCCTTCATGAACTGGGATGCTAAAGAAACCGGAGCAGAGGTCATTTTTGGGAACCACTTAGAACCAGCTGGTACATTAGATAATAAAGGACTAGGATTTGGGACTACAGGAGACCTTAGTATTACAATTTTATTACTTACTTGTAAACCTTGAACAAACCTCCAACCTCTTTCATTTGGTGTTTTAACTGAGAGGACTGGAATGTTAAAAAGACCGTGGCATGGAATTATTATACATGTCCTAGCTTGTTTGCATCTTCTGTAATTGGTGAGAGCCCTTGAATTACTCGTGTTTTAGTGGACATTGGGGTCATTTGGGCAAAGGTTCAGAATGGTGTATTCGGACCTTTATGTGTTCCACACTTTTAATTCTTACAGCAGTTGAGAAACAGGCCCGTAAACATTCAGGGATTTTAGGAAGGCCAGGAGTATCACAGACCTGAGTTTCAGTCTCATCAGTTTCTGCCTGCAGAGAACATACTGGTTCCCGGTCAGAGGAGTCAGGAGACTCTAATCATTATTTCTCCCTCTGAGGAGAATCTATAGGCCCTTCAGCGTTGACTGGGGCAGTCGTCCTGCCCTAGCAAGTTTATTGGAGCACTATCAAGTACTAAAAATGTATGTTTTCCTGAAAATGGCCCCAAAGTCGATTAGACAGGTTCAGATAGGGGGCCCTCTTGAACTTGATTTGAAATCCCCGCCACAGAAATGACCTTTTTACTCTGAGGGATGTGTTGGCTTATTAAAGTGGGGTTCATGGTAGCTAAGTTTACCATTCCCCACTGACTTGCACCCTCGCTTCTCCGTGTTGATGTGAGGCCATGGCAGGGAGCTGTTCGCTGGAGAGTCCCTGGGGGCTGCCTCAGTGCTGGTCAGCATCATCCCAAAGTAAAGCATTTCTCGTTCTAGAAGCTCCTGTTTGTGACTTAACATAAAAAAAAGGAGATCCCTTTGGTCTCAGCTCCTATAACTATTATAGTTGGAGAGACACAAGCTTGTTCATCTTTGGGCTATTTTCCCTTGCTCTAGAGTCCTCTCAAAATGTTCAGCTAAGGTCACATCTGTGACTTCCCATCCAGGCTTGTGTTTTTTAGCTAAACTGCTAAATTCAGGATGGAGTCCATTTCTAAATAGAGCAGTTAAACTGTTCCAGTCCCCGCAGGAAATACTCCTTGCTGTACTTTGAGTCCAGAATGTTTCACAGTTTTTCTAAGCACGTTCTGTGATCTGAAATTGGTTCCTTTTTTTTTTTTTTTTTTTTTTTTTTTTTTTTTTTTTTTTTTTTTTTTACGAGATTGTATGATGGACCAATTTTTTGTGGAAAAATTTTAGGAGTTAAATTTAAAAGGTTTTCAGCAATTTCTCTAGCCCCCTTTAGCCCTTCTTGTGAGATTCTGGATGATGTTCCATATCCTCAGGGTTGTCCTATTCCGCGGCCGCCATCTAGTTTTGAACTTCACCAGGCCCCAATATCATGTGAATAAATCGGTAAAGTTCAACGAGCCCTGGATCATAAGCTCCTGTGAGGATTATGAGTTTCTCAGTAACTTTTTGAGGATTTCCCTCGGACCAGGAAAGCTCTTTGCACTGGCTTTTAGGCTGTGGAGTGAAGGTGGTTAGGGCAGGAAGGCCTGGCTGGCCCGAGGGCTTGCTTTGTGAGGCATCTGCCTAATTTCTCGTTTTTCATCATCATCTTAGGGATGAAAGGTAATTTAGCAAAGAGGTTGGTGGACTCAGAGTCTGTAGGTAGAGACAGATGGAGAGAAAGGACAGCTGGGCTAGTTCAGCCAGAGTATAAGTCAGGTCCTCAGTACGTTGCTTAAGCTTTCCATTTGCTTTTTTCAAAGACTGTTTTGAGGAGGCAATTTTTTATTTGATTAGTCTTTTAGATCCTTCTGCATACTAATTAAAGAATACATCCCATAGTTTTTGTTGGGTTTCTGACCCCCCTTTTTCTAATATGCCTCACAAATATTGTTATCCACATTAAAACGTCCCCATGGTAGCCATTTTAATTATAAGTTTTCGCTAGCAAATTTAACCCACTTTTCAAAAAATGCACCCATTCTGGGCTCATAGTTTTTATACATAAAATTAGCTGGAATCCCAGAAGATGGAGTCTCAGACTCTTTGAATTGAGATGAGCCATTAGCAAAAAACCAAACCAAAACAAAAAAAACATACCTGAGACCAAGGCCTCTAACTGAATCCAACCCACCTAATTATTGAATCCAATCTGATCCTGCACCCAGTCCTGTCTAAATATCACTCAAATAAACTTGGAGAACTCAGAACACAAATTACTGGAACTCGGAGTCGGAGAAAAGTCACCCCTGACCCCTAGTTACAAACAACAGGAGCAGCGAGCACACTGGCTCCGTGGGCACCTTACCTGGCTGCCTGGTGTCCCTGGGGCTGCTGGGGTTTTACTTCGGATCCCACTGCTAACACCAGATCTGTGAAAAGAAAAGCTTTAGAAAAATCAAATTTAACAGAGTTTGAGCAAAGTAAAAATGATTCACAAATTGGGCAGCCCTCACAATCACAGCAAATTTAGAGACTCCATCATCGCCGTGCGGTTGGAGAGAATTTGGGGACGACAAAAGGAAAGCCGCGTACAGAGAGTGGACGTGAGGCGTACAGAGAGTGGACGTGAGGCTCAGAAACAGCAGGACTGGCTGTGGCTTGATGCTTGCCTTATTCGAACACAGGCATGAGTGGCTGCAGGCTGGCTGCCGGGGTTGGCTGGGACGCAGCCATGGTGACAGAAACACACTCCGCAGGTCTGCGTGTGCTGGGCCACTCAGTTAGATAATAGTCCATAAGAATGAACTCAGCTATGCGAGCATAGAGGCTTTCCCAGGCCAGACTTTATTTTGATTTAACATTCTATAGCATCAATTTCTACTCCTCTGTCGGGTCGGGTATTGTTTATCTTAACAACAAACCATCTCTTAATCCCTCTTCCTCCCCAGCCACTGCCTGCTGCCCAGCCGCACCTTTGCTTGCATGCACGCCTGGGGGGCATCTGGACAAAACGGAAATCTTGATGTCCAACACTTTCCACCTCTCCCTTTCCCAGCGTTCCCACCTCAGCTCAACTCCGGCTCATTATTTGCTCAATCACCCCAATAACAAACTTCCATTGCCCTTTTCCTCATGTTTCTGCTAATATAGTAGCTAGCTTTCCTGTGGTGTGATATCAAGCATGTAAGTTTTGAAACTGCAAAGAACAGAATCCAGATCTCAGCTCTTACATTATCATCTGTGCTATCTCAGGCATGTTTCTTAACTCTTCGCAGCCTTTGTTTCTTACCTGTAACTCACTAATAATGGTGACAGTGACCCTGCAGAGTTTGCCGTTGCAAGAGAAGAACAAGGCCCCTGGTAACAATGCCATGGACACAGTGGCCAACGCTCTCGCCCTTTCCTTTGGAGTTTTGTATTTTAACAGAAGGCATTAAATCTTCCAGAGTTTCTTGGTCATGCAATTCCAAAATGCAGAGGTGTTCTGACCTTATACCCCAGAGTAGCGAGGCTTTAAGAGAGTGAAGTTCTGGTCGTTGAGATGTGGAGCCCCCATCTCCTTTTCCAAGAGAGAATCACTGCTTTCTCTGAATTATATATTGAGGTTCTGCTTATTTTTTTTAAAAGATTTATGTTACATTTAAAAATTTATAAACTACTTCTTTAAAGTCAAAATAATAAATTTTAGTAGTAGAAATTTTAGGCATGTTGGCAAACTTCTGGAAGAAATATTTCAGGAAAAACAGGAGATAATTTATAGGTTACTCTCATTCCTCCAATGTGTAATGAATGATGTGGTTCTGATATCCATTAATGTGAAATAGTGCACAATATTTTAAAATACTTAACGTGGCCATCTAAAGAGTTGGTTACTATCCTTAGGTAAAGTTATTCCCTTGGGTTGGATTCCTACACAGACTTTGAGACCGTAATTCTAGTCAAGTTGTTTATTTGGAAGATGATACCAGGAAGGACCAGTAGCAGAGTGGGAAGTGAGACAGGGATGGGAAGGAAGCAGGTAACCAGGGCTCTGCCTTGTTGGGGTCTTCAGGGAGACAAGGGGAACCTAGCTAAAGTGACTCACACGGGCACGAGGAGCAGGCAGGCTTATTCTCCAAATCCCATCCCCCACTGGCTGAAGGCTGCTCACAAAGACATCAGTTTCTTGGCTCTTCTGGTCTGCTCCACCTGAAGGCCAAGAGAAAGCCCTCAGGTGTGGAGCTGCCCTCAGGTGTGGAGGCTTGAGGTAAGACAGAGAGAGGACGTGGGTGAGGGACTATAGTTGTCTATCACATATGTTAGGAAAATGACTGTTCCGTGTAGTTGCGTATGCACATGGAGTGAATGCAGTGCAATGCACATGCTTGGTCTCTGAAGTTGGATTGATTTGAGTTGGAATCTCTCCCCACTGGTACTAGCAGTGCGACACTAAGACAGCTACTTAACTCCTCCATAAATGGCTAAGGGTTCTCAGGTGGTATAAATGAGTAAAGATTTATGAAACCCTGACAGAGTTTCTGACACGTAGTACGCACTCAATCAGCATTAAGCTATATACAAGGAATAGAAGTGCTGTGTCTTAAGGTATGTTAGTCTTCAAATTTACTAGGTAATTCCAGTTGTTTTACAAAGTGGTTAAACTGATTTTAAATTACCATCATAGGTTTATGAGAGGTTCAGCTGCTTTACATCCTTGTCAATTTTTAGTCTTTGTGATTTTAAACTTTGCTGTAGCTATATATAGTAATATCGCATTGTGGTTCTACCTTTGCTTTCCTTACAGACTGACAAGATTTGTTGGCAATCTGAATACTCACTTTTGTCACATGCTCATTCTAATTATTTGCCTATTTATCTATTTAGATGTACTTTTATTGATTTGTAGAAAAACTTTATGTAGTTTGGATACTAGTTCCTTTTTGGTATCATATGTGGCAAATATCTTCTCCCACTTGATGATCTGCCTTTCCATTCTCTTAACTGATGAAGAGACCTTCTTAATTTTAAAAGTAATTCAATTTACTAATCTTTTCCTTTATGTTTATTATTCTGTTCTTTTGGTCACATTAAAAAATTTTTCTTTATGACGATATTGTGAAGAGATTCTTCTATGTTGTATTTCAGAACTTTTATTATTTTCATTTCATTTTAGAACTACAATCTAACTGGAGTTGAATTTTTTTTTAAAAGGTATGAGGCAGGAATCAAGGTTTTTTAAAATGCAGATAGCCATTTGGCTCATCACATTTACTGAAAACATATCATCCCTTCACTGAAGTGCAATTTTATTTTTTATGGTAAATCAAGTCTTTAAATATGTGTAGATGTTTTTTGTACCCTCTGGTCTCTGCCATTCATCTGTTGGTTTTCTGGATGTCAGTTTCTATACTGTCTTAATAAATATAGATTTATTATACATTTTGATATTTGAAGAAGCTTTCCTACTTTGCTCTTATTATTTAATATTTCCTTGGCTAATCCTGACACTTTATATACATATACATTTTAGAATTGGCTTGACAATTTCTATAATGATTACTTGCTGGCATTTTAATTTAGATGGTGTTGAATCTATAAATAATTTGTGAGAGCATTGGCCCGTTTATACATTGAATCTGCAAATCCATGAACATGGCATAGCACTCCATTTATTTAAGTAAGACACTATGACTAATGCCTTGTAGTTTGTGGTGATGCAATCTTGCTTCATTGGAATCTATTTGCAAGGGTAGGATGGTTTAAAATACTATTTTAGTTTCTAACTTTTTGTTAATACATAGTAATGCAATTGATGTTTGTTTATTGATCATATAATCAGCATCCTTTCTAAATATACCTATAAATTCTAATAATTCATTTGTAAATTTGGTTTTATTTTCTACATACACAAGCATGTTGTCTACAAATAATGACAGGTATATTTCTTCTTTTCTAATACTTATAACTTTTATTTCTTTTTTTGCCATATTGCACTGCTTAGAGCCTCAAAGCCAATGTCAAATTGTAGTGATCTTTGTCCCTTCAGGATTTCAAAGAAGTAAGTTTTTAGCTTTTCATAATGAAGTTTGATGTTTGCTGTAGGTTCATGTAGATATAATTTATCATATTATGAATATTTTCTATTACTGATCTGCTAAGTTATTTTTTAAATTAATTTTAAATGATGAACGGGTATTGAATTTTTTCACATGCATTTTATGCATCTATTAGAATGGTTATAATTATTTATATCTTTCATTCCATCAGTGAATTATGTTGACTGATTAGCAATGTTTAACCATTATTGTATACTTAAATAAACTGAAGTTTGTCATGATGTCTATTATTTTTGTCTATAATTGTATTTGGCTTGTCAATATTTTGTTTAGGATTTTTGCATTTACGTTTATGAGGAGGATTGTTCTGTGATTTTCTTTTCCTGTTATGTCCTTGTCAGATTTGGTATCAAGTTAAGTTGGTCTCCTGAAAGAAATAGAGATGCATTCTGTTGTTTTCTATTCTCTAGGAGAGGTTGTGTAAATTTGGTATAATTTCTACTTTAAATTTTTGGTAAATTTACTGGTGAAGTCACGTAGGCCTGAAATTTTATTTTCTTGTCGAAAAATAAAAATGTTAAATTGTTGATCAGTTTTCATGCATAGATTCAATACTATTAAGTGTTTCTTTGTTTATTCTGTTAATTTTGGTAATTAAGATTTTCTAGGAACTTGTCAACTTTTACGTCTTTCAAGCTCATTGATATAAAGTTTGGTATAAGATCCCTCTCTTTTAAATGTATGTAGGGTCTTTAGTAGTATCCCATTTTTTAATCCCGATATTGGTGACTTGTGCATTCTTTTTTTTCTTGATGAATTTGTGTGTAGTTATTTTCTAATTTATTATTTTTTGTTTGTTTCTTTATTCATTCCTCCCTTCTATTATCTGTTGGTTTAATTTGATTTTCTCTTTATAACTTCCTTAGTTTGACATTAAACTCCCTGATTTCCATCATATCTTCTTTTCAATATATGCACGTGAATATAGCTTTAGATCTATTGTAAAAGTTTTATGTCATTTTTACACTGTGCAGTTGAAAATGTTTCTGATTTCCTTTGTTGTTGTTTTCTTTGACTGGTAGATGATTTAGAAGGTGTACCTAATGCTCCTGGTGCCTTACGTTTCATCTCTCAATCTGCTCTGATTTCAGCCACAGCTGCGGCGGGCTCCCTGTCGTGCTGACAGCCTCCCGGCTCAAGATGGGCCATGGAATTTTCTACTTTCTGCTCCAGGACTACTCAAGTTCTTTGGGAGACTGCTTGACTTGTGCAAAAACCTAGGTGTTGCCAAATGCAGGGAATATAACACCTCCAAGGACGACACTCCATTTGTTCCTGTAAGCTCAGCACTTGTCCTCGAAGCCGCATCAGAAGAATGAGAACAAACTGTTTGAGGAGAAGGAAAAGAACTTTATTACTTTGCCAGCAAAAGAGGAGGATGGAGACTCCTGTCTGAAATGCAGAAATAAGCAGAATAAAAATAAGCAGAAATAATAGGCAGAAATACAGAGCTTTTAAGAGCTGGGTTCTCAGCTTCAAGCAATTGCTATTCAACTGCAGTTGATGATTCTGATCATCCCATCTCCACTGAAGACAATCTCATGACCTCCACCCAGGCTCTCCCTCTGCCAGGTTTGGGCTGAGCCATCCATCTCCTGTAGCACAAATAATAAAAGTCTTATGTTGCTCCTCCCAACCACTGTCCTGAGGCTGGGATGCAGGCTTTACTTCTCAAAATGGAATGGAGGATGTCTTAAAGAGACAGAAAATATTTTTGCTGGGTTCTTTTTTCAGGCCATTCCCTCTGTTACATGTTTCCCCCTGTCAATGTTCCCCTTCCATATCTATGGGAGGAAGATGACTACTCTGTTACAAATCCATGATGCCTTAGAGCCAGTATATAATTGCCTCAGCCTCCTTTCCTTCAATGGTGAGTTCGGGATGCTCTATGCTTGTCTCTGAGGAATCAAGTCACCATTGGACAAACCACTGTCGGCAGGAAAGATCTCAAACTCTGTAAAATAATTTAAAGAGGTTTATTCTGAACTGAATATGTTCTACCACACCACGGTCCGGAGAGCCACACCCAAGAAGTCTTGAGCAAGTGGGTTACAGTCTGGTTTTATACATTTCAGGGAGACAGGAATTACATGTAAAGTCATAAATCAATACATGGAAGGCATACATTGGTTTGGCCTGAAAAGACAGGACATCTTGAAGTGGGGCATTGCAGGTTATAGGGGAGTTTAAAATTCTTTGATTTGTAATTGGTTAAAGAATGAAAGAATGTTTTAAGTTAAGATAGGGACTTAAGTGATTTGTTAAGTAAATTAATGACCTGCAGGTGTGCTTCAAGCTTTGTCTTACGTAGTCGTGGTTCTGTAAATGAGTTACGAAGGATGTCTCCAAGAAGGGAGGGGGACACGAAGAGGCCTGTCTGACCTCCCTTCTCATGGCTAACAACTCAGCTTTGGGTATTTCTGGGGTCCCCTTGGCAAGAAGGGGTCCATTCAGTCAGCTGTAGAGCTTAAGATTTTATTTCAGTTCACACCAGATGCTGTACAGTGTTGACTTTTCCAACTTCCTTGTCTGAATTTTCCCATTATCTCACTTCTTCCTAGGAACACTTCCCAGATAGACTATCTATATCACATTCTTGTCTTCATCTGCTTTTTTGGAGAATCCCAAAGAGAACTATTGTATTATTCAAAAATAAATACAATTAATATTTTAAAAGAACATGTAGCCAATAAAACTTATAGTGGTATTTTTAGCGAACAGAGGAAAGAAATTATATTAATAAATAGAAATGGTGAAGTGCAACTTCTCTCTTGGGTCGTCACTTGGGTACTCAAATGCATCCTGCCATCTTTGCAGCTGAGTGATAAGATGGGGTCTGAAGGTACCTTTCATCTTCAAGGTGGCCTCACCTTTCAGAAGCTAAGTGGAAAATTTGGAGCTCTACATAAAGTAGGCAGGGATCATGCTGCGTGCAAGGATGTTTTAGTGCACACCGCAATCTGACAGTTTTTGAAGGTCACCCAAGTCCGGCTACATTCATAGTCGAGAGACCAAATAGGGGTTTGTGGCCAGCATTTTATGTGGCAAGAGTGAGGATTTGTCTTTAATGTTCTATGTTCTTATCCCTAAAAGAACCTAGTGTGGGTAGGTTCTTTGGTAGCTTTGATAGGAAGCCGATTGTAGACAGGGCTGGATACATAATTTGCCAAGAGCAAAATGAAAACGTGAGTCCCTTTACGAAATACATGAATAAAAATGCCATTAAAGGTACTAACATATTTTTTCCTCATGCCTTCCACAGTCTCTCTCTCGGCTTATTATGGCATTTTTAATTTGCTATTTTATGGCATGTTCAGTAAAGACAAAATTATTAATTTTTAGCATGACTTTTACCATTCATCTTTATACAAAACTGGCAATTACATTTTATAGCTCATTCATGCATGTATGTATACTTTGGTCTTTCAGAACAGTGGAAATGATGCACAAAATGAGTTCCACTGCTTTTATCTCATGCACTTCATAACATGCACACCTCCTACCCACCCTCTACCTCTGGCTGACTGGCCAGCAAGGAGGCACCGAAGGAGAGAGCTGTGGGTGCTCTGTCCTCCCCTTTCCCTCCATGTTGTCATTCTCAGGGCACTTGTGTGGCTAATGCAGGGAAGTAGCACAGGTAAGAAGGGGTAAGATAGTGAGCCTTAGTTGTTCTGTTTCTCAGGCCATTGCCTTCTTTCTGCATTTGAAGCAAGTTCTGGTTCAAACATATCTTGTGCAGCTTCTTGGGGCTGTCTGTGCTCTTCTTACTCAGTGGTGGAGGTAGCATGCTTGCCTTGTAAGGAAGGTAAGTATTTTCGGCATCACTGAACTCATGCATCCTGAGCCCACTGGAATTCTGTGCTCACAGGGCAGTGCAAACTATGCACATGGGGCAAGGAAGAGTGGATGTGCACATTTCATGTCTGCTCTGCTTACGTGTGTGGGAGAGAAGGAAAACTTCCCCTTCGCTCCCGGAAGATTCGCTGAAATATCAACTCACAATAAAGCAGATTAATAAGGGAAAGAGATTACAAATTTCTTTACCATGCACACGGGAGAATCACAGAGTGATTACCCAATATCCGAAATGGGTCCAGAAGTTTGTATACCCTCATTTTAGAGGGGAGAGAGAGATGAGGAATTGAGGTTATTCTGGCAGTAAATGATGACTAGGGAGGATGGATAGATACTTGGGAGGATGAATGGATGGGGAAACAGATTGACTTGTAAATAATTCTTTTTGAAAATTAAATGAACTTGAGAGACAGGTATTATTAACATATTTAAAATAATATGGTCTGGGTCTGGTTGCATCCTTGATCTTCTCTTTGAGGGGAAGGAAAGGCAATTGTTCTTTTTGATGGGTCCGTCTGGTTATGCAGATAGAGGGAAAGCCCCTTCCAAGGCCTGCTGATCTCTAAGGGCCTTTAATTCAAACTACTCTTTATACCGAGGAGTCATATTTTGGAGCGAAATTTCCTGAGCTCCTTCAGGGACATGCTCCGTGTCTCCACTCACAGAACACCCATTCAAAAAAAAAAAAATTATTAAGAATTCCATG
>VBSM01001163.1:1628274-1654536 GCA_008086735.1 Cheirogaleus medius | reverse complement strand
CCGTGGGCGCTGGCAGACAGGTCCGCGTGGGCTCTGGCAGACAGGTCCGCGTGGGCGCTGGCAGACAGGTCCGCGTGGGTTCTGGCAGACAGTTCCGCGTGGGCTCTGGCAGACAGGTCCGCGTGCTCCGCCCTCACTCCCCCGCCGGGGCTCGCCCTGCCACGGGGAATGTCCTGTTCTGCCGCTGCGGTTCCACCCAGGGTCCCGCGTGGGCCCAGCGGCAGGGCCGAGTGGCACTGCAGTCTGACCGGCCGCGAGCTGCTGCGTCCCACCCAGGGCCACACTCGGACCCATCCCGCCGGGCCGAGCACAAACCGCAGACGTGGAATGCGTGGCCCGCGAAAGCCGTGGACCCGGCGCGAGGGCAGGGCCCGCCGTGTGCTCGCCTTTGACCCGGTCGGTCGCGGCAGGACTCCGGAGAAACTCACTGCCGCTTTTCGTGGGATTTAGACCCTCCCTCTTGATAAACGTCAGGACCTGTCAGTGCAAGGTGTCTACAGGGCCAACTGGGATAGTGCATTCAGGGCCACCTGGAGCTAGACAGTTGCCATGCCCTTGGAAATTACACGGGAGAGACAGGCACGCTGCTGTTGCTGGTATGGGGACGTGCAGTGGGGAAGGGGACGGGCTCGCGGGGCGGGCCGCACCGGTGCAAGACGCTTTCGTGTTTTCCTTGCAGCTGGTGAGTGGAGTTGTCTCTTCCTGGAGGTAGGCCAGGCTAGGGGCTTAGAAACCCCGGTTCTGACCACCTGGATTGAGTTCACTAGCATGGCTTTGTTTTAGACTTTTTCCCGTATTTGATGTTTTTGATTGTATAATGGTCTCTTTTCAATACATTTTTTTCTTTTCTATTTTTTTTTTAAGAGATAAGATCTCACCCTGTTGCCCGGCCTAGAGTGCAGCGGCCGATCATAGCTGCCTGCAACATCCAACTCCTGGACTCAACCCTCCTGCCTCACCCTCCCCAGCAGCTGGAACTACAGGTGTGTGCCGCCACACCCCCTATTTCTGGTTTGTTAAAAGTACTAATCATTATGAATGTTAATTTTATTATTTTTCCTGCATATTTTTTGAGATGGCCCCTTGCTTCATAAATGTAATGTCCCCATTAACAGGTACAGCATGCAGTCTTTTTAAGCATATTGTTTTTGTCATATATAGCTAGTTATTTTTTAAATGTAGTTTGTGAATCTTTTAGTTTTAATTAGAGTGTTCCATTTGCGCTTAATAGATTCTCCTCTTTACAGTTAATGAAATTTGTGATATATTTGGGGGTTAAATCTACCATCTGTGCTTCCTGTTTTATATTCTTTGAGCACTGAAGCATCTTGGGGAAATTAGAAATTGATTTTAAATAAAATTGTAGGTCATGAAAACTAATTACCAGAGAGAAAATATGATGAATAAAATAGAACTGACAAATTTTCTTCAGTTTTCTGAAATTAAAACTTGTCATCTAACAAAGAATATTAAATTTTATTCTACAGTTATCCACTTACAGCCAGTCAGCCTGCCATGGGTCATTATGTGAGAAAGCATCAGAAGATTATCCTCAAAAGCCTTCCTAACAGAAGCCCCCGAGCCACCCCCCCAGCATAATATGTGTCATACGTATGTATGTGTGCATATACTGCCATGGGACTTATCTACTTACAAAATAGAATATATTTACTGATAAAAGATGTATTCTATACTGCAGGGTTCCAAACATGGCTAGATATTAGAATCGAACGACAAGCTCCTTACAAAGACAAGATTCTAGATTCAACATGACTCAACCAGCCTGGAATAAACTTGGTTCTCAAGTGATTCTGACAAATGCTCTGCTTTGGAAAAAGCCTTAAGGGACTCTGAAGTAAATATGCTCCTGGTAATGTAGAAGCATGCTGTGTGAGACTCATAGCACCTGAGTCTCAATCACGCATGATCTGGACCACAAAAGCTAGATGTACAACTCACCATCCCTGTGGCAACCCTACAGTCTTCTTGCACGTTATCAATAGAGTCTCTTTATGAATAAATCCTCCTTAACTATAAAAGAGAGATGCATTTTCCCCAAATTCACGTACATGCTGGGCAAATATATATACACAGCTTAAGTATCGCTGGTGTTGGCAAACAGGCATAATTAAAGCTCCTATTCCAATTCGCAAAGATCGGAATGACTTGTTCCATTAGAACTGCACCTATATCTTACGCTGACATGAAGTACACACTGCGGGGAGCAGTGAGGGTGACGTGTACTTCCTGTGTGGGCCGAAGGGCAGTGAGGTTCACCCAGCAGAAAGAACGTGCTTGCTCTGGAGAGACAGAGCAGCTGCAAGGTCTCCCTGAAGACTCACAGGAAGAACTGAATGTGTGTCCCCTGCCCTGGGTTCCTTCCAGCTCCATCACCTGTGAAAGAAAAGAAAAAAGAAAATGATTTGGGCTTTGCCGTGGGAGTATTTTCAAGTATTGCTTTTGAAAGAGCAATTAAAAATGAATTGTGGGCAGTATTTGAAAAGAGTGTTTCATTTCTAAAGCTATTGAGATAAAGGTTAAATTAAGCCTGCAAGAGTTCTCTCAAAAGCAATTCTGGATAAGAAATTATGGTGCAAATTGTAGTCACGAAGGACCTGGTCTCTATTGTTCAGCAACTATGCTGAGTGCAGTTTAGATTATTCTTGACGTTTCAATAATAACAAATCAGAATTTTTTTTTTAGGACAAAATGCCAATCAGAATAAGTCAGAAATCAAAAGAATTGCAATAAATGTCAAGTTCATACAGCATGTGAGCACATTGTACAGCAAATAGGGGTCATAACGGTTTCTATTCATCTCTTTATTTCTCAAATTCAGTTCTCTGCCCCAGGGGGCTACACCGATGGGCTCCCATGTCTGCGGGGTTCCTGTAGGTTTCCCAGCGGATACCTCTGGCAGGGATCATAGAGAGGTCAGAGAGAGGTCAGGGGCTCCTTCACGGGGCTCACAAAGTGGGGTAAGTTGGGGAGGGCTGAGTCCTCCACTGAGCACCACAGTTTCCCAAAGGCTCATTTCATGTTCTCTTGACCAGCTCTTCCTCTGGTCCGTCATGCCTAGGGACAGTAATGGTTCTTAAGCTGCTGTGAGGGTTGGTTGATTTTATGTGTCAACTTGATTGGGCCAGTTTGCCCAGACAGCTGGTTAAACATTATTTCTGGGAGTATCTGTGAGGGTGTTTCTAGAAGAGATTGACGTTTAGGTTGGTGGACTGAGTAGAGCAGATGGCCCTCACAGTGATACCCAGGTATGACCAATCTACTAATGGCTGCAATAGAGCAAAAAGGCAGAGGAAGGGTGGATCCATTCTCTTCCTGACTGCTTGAGCTGGGATAGGGATCTGCTGCCCTCGGTGCTCCTGGTTCTCTGGGCTCCAGACCCGGGCTGGGATCCACACCACTGGCTCTCAGGCTCTTAGGCCTGTGAACTACATACACCACCAGCTTCCCTGCGTCCCCAGCTGGCAGACAGCAGATCGTGGGACTTCTCAGCCTCCAGAATCAAGTGAGCCAGTATGTTACAATAAGAGTGTGTGCGTGTGTGTGTATACAGATGTAGGTGGAAATACAGATACCTCTCCTATTGCTTTCCCCCCGATGATGAACCCACAGTAGTACAACTCACCATCCCTGTGGCAACCCTACCGTCTTCTTGCACGTTATCAATAGAGTCTCTTTATGAATAAATCCTCCTTAACTAATTAATTCTAATTTGGCACCTGACAGACACATCCTGATATGTTATCTTTTATCAATCGGTATAAACAATTAAAAGTAGGAATAAATGCAAGAAATAGAATTATAAAAATATAAATAAATGAGAAACGTAAAGAATGAAAAGGAGGAGGAAAGTAATTCAATAGGATTTAAAGAGAAGGAAAAAACCTTAGAATACCCCCTTTTCCTTCCTTGCAGTGAAAGCTCTGTCCTCCTCAAAGCCATGTGTACAACTGAAGGCCAGATGGCATCTTTCGTAGAAGCCACTTGTGCCCTCAGCAGCGGCTCCTGCTCAGTTGGCTCAGAGGCCGCTAAGTGAATGCCGGGCCTGGGTGGAGCCCTGCATCCCCACACGCTTGCTGCTTCCACCTAACTGTCTCTTTATCTATTTTTTGTTCATTATTCACATGATACAAAAACGTATTCTCTTCCTAAAAGACCCCAGCAATCTTAGAGCATTTAAGATAAAACATGACAGGGTTCAGATAAACTCCAACTCTCCTATTTTATTCTTCTTTTCTTCCTCACCCGCCTTTCCAAAGTCAACCTTGGAAACTAGGTATGTGTCTTTTATCTTTTATTCATTTCTGTAGAAATTTCACACAAATATAATATATATATATATATGCGCCATACGTTAAAAATTGGACTATTGTGCGCATACATTTGTATAAAACTCGCATTTCAGTTTACCGTTGTGTTTTGGAGCTTGCTCCTCATCAGTAAGTATACAGATATCTTTGCCGTATTCTTTGCAAGACCACATAATATGCCTTTGGAAAGATGTCCTTTAACGTAGTTGCTACTGATGAATATTTTTATTGATTTTTTCATTTTTTCCTCAATGTCCCTATGAATATTTTTGTATATAAACTTTTATATAATAGTTTTATTGATATACAATTCACCTAACTATCTGTTGCCCATTTAAATTGTTAATTCAATGTTTTTGGTATATCCACAGAGTTTTACGACTATCACCACAATCCATTTTAGAACATTTTCATCATCCCAAAGAGAAAGCTAGTTACTTATTGGCAGTGACTCTCCGTTTTCCTCAGCCCTCCTCCCCAGTGTTAAGCAGCCATTAATCCACTTTCTATCTTTATAGATTTGCTTATATGGGATATTTTATATATAATATATTGAATCAAACAATGTGCGAATTGTTTTTTTTTTTTGGTTTAAATCCTTTCACTTAGCATAATGTTTTCAAAGTTCATCTGTGTTGTGGCATGTATGTGTATGTTATTCCTTTTTATTGCTGAGTGATACTTAATTGTATGAACATATCATATTTTATCAATTTATTCATTGATGGACATGTGGGTTATTTCTACTTTTTGACTTTTAAGAATAATGCTGCTATGAACATTCATGTTTGTTAGAGCATATGTTTATAGCCAACTTTGTAATTGGGCATAAACCGAAGAGTGAAACTTCTGGGTCATATGGTGACTCTATGTTTAACTTTTTGAGAAAATGCCAGGCTGTTTTCCAAAGTGGCTGCATCATTTTATATTTCTACGACCAATGCGTGAGGATTCCAATTTCTTCACATCCTCACCAATGCTAGTTATTTTCTGGGTTTTTTTAATAGTTAATCTAGTAGGAGTGAAGTGGTACATCATTGTGGTTCAGATTTGCATTTGTCTGATGACTAATGTGTTGAGCATCTTTTCATGGGCTTATTGGCCCACTATATATTTTACTTGGAGAAATACATATTAGGACTATTTGTCCATTTTAACTGGGTTATATGTCTTTATATATTATTAAATTGTAAGAGTTATTTATCTATTCTGGAAACAAGTCTTTAGGACTGACCACATCTTAGACCACAAAGGAAGTCTAGACAAATTTAAGACGATTGAAATTACACTAAGTATCTTTTCTGACCACAATAGAATGAAACTATAATTTATTAGCAAAATGAAAACTGGAAAATACACAAATATGTAAAAATTAACACATTCTTAAACAAACAGTCAGTCAAAGAAGTCATAAGGGAAATTAGAAAATATCTTGGAACAAATGAAAACACATTTGTTTAACATACCAAAATTCAAAAGGTTTATTGAAAAAAGTATTAAGAAGTTTGTAGTGGTAATAACATTAAAAAGAGTAAAGATCTCAAATCAACAACTTAATTTTATACCCAAAGGAACTAGAAAAAGAAAAACACATTGAACCCAAAGTCAGCAAAATGGAGGAAAAAAAAAAGTTAGAGCAAAGACATATGAAACAGAAAATAAAAAACTAACCGAAAACATCAACTACGCTAAGAGATGTTTTTTTGAAATCAAACTGAAAATCCCTTATCTAGATTGACCAAAAAAGAGAGAGAAAACTCAAATAACCAAAATCAAAAATGAAAAGGGAAATTATAACTGATCCCACAAAATTAAAAAGATTTATAAGAGCCTAATATGCATAGTTATACATCAACAAATTAGGTAACTTAGAAAAAATAGATAAATTCCTAAAAATATCCAACATACCAAGATTAAATCATGAAAAAATAAGAAATCTAAAAAGACCTCTAAGTAGTAAGGAGATTGAATCAGTAATCAAAAACTTCTCAGTAAAAATATGCCAGGAACAGATAGCATCAAACTCTTCTAAAACACTGAAGAGAATAGTTTCAAGCTTATTTATTCCACAAGGCTAGTATTGCCCAGATACCAAAGCCAGATGAAGATACTATGAGAAAAGAAAACTACAAAGCACTATTCCTGATGAATGTTTATACAAAAATCCTCAACAAAATAGTAGCAAACTGAATTCAGTAGCACATTCAAAGGATTATTCACTGTGACTACATGGGGTGCATTCCTGGGATAACAGGGTGATTCCACATACAAACAGACACCAATCCATGTAATACACTCCATTAACAGAGTTAAGGACAGAGAACACATGACCATCTCAACTGATGCAGGAAGACCATTTGACAAAATTCAATGTCATTTATTTATAAAACACTCAACAACTAGGAATATAAGGAAACTTCCTCAACATAATAAAGGCCATATATAAAAAGCCCAGAGCTGACATTATATTTAGTGGTGAAAGCCTGAAAGCTTTTCCTCTAAAATCAGGAACAAGACAAGGATGCTCACTTCCACCACTTTTATTCGATATAGTATTGGAAGTCCTAACCAGAGCAATTAGACAAGAAAAAGAAGTAAAAGGCATCCAAACTGAAAAAGAAGAAGAAAAATTATCTTTGTTTGCAGATGACATGATCTTGTATGCAGATAACCCAGAGAATCCACAAAAAAACTGTTAGAGCTAACAAACGAATTCAGCAAAGTTGCAGGATACAAAATCGACATGCAAAAATCATTGGCATATATATTTATGATGAACAATCCAGAAAGGAAATTTAAAAAAATAAATCTGCTTACAATAGCATGAAAAACCGTAAAATACTTAGGAACAAACCTAACCAAAGCTGTGAGAGAGTTGTGCACTGAACACTACAAACACTTCTGAGAGATACTGTAGAAGACACACAAAAAAGCCAAAAAGTCATACTATGTTCATATACTGAAGACCTAATATTTTCAAAATGTCCATACTACCCAAAGCTATCTACAGATTCAGTATAATCCTTGTGAAAATCCCATTCACATTTTTATAAATATAAAAAAATCCTAAAATTTACATGAAATTTCAAGGACCCCCGAATAGCCAAAACAACTTTGAAAAAAATAATAAATTTGGAGGCCTGATTTCATCTGATTTCAAAGCATATTACAAAGTTATACTAACCAAAATGTGTCATATAAAAACAGATAGATAAGCCAATAGAATAGATTAGAAAGTCCAGAAATAAACTGTCATGTTTATGGACAAAGGAGCTTTGACCAGAGTTTCAAGACCACACAATGGGGGAAGAATAGTCTTTTCAACAAATGGCATTGGGAAAACTGGATATACACGTGCAAAAAAATAAAGTTCGATCTTTACCTTACACAACATAAAAAAAAAATTTAAAATGGATTAAAGACCTAAAAATAAGACCTAAAACTCTAAAATTCTTAGAATAAAATTTAGGGAAAATTTCAGTACAGTAGATTTGGCTATTATTTTTTGGAAATGACATCACATGCATAGGCAACAAAAGCAAAAATAGACAAATGGAACTATATCAAGCTTAAAACTTCTGTCCATTGAAGAAAACAATCCACAGAACGAACAGGAAACCTATGAAATGGAGGAAAACTTTTGCAAATCATATATCTGGTAAGAGGTTAATATCCCAAATATATAAAGAACTCCTACAACTCAAGGACAAAATAACAAATACCTCTATTAAAAAATGGGCTAAAGACTTAAATAAATATTTCTCCAAAGAAGATATACAAATGGCTAACAAGCATATAAAAGATGTTCAACATCACTAATCATTATAGAAATGAAAAAATCAAAACCACAATGAGATGTCGCTTCACATGCATTATGACGGCTACTATAAAAAAAGTGTTGGCAAAGATGTGGGGAAATTGGCTGCTTGTTCACTGTTGGTGGGAATGTACAACTGCTAGGAAAACAGTATGGAGTTTTTTCAAAAATTGAAAACAGAATTATCCTATGATCCAGCATTACCACTTCTAGGTATATATTCATAAGAATTGAAAGGATTTCAAAGACATATTTTTATATCCATGTTCATTGCACCATTATTCTTAGTAGCCAAGAGGTAGAAGCACCCCAACAACTCATGGATGGATGAATACACAAAGAAAACGTGGCAGATACATAACATGTACTATTATGCAGCCTTAAAAATGACAGAAATCCTGTCCCATGCCACAGCATGGATAACCTTTGGGGACATTGAGCTAAGTGAAATAAACCAGTAACAAAAAGACAAATACTGTATACCTCCACTTATGTGTAGTATCTAAATTAATCAAACTTATAGAAACAGAAATTTCAGTGGTGGTTGCCAGGGGCTGGTGAAGGGATAAATGAGAAGTTATTGTTCGGTGGGTACAGAGTTTCTGTTTTGCAAGATGAAAAAGTTGTAGAGATCTGAGCATAATAATGTGAATGTATTTACTACTACTGAACTGTGCACTGAGAAATGGTTAACATGGTAAAAGTTTGTGTATTTCTTTTTATATCACAGTTAAAAATAATTAATCACAAACTTAAAAAATAGTGTATTTTACTACTGCTTCAGTGTCAACTTGAAGGGAAAGACTTGACCTGTCATTATTTTTCTGTTCAGAAGATAGGTGGGCAACAAAATGAGAACACAAAACATAAATGTTATCTGTGGGATTACCTAAAAGATATGTTTGCTTAAGTTTTATAGGCAGAAATGAAGAGTGAAAATATTTTCTGTTTTACAATGTTCTAATATCAGAAGAATATTTAGAAATTGAATCTTAGCATTCCAAGCAACTTCAGGGTCATCTCATTAAATTTCGAAGCCCACTGAGGCATATTTATTCATGAATTCTGATAATTATTCAACTTCCATTGCATTGCTTCATAGGAAAGTAACTGGTTTTTTGAACTAGTTTAATATTTACAAGATTTTTTTTAAATTTTGATGTTTATTATTTGCTTGCCATTCCATCAATTTGTCTACTTCTGCCTCTGTAATTGCAGAGAGGATTTAATCCCACTTAGTTGTGACAATACCTCGAATGTTTGAAGGCAGACTCTGCACTTCTCTGCCCCCAACCACCACTCTTGCTTGTGAGGAGCACACCCGGGTCCCTTATTCACGTGATCTCCACATGTTTTATCTTACTGGTTATACCCTCATTTTGTACCTGTCAAGTTTGTCAATATTGTCTTAACTTTTCTATAAAAAAAGTAATGGAGGCTTTCATTTGTTATCGATGTTTAATATCCTATGCTTCGAGAATGCAGTGGGATAGAATTGTGTGTTGTTTTTCAAGCAACAAAAATTTAACCACAGAAGTAACACTTTTAACCACAAAAGTAACATTTCCAAGTAACACTTACCTGCGTTAACTTGCTTGGAAATATTCTTTTTCATTCTGAGATTTACAAAGCTCGAGATGTTAGGAGGTTAGAGGTTAACAAATACAATTTCTCATTCCATCAGTAAAGAAGACCTGGCCTTGGAGAGTACATGGCCAGCCTCGGTGTCATAGCTCGGTCACTACAGACAACTGCAGGTAGGTTTTCCTGAGTTCTTTGAGCCATAGACAGTGTAGACAAATAAAACATATTTGTAAACATAAGTATGAAGTGCTCCTTTATTTTTTACAACTTATGCACTAACAATATTTTGATGCACTAACAATATTTTAGAACCTAGATTCAGTTGCAGGATCAATCTATTAATACTACTAAATGATTTCCCAGTAGATATTTCCCAGTGAAACCGATACACAGCGTATCGCCCTAGAACATCTGTGACTATAAAATCATCAGAGGATGATTTATACTCAATTTAAACTCAAAAGCCAAGTATAAAGAGATGAAAAAAATATGCAATAATTTATTGACATAATTACTAAAAATATCCATTGATATATAATTGACACAATGAGAAAGACATTTAAAAATTAAAGTGTATTGTTTTCTGTGGGATAACTGGTTATTATTTTGAATTTCCTTTAATTTTTGTATATTGTTATATATGTAGCATAAAAGAATTAGATAGAAAAAAATGAAAGCCAGTGGCTAAAATGAGACTGAAACTTATGCCACTAGAGACTTAATTTTATTTTTTTTTAATTTGAAAGTATTATGGGGGTACAAATATATTTGGTTACATGGATCACTTTTATAATGCTTGAGTCATGGTTATAAGCATGTCCATCACTTAGATGGTGTTCACTGTGCCCATTAGGTAGATTTTTGCTCATCTCCTTCTCCTCCCACTCCCCTGATTGAGTTCCACTGAGCTTTACTTCCCTCTATACACATGGGTGCTCATTGGTTAGTTCCAATTTAATAGTAAGTACATGTGGTGTGTTTTCCATTCTTTAGACACCTCACTTAGGATAATGGTCTCCAGTCACCTCCAAATCATTGCAAAAGGGATTAAGTCATCCTTCTTTGTGGCTGAGCAGTATTCCATGGTATACCTATACCACATTTTGTTAATCTGCTCATGAATTGATGGACACTTAGGTTGATTCCACATCTTTGCAATTGTGAATTGTGCTGAGATAAATATTCAAATGCATTTGTATTTTTGGTAAAATGCCGTCTTTTCCTTTGGGCAAATACCCAGTAGTGGGATTGCTGATCACATAGTAGGTCGACTTTTAGTTCTTTGAAGGATCTCCATACTCTTTTCCATACAGGTTGTACTAATTTGTAGTCACACCAACAGTGTATAAGTGTTTCTCTCTCTCTGCATCCACACCAACATTTACTGATTTTGGACTTTTTAATGAAGGACATTCTGACTGTAAGGTGATATCTCATTGTGGTTTTAACTTGCATTTCTCTGATGATTAGTGACATTGGGCATCTTTTTATGTTTATTGGCCATTTGTCTATCTTATTTTGACAAGCTTCCATTCATGTTTTTTACCCACTTTTTAATGGGGTTGTTTAATGGGGTTGCTTGATATTTTCTTGCTTATTTGCTTGAGTTCTTTATAGATTCTGGTTATTATTCCTTAATCAGATGTATAGCTTGGAGATATTTTATCCCATTTTGTAAGTTGTCTATTTGCTCTGCTAATTATTTCCTTGGCTGTGCAGAAGCTTTTTAATTTAATCAAGTCTCATTTATTTATTTTCATTGTTTCTGTGATTATCATTGGGGTCTTCCTCATAAATTCTTTGCCTAGGCCAATACCTAGCAGAGTTTTTCTGACATTTTCTTCTAGAATTATTGTGGTTTCATGCCTTACATTTAAGTCCTTTACCCATCTTGAATTAATTTTTTAAGTAGTGAGAGATACGGATCCTGTTTCAGTCTTCTGCATGTGGCTATACAATATTCCCAGCAAGACTTATTGAATAGGGATTCTTTTCCCTAGTGTATATCGTCTGCTTTGTCAAAGGTTGGTTGGATGTATGTGGTTGGCTTTATGTCTGGGTTTTATGTTTTGTTCCATTGGTCTATGACTGTGTTTGGGCTAATACCATGCTGATTTAGTTACTATAGCCTTGTAGTGTAGTTTGAAGTCTGATAATGTGATGCCTCCCAATTTGCTCCTTTTGCTTAAGATTGCTTTGGCTATTTGGGGCTCTTTTCTGGTTCCACACGAAGCATAGAATTATTTTTTTTAGATCTGTGAAATATGACATTGGAATTTTGATGGGGATTGTATTGGATCTGTAAATCATTTTGGGTAGTATGTACATTTTAACAATGTTGATTCTACTTATCTATGAGCATGATATTTTTTCTTCTTGTTTGTATCATCTGTGATTGCTTTCCTCAGTGTTTTGTGGTTCTTTTGTAGCAATCTTTCACCTTCTTGGTTAAGTACATTCCTAGGTATTTTATTTTCTTTGTAGCAATTGTGAATGGTATTGAGCCTTTGATTTGATTCTCAGATTGACTGTTATCAGTATGTAGGAATGCTACTAACTTGTGTACATTGATTTTGTAACCCGAGACTTTGCTGAATTCATTTATCAATTCAAGGAGTCTCTTGGTGGAATCTTTGGGGTTCTAGGTATGAGACCATATCATCAGCAAAAAGTGATAGATTGAATTCCTCTTTCCTTATTTGGATACCCTCAATTTCTTTCACTCGCCTGATTGCTCTGGCTAGGACTTCCAGCACTATGTTGAATAGAAGTGGTGACAGTGGGCACCTTTGTCTTGTTCCTGTTCTGGAAGGGAATGCTTTCAACTTCTCCCCTTCAGTGTGATGCTGGCTGTGGGTTTTTCACATATGGCTTTTACATTTTTGAGATATGTTCCTTCTATGCCTAGTTTGTTGAGTGTTTTTTATCATACAAGGGTGCTGAATTTTGTTGAATGCTTTTTCTGTATCTTTTGAGAAAATCATACGATTTTTGTTTTTGCTTCTGTTTATGTGGTGAATGATATATATTGATTTACATGTGTTGAACCACCCTTGCATCCCCGGGATGAAGCCCACTTGGTCATGCTGGATTACTTTTTTGATGTCTTGTTGAAATTGGTTTGCTAGTATTTTTGCATTCTATATTCATCAGAGCTATTGGTCTATAATTTACTTTTTTGGTTCTGTTTTTTCCTGGCTTTGGTATCAAGGTGGTACTGGCTTCATAGAATCAGTTGGGGAGGATTCCCTCCTTCTTGATGTTAGGGAATAATTTCTGTAGAATGGGTACCAACTCTTCTTTTTAGGTCTGGTAAAATTCAGCTGTGACTCCATCTGGTCTGGGGCTTTTTATTGTTGGAAGATTTTTTTATTGCTACTTTAATGTCATTGCTCATTATTGGTCTGTTCAGGAGTTCTATTTCTTCCCCACTGAGTCTTGGATGGTTGTGTGATTCCAGAAATTTGTCAATTTCCTCCACTTTTTCAAGTGTATGTGTGTAGAGATTTTCATAGTATTCACAGATGGTATTTTATATTTCTGTGGTATCAGTTGTAATATCTCCTTTTTCATTTCTCATTGAGCTTATTTGAGTACTTTTCTTCTATTCCTGGTAAATGTAGCCAGAGGTATATCAATTTTATTTATCTTTCAAACAACCAACTTTTTGTTTCATTGATATTCTGTATAATTTTCCTGTTTTTGATTTTGTTTAGTTTTGCTCTGACCTCAGTTATTTCTTTTCTTTGGCTGCTTTTGGTCTTGGTTTTCTCTTCCTTTTCTAGCTCGTGAGATGTGTCATTAGATTGTTAATTTGTGATCTTTCTATCTTTTTGTTGTAGACATTTGAAGCTATGAATTTTACCCTTAGGAGTGCTTTTGATGTATCTCATAGATTTTGATAGCTTGTGTCCTTATTGTCATTCAGTTTGAGGAATATTTTAATTTCCATCTTAATTTTATCATTTATCCAATAATCACTCAGCAGCAAGTTGTTTAATTTCCATGACTTTGTGTAGAATTGAGTGTTTCTATTGGAGTTGATTTCTAGTTTTATTCCACTATGGTCTGAGATTTCCACTGTGATATGATTTCAGTTGTTTTGAATTTGCTGAGCCATGTTTTATGGCCTAAAATATGATCACTTTTAGAGAATGTTCCATGTGCTGATGAGTGGAATGTATATTCAGTGGTTTTGGGGTAAAATATTCTGTAAATGTCTGTTAGGCCCAATTGTTCTATTTAAGTCCATTATTTCTTTATTTATTTTCTGCTTGGATGATCTGTCCGATTCTGTCAGTGGGGTGTTGAAGTCCCTGGCATTGCAATGTTGCATTTTATCTTTTTACTTAGACCTAGTAGGGTTTGCTTTATGAATTTTGGTGCTCTTGTGTTAGGTGCCTAAATATTTAGGATTGTTATGGCTTCTTGTTGAATTGCTCTCTTTACCATTATATAATGACCATCTTTGTCTTTCTTTACTATCGTTGATTTAAATGCAATTTTATCTGATAAGAGAATGGCTGCAACTGCTTTCTTTGGTTTCTATTTGCATGGAATATATTTTTCCCTCCCTTGTCCTTGAGTCTGTAAGAGTCCTTGTGGGTTAGATGTGTTTACTGGAGTCAGCAGATACTTGGGCTGTATCTTTTATCCATTCTGCCAGTCTGTCTCTTGAGTGGGGGATTGAAACCATTTACATTGATTGATAGAATTGATTTGTGGGATGCTGTTCTGTTCATCCTCTTGGTTAGTACCTTGTTGCTTTGTTTTGTCCCTTGTACTACTACTTTATTTGAGCTCTGGGTTTTAGCTTTTGGGTGGTTTTACATTGGAGGGTGACCATTGTGCTTATCCATGTATATTGTAATACTGAATATTTTCTGCGGGGCTTGCTGGTCTTGACAAATTCCCTCAGTGTTTGCTTGTCTGGAAAAGTCTTTATTTATCCCTTGTTTACAAAACTTAGTTTTGCAGGATACATAATTCTATGCTGACAGATGTTTGTTTAAGTAGACTGAAGATGGGGCCCCAATCCCTTCTGGCTTGTAAGGTCTCATTTGGTAAGTCTATAGTTAGCCTGATCAATTTTCCTCTGTATGTTATTTGATGTTTTTGCCTTATGGCTTGCAGGAGTTCTGCCTTCATGTTGCCTTTGGCCAGTCTAATGACTATGTGTCTTGGTGATTGTCTCTTTGCAATGAATCTCCCTGGTGTTCCTTGAGCTTATTGTACCTGTATATCAAAATCTCTAGCAAGACAGGTACGTTTCCCTTAATTATTCCCTCAAATAGGTTTTCCAGCTCTTGTGTGTTTTCTTTTCACCCCCTGGGATGCCTATGATTATTATATTTGGGTGTTTTACATAATCCCATATTTCTTTCAGGCTGAGTTCATTCCTTTTAATTCTCTGTTCATTATTTTTGACAGACTGATTTAATTTGAAAGAGCTGTTTTCAAGCTCTTTCTTTTTTTCTGCCTGGTCTAGTCAATCCTTATAACTTTCCACTATGTTTTGTATTTCCTTAAGTGAAATTTTCATTTCCAGAAATTCTATTTCATTTTTCTTTAATATGTCAATCTCTTTAGTGAATTTTTCATTCATTACCTGGATTATTTTTCTGGTTTCTTTCAGTTAGTTTTCCATTTTCTCTTGGATTTCATTGAGCTTCCTTATAATTCACATTTGAAATTATTTATCATTTCAATATTTTCATTTTGGTTAGTATCCATTGCTAGAGGGCTGGTGTTCCCTTTTGGGGGTGACCTTTTGCTCTGATTTTTCATACTTCTGGAGTTTTTACACTGATTCCTTCTTATCTGGAATAGCTTTTGCTTCTTAATTTTGAATTTTCTTTTGTTTAAATGGGGTTCCTCCTACACTTGTGTGGGGGTGTTTGTAGCATATGTTGGGTAAGAACCTTTGGCTTTGTTCATGAGGGCTTTGGTGGCAATCTAGGTTCCAGATAGACACCTTGGTTGTGAATATCCTTAGTGTGACAGTTTTCTCAGTTGCTAGTCATATGTATGTTGCAGCAGTGGAGAGCTATGTGTGTGGGCAGAATCCCTGTCTCTCTTTGATGAGAGATTATGGAGGCCTTTGAAATCCTTTCTCTTTCCCCAGCCACATGGTCTTCTTAGGAATGCGAATAGTAATCACATGCCCAGTTTAATCTCTGAGACAGTAGGTTGCTCTTGTTGGTGAGAAACAACCTCATCCTGTATGATTGAATCAGTAAATGTTGAAAAGGGCTGTATAGATTTACCTCCCTGTCAGCAGATGGCATTTGCCAGAAGGAACAGGCTGCAGTGTTGTTTTTTTACCAGTTCTAATCTCTCAGGAGGAGCACTCAGGTGGTGGATGGGGCCCTGGAACTTCCAGGTGTGTCTTTATTCTCTGCCTCAGTGGAGCAGGCTGGGAGAGCAAGGCTAGGTGGGGCTAGGTTGGGTGGGATTGCCCTCAAGCTCCACAAAAGTTGGTAAGGTAGCTATTTTGGCAGGGTTTGAAGGTCTGCTCCCATCTTCTAGGGAAAGCCACCAGGGAAGGACTGAAGTGGCCCCACCCAGCCAGAAAATCTGCCTGTGGAGATGGGGCCGTCTGAGATTCACAGACTGGCTGTCTGCCTCTCAGACCTCCCCCTGGCCTGTGTGTCTGACCTGCCAGTTCATGCCTCTGTAAAATGCTGGTGGCTAGGGAGCTCCCAAAGTGGGTACCCTGGGTCCACCACAAGTCCACAGGGGAAGAGGTGTGGTCCCACTTTCTATGGGGGCCCCAGCCTGGAGTATGAGCTCACTGGAGAGAGGAAGCCACTTGTCAAATTCTCAACACAAACTATTCTCCAGGCTAGAATGTTTGTGGGAGGGTTTGCTGCTCCCAGTAAGCTCAGGCTCCTGATTGAACAGCACCTGTTTGCTATGGCTCCCGGGGCTGTGCTCCTCCTCACCGTAGAACCCGCCCCGATCAAATAGGGTGGTCTTCCTGAAGGAGGGATGGGTGCTCTCCCAGTTTGCCATGTCTCAGAAGCCAGAGTATTCTACTCTCAGATCTGTCTGTGTGGCCTTCCTTGCCACCTGAGTTCAACTCACGGACCTCCCTGCTGTGTCCCCAGCAACCTACCGAAGTCCCGGGAGCATAGGGCCAGCCTGCTTGTCTGACCTGCTGGCATGCAACTCTGTGATATACCATTGTGCAGGGAGTTCTCAAATTGGGCACTCCACATCCGCTGCAAGCCCCGAAGGGAAAGGCATGGGTCCCATTTTCTGCGGAAGCTTCAGTTTGTAGCACATACCCAGTGTGGCGGGGTGGCCACTCATCACATTCTTGGACCATACTGCTTTCCCATTAGCGATGGGTAGGGGAGTGTCAGGGAAGTAAGTGTCTGAATGGAAGAAAGACAGCTCTCTGGCTTCTTGTGACACTCTCCTTGGAGGGGAGCCCCATACAGAGTGTCCAAGCTCGGGTATCATTTAAATTCTCTCCACTATACCATGTTTGCCGTCATGCCTGGGCTCATGGGAGTGGAAGAGCCTCCAAGAAACTTGGTAGTCTGCTGGCCACTGAATGCTTGTGGAGGGTGAGAGGGATCCTCCCCACCCCCTTATACTTTCACTGAGCTTGGAGTCTCTCTGGGTTTGGTCCTCACTGGTATCTTTTTTCCTTTATCTTCTTACTCTGCCTTGCAATTTTCTTCCATGAGATCCTCAACAGGCTCTGGCACCCCTCTCTATGATCTACACCTGCTCTGCATCTTCTCCTCTCCCCTATATCAGAATTCTTATCTTCCCTCTGGGATGGTCAGGCAAGCAATGCCTCTAGTCTACCATCTTCTCTCCCAATCCCTAAAGACTTAATTGAATATTCTATTCACTAGAAATTTCCCAGAGGCCACGTTACATTGTATATCTAATTATCACTTCCATCTTCCCATGTGTTCATTTCCCATCCCAAATCCCTGCTCTTCCCCGTCTGAGGTAACTACCCTCCTGAAATGTTTATCATTATGATGCTATTGTAAATATAATTTTAATATAAAACATGCTAAAAACCTTTTTCAAGATTTTTATGGTATTTTATTTAACATTATAAAAATAGCATTATTCTATATTTAACTATCTGAAACTTGTTTACATTCTATTGCTGCATGTCGTTAAGGTTGACCCACATGGCTTTGTGTAACTGCCATTTGGACTATTATGTATTTAATCGTGTGACTGTGTACTGCAGTTAACTTATTCACTCTTCTGGTGATGGGCATTTTGGTTGTTTCCAAGATATTTTTAATAAAAAACAGTGCTGTTATGAACATTCACATGTTTCCTAATTGTACACTTGCAAGAGTTTTTCTTGGGAATGTTCCCAGGAAGGAAATTTCCTAGTCATAATAGGATATACAAATATTCCACTTTACAGTAAGATTCTAAATTGTTTTCTGAAGTAGTTATATCGGTATACATTTCCACACACAGTATATACAGATTCTGATATTGATAAGTTTCTCAAGTAATGGCAATGCAATTGGTATAAAATATTATTTTATCATAGTTTTATTGCTCTCCTCATTAAAGAGGTTAAATTTAAATGTATGTTTTATATATTTATTGACTGTGTATGTCTTTCTCTTTTATGAAATGCCATTCTTGTCTTTGAAGGTTTTTTTGTTCTTTAGGTATTTATTTCTAGCTCTTTATTATTTTATTATATTGCTTTTCTATGTGTTGCATAACAAATTACTATAAACTTAGTGGCTTACAACATCACAGAGGTATCATCTTACAGTTTCTGTGTGACAGAAGTCCAGCAGGGCCTGGCTGGATTCCCTGCTCAGGGTCTCACAGGCTAGAATCGAGGCGTCAGCAGTTGTCACCTGAGGCTCGAGTCCTCCTCCAACCTTGCTGCTTGTTGGCAACATTCACTTCTGTGTGGTTCCGTGATGGAGGGCCCCATTATTTTGTTAGCTGCTGCCCAGGGACCACTGTCAGCACGTAGAAGCCACCTGCAGTCCCTACCACATGGTTCTCCCAGGTAGTTCATGGCTTGGGCCAGGCAGAGCACATGTCTGACTTCCTCTACTGAGACCAGCTGGAAACTCGGCTGTAAGAGGTTCTTTGAATTACTGGAGAAGGGATGTGTCTACCACAGCCTGGGAATTTGAGGGCCATCTTAGACTCTTGCCTGCCACAGTTACAAATTCTGTCTCAGTTAAATATGTCACAAATATCCTCTGCATCTTTTAATCTGTATTTTTATTTTCCTTACACTTGATTTTAGCCAAAAGGCAGAGAAGCAATTCATTTTCCTTACGGTATCTAATTTTTGTTTTGAAAGAAGTCTTTTATTAATTATTAACTAAACTTTATTCAGATTTTATTATAATAGTATTTCTGTTTCCTAATGTCTTTTCTCCATGTCAGGATCCTACCCAGGGTTCCATGTTACACTGAGTCATCATGTCTCCTGAGGCCCCTCTTGGCTGTGATTAGTTTGTCAGGCTTTCCTTGTTTTTGATGACCTTGACAGTTTTGACGAGTACTGGCTTACTATTTTGTAGAATGTTCCTCAATTCAGGTTTGTCTGGTTATTTTTCTCAGGGTTAGACTGGGGTTTGGGTTTTGGGGAGGAAGAGCACAGAGATGAAGTGGCATTCTCAGCATGTCATAGCAAGAGGGTATACTTATCGACATGACTTATCATTGATGATGTTACCTTGATGTTACTTGGCTAACATAGTGTTGGTGAGATTAAGGTACTGCGTACTGACATTTGTTTACACCGTAGGATTGGGGTTATTAAAATTTTGTTTACGGTAATTGCATCTATACAGTCCTCTCTTCGTATTTACAGGAGATGAGTCCCAGGAACCCTCTGCAGATTCCAAAATCCAAGCACATTCAAATTCCTGATACAAAATGGCATAGTATTTGCCTATAATCTGCGCACATCCTCCTCAGTATCTTAACCCATCTCTAGGTTACTTATACTACCTAGTACAATGTAAATGCTATGTAAATAGTTATTTTACTGTGTTGTTTTGTTATTTGCATTATTTTTTTATTGTATTTTTATTTTTTATTGTGTTTTCCAAATATTTTTTGATCCACGATTGTCTGAATCCGTGAATGTGGAACCAAAGGTGACAATCGTATTTGTGAGTGAACTAGGACTGTAATCTTTTTTATTGTACTGTGCTTGCCATGTTTTCCCCAGGGATTGTACACATTTTATAAAGTAGGTAGAGGAGTCTTCATTAAAAGACTGTATATACTGGGATGATCCCTGGGATGAGAACTTAGTATTCAGCTACAAAATCATATGACATAGCGCTTTTCTTTGTCAAAACTTTTGGCTATTATGAGAGTTTCTTTAATAGGCTTAGGACTATGCATGAAATCTAGTTTTACCTGTTAGATTTATTAAGTTATATAATGAAAGAATTTTTCCATTTCATCTAAGCTTTCAAATGTGTTAGGTTAGGTGAAAGTTGTTGATATCGTTCTGTTAGAATAGTATTAATGACTGAGTTGTCTATCTATGGTTGTATTTGTGTTCTTTTTTTTATTCATGGCATTATTTTTGTCTTCTTTTTACTTGATAAATTTTGCTGCAATTTTGTCTTTTTGATATAAGGTGACCATATAAATTTTCTTTCAAACCAGAGAACAGCAGGGGAACCCCAAAGTAATTAAAATTATATAAAAGATAGAAATGCAGGAAATTAGTTTGTTATATTACATACTAAAAATAATTATTTAAAAAAATATTTTTCTAAAATATGTATATGTGATTGCTTATGCAAAGAGGATCAAAATACTTGTTAATGAACATGCAAACATTAAAAATTACTAAAACAGTATTATTTTTTATGAACTTTATATATTTCAATTTCTTCACTGTAACTTTCTCTAATACCATATCATGGAAAATTTTCAGAGTAATATATTTTTAAATATATAGTCTTACTATTTTTATTTTTTAAAATAAAACCTCCATAGTCTTCTTGAAAGTTGCATTTTATAATTAATAAATTTGACACCTTCAATAAATTTGACACTTTCTTTGTAAATCATGGTATGTTTCATTATGAAAATATTTCTACAGAGCTGTAGAAACTGAAAAATAGAGTTTGATAGAAGTTATTCTCAATTCTAAAATTTAAATTAAAATTGTAAATATTTTATCCCAAATATTTTCACAGGTATGGCAATTTTCTTTCATTCAATTTAATTACAAATATAATACACAACTCATCAAATGACTTGTTTCTATAATTTTTTGGAATGGTTTGCCATATTGAGATGTCATAAAATTGTTAGTCATCCCATTTTCTTTCAATATTTTTGTAGACATTCTTATGTTTTAAGACTTTTTACTTACTTAGAATAAAATGCAAGACTAAATTCGAAAGACTCATTTATAAAAATTCAATATCATTGCTGATCACATGGGCTACTTTATGAAGTTGTTACTTCAGTGGTTCAAAGATCTAAAATATAATTTGTGATAGGTAAAAAAAGAAATAAAGTACATTCCATTATGCTATTTTTAATTTAACTGTCAGCTTCTCCACATTTTCTTGTTCAATTAATCAGCTGTGAATATATAAAATATTTCTAAAGTTTGTCATTATATTTTTGTTCCAATTGGCAAAACATTGGAATTTATTTGGAAAAGCGATGAATTATATGTGCCCTATGATCAATTTCTAGTATATTTCTGCTCATAGGGTTTTTCTTTTTTAACTTAACAACTTTGTTTTTTCCATGAACCTTAGCACTACCAAAGTTTTCCTTCTTATTATCACAGATATAAACACTTTTATATTCATAGTTGAACTTTTTAACTCAAATGCCGGTAACATTCACATAATATCAGACGTTGCACCTTCAACAAAATAAGCTTCCAAAGACCTACTTTGATTCCATAGATTAGATGAAAAGATCAAGGCAGTATTGGAATTTAATACATGTTCAGTTTGAAGCATTCAATTGATTGATAGAAATCTGGCATCATTTAACTGTTGATCATGTTCTGCTAACTGAAGCCAAAACATTTATAGCTATTGGCACACTTTGATAGATGCCAGGAAAACTAGAACATGAAAGTGAAAACAGCTATTTGGTCTAAATGAAAACGTTTCCTTTCCAATATGCTATGTAAACACATTTTCTGAAGATGTATTCAATTTTCACCTTCGAGCATGGTCTTCTTATAATAATTCCTAACCTTTAAAGGATATATATCCTAAGATTTCCATGTTGTCACTTCCTATTTCCATGTATTCACCATGGTCCCTGTGGTGGGTGGTCAATGCCAACAAACATTTTGTGCAAGGTGATTATCCATCATCAATCTTCTTGAGAAAGAGAATTTCAATATATAATTTTTAATTAAACATGAACTTTTGGATTTTTTAGCTCATTCATTACTGCAAAATAATTACAAAACAAAACACTGAATTGTACATTTAAAGTGTACATACATACGTATATACAATATACAATATATTATAATAAATAGTCATAGATTTACCCTACATCACATGAGAACAACACTGTAACGAGAATGTTCAGACTGTATACGCTCTATGGAAGAATTGGTCCACTTCCATTTCCTATGCGTATTTCACAGATGCCTGTCCTTTAATTTCCCACGTTTAATCATTGTCTCACCAAGAGACAGCACCTATCTGCCTACCGAATGCGTGGCAGGGGCAGCAGAGTTGAATGCCTTTCCACCTTCAGAAGCCATTAGCTCCCCTAACTGCTTGTGTCTAGTGACACTCTATTAGTCAGCAAATTCTGCTTGCCGTCCCTCCAAGGGAGGGGCTAATCGTGTCCGATCTGAAAAGGAATGAAAAAGAGAGACAAATTATCACAGGTCATCTTTCAGATTTAACCACGTATGAAAGTGAGATTTCCGTTCAATCTCTCGCACTGCTTGCTGAGACGGGGGAAGAAGCTGGAAATGGGAGGGGAGGTTTACCAAATCCATCCTGGATTAATACCTATTCAGCTACTGACAATATTTCATTAACAATAAATAATCTGAGATGTAAGTTAATTGGAAGGTGACGCTAGACAGCAGGGAAACTGGGACTATTCTGGGAAAACCAGAATTTATGATTACCAAAACTTTGTACATTGTTTCGGAGAAGCCACTTTTAGCTTTGTTGATTTTCTATTATAGCTTTTTATTTTCACAATTTTTTCTCCTTCTCTTTGCTTTCTTGGAGTTTATTTTGTTTTTCATTACTAATTACTTAATTTAGACATTTTGCCCAGCAATTTTAAACTTTACTACTTTTTGCTATAAATATTTATGGCTTTAAGCTTCACTTCAAACCTGTCTCCCACAAGTTTTCACTAACACGGCTGGTTGTGAGAAGCAGCGTGGCCATGGTTCAGATGATGCCTCTCCCCACAAGTGCTCACGGCCGGATAATGCGTGGAGTGAATGATCAAGTTAGCGACGATTTCTCAGTTTGGAAGGGAAAATGATAATGGGCAGGCTACGATTTAACTAGAATTCGAATAGGGGAAATGGGTCGTTCAATGTACACATTTAATATAGAAGTTTATTAAAAATTGCTCACATTGGAGAACAAAGGCATCAGTTCCACCCCCTCCCTTCAACACACACGGCAGTGCATGGTGCACACAAGCACGTTGCCAGTGTCAGCTCGAAGTCATTACGGAAACACTGAGATGCAGATAAGTTCTAGAAAATATCAGAGGCTAGAAAACATTCATAAAGCTCTTAGTTGTCATAGCAACAGATAAACCCTGGCATCGGAAATTGAAGAAATCAGAAATCGAGAGCCTGTATGACATGACTTTTCTATGTTTTATTTTAAGGGATAAGAGAGAAACTTTTCTAATTAGGTTGTTTTTCCCCCCGGGGCCCTACTGAATTTAGCAGATGGCTGCAAAGGATGTTAGCCAAGGTGGTGGGGTAAGTGCTCCTGGACCTCTCCATCCCAGAGAGAGTAAGCAAGTCTGAAGGCGAAGACTGGCCTCTGGATCCTCCTCTGTCACACCCAGTGAGAGCCAGAGCACCAGCGATGCGATGCGGAAGGCAGAGCTGTTTGGGGTTCATTTTCATGCATTGCTCACAACCTGCTGGAGAGAGACAGGGGTGCTGCCATCTTGGGCAAAACCTGGACCCCTGCAGCAGGAACGGCCTCGCCTGTTGGCCCCACCTGTGTCCTCACTTTGAGCGGCCGCCGCGCTTCCTCCGCATGAGTGCTGATGTCCCTCTCCTCCTAACGCAGAGTCCCCAGTGGAAGAAAGGCCTGTAGTCCATGCGGGATTGTGGAAACGAGTCTTCACTTTCAGGTGGGATCTCCAAAATTGATTCTTACATGTGTGAAGGACAAACATTTGCTCACACTTGGGAAGAGACAAAAGGCTGACCATGTGATGTTTTGGTATCGTGCTAGCGCATATTTATTAGGACTGTTTGAACCTCATTGCATGGCCCCAGGGAATGTCTGTGTTGTCAGAGTACACAGAATTCTTGAAATAATGATCAAGTTACATAACCACATTTTAGCATAACAGTTCTTGAAAAACTACAACCACTTTCTGGATGACTAATCTAGGGAGGGGGTGGAATATAATGACACTTTCATGCAAAACACACTAAATAAATATCTAAAAGAAGTGATATTTCAACATTATATTTTAGGCAAGGGCACACTTACCAGTTTACTCCACGAAGCATTGCCCACTCAGGGAGTGCCCCACGGCTGCGTTTGCAACCGTGTGGCAGACACCGGGTGTTTGCTCTGCCCGTGTGAGCCCAGGACGGGATGAAGAGGTAGGTCTTCTACAATTTTGTGTGTGTGTGTAAAGTGTGTTATTTGCATGTTTTCAGACACCGAAGACATTTTTCTTGGCTCTAACTTTATTTTTAAGTGCAGTCGGAGTATAAGACAACCATAAAGTGCATGAAGACGGAAACTGATTGAAGAAAGAAGCATTTGCCTTCCAAAGGGCAAGCTCCCCAGGCCCACTCCCCACCCGCGTCTTCTTCCTGTGGAGAACACAATAAACCCTCATTAAATCACAGTGCTGGGCACCCCCTGTGTTGCTGTTTGCTATTTACAAATGCTGTTTCTTGTGTCTGTGAACTTCTTTCAGTCCTCAATCAGCATCTTTTCTCTATGTGAAAATGGGTTCAGATGTCTCATTTTTCCTGTTAAAATGAGTGGGCCTATTTTTTCACTGAAGACTTTCACTTAGAGGCAGGATTTTCGGGAAGAAACGAGTGAACGGCAAGTGCATCTGACTGGGCATGAACGGACAGAAAGTGCCACTGGCTTGCAAGCATGTGAGGTCAGCGGTGGGCGCAGGCACTGCTGAGGTGCCCCTTTCCCAGCTTGGTGGAGAAGTGGTCCCTAAGATTGCTGTGGCACTAGCATCCTGCGGAAGGTGGCCAGTCTCCTGAGTGACTTAGCATTCTTATTCAGGACTTTCCTAACCCGACTGGGTGTCCCTGTTCCTCGAATGCTCTTGGAATCAGTTCCTTTTTCCTGTCTTTCCTGCTGGTTCTCTCCCTAATGAGTTCAAATGCTCTTATATCTGACCATTCTTTACTGGTATGTGAATTTTGTTGTTCATAGGCACAATCCAAATTAAGCTCACATTGAAGAAGGAACAGTGTTTTATCTTCCATCTCTGTCTTGGCCTTCAGGAACAATGGAGCTTCCATTTTTGCTGAGGCAGTGGATCCTGTCCCCTGCCTAGGGCCACCTGGTATGTTACTGCCACACACACTGAAGACCACACGTGGCCTCTACGAACTCTCTCTTTGTGGTCAGAGCTATAGGGACAGACCCCACTGACCTACTTTGATTTTTTGTGTCTTCCAGTTGTGAGTGTGCAAGGGATGCCCGTTCTTCCTGCCATAAATAGAAATTGCACTGTGACTGCACACCACCTGCAAATGCTCAGGAAAGTGTAGCTTTTCTATTTTCTGTTCCCCATCCACACTTTGTAAGTGCGAGCTCCTTTCCAGCCCACTGGGAAGCGGGACATTTTATGCTTGCTACAGCAAGCTACCTCCCATATTTATCTCTTTAAAGTAAAGGGGCCTCCTTTTAAGGTAAAAATTCCATTTTTCAAAGTAATTACACATTCCCTTTATCTTCTCTGGGTGGATGAGGGAGCTGACTGGGAGCTGACTGGGAGCTGACTGGGAGAGGGGACCAGGATCCATTGGGAGCTCATGGGACCTGCTCCTATGGAGAGCCAGACGGCTCGGATGGCCTGTCAGTGGGATCAGTGTCCCTCGAGGGCCTAGCTTTGGGGGCTGGCACCTTCTGCTGAAGTTCACAGTCTGCTCCGCCTGTAACTGGTCAGTCTAACCCCAGACCTCGTTGACCCACTGCCTGTGCCAGCACCACACCATCCCGTGCCACCCCGTGCCAGCGCCACGCCATCCCGTCCCACCCCGCGCCAGCACCACGCCATCCCGTCCCACCCCGCGCCATCCCGTGCCGCCCCGAGCCAGCACCACGCCATCCCGTGCCGCCC
>VBSM01001163.1:1594023-1626411 GCA_008086735.1 Cheirogaleus medius | reverse complement strand
AAAAAAAGGCTCTGTTCTGTCCCTGGCTTGCATGTTCCCAGTCAGTAGACACCGTCGCAAGCTGTGTAATTAGCCGGCCCCCAGCCTCCACCTACATAGAAGGGTGTGTGCATAGCTTCTACTCCTGGGATGTCCTGAGGATGACACCAGATCAGCATGAGCTGTGCAAAACACAGCTGCAGTGCATGGCAGGAGGCCTTTTTGGTGTGTCACCTTGGCTTAGCTAAAATATGGTCCCAGAACTCCCTTTCTAGCATGTTTCTGGTTAGGGCAGGTTACAAGGGGTGTTCCCTGGTGAGAATAGGAGGCCCTGGGAGGCAGCCACTGTGTAGTCTGCAGGCACCTCCTCCCAGTCGTTCACTGAAACGTGAATCTAGCTGCTACTGGGAAGGGACTCTGCAAATGTGATGGAAATCCCTAATCACCTGACTGTAGATTAATCCAAAGTGAGATTATCCCAGGAGGCCTGAGCTAATCAACTGGAAAGTCTTTAAAAGAGAATTTAGGCCTCCCTGATCTAGAAATTCTGAACAGAAATTGGGTCTGAAATTGCCCTTTCCTTCTTCCAGATTTGCCCTGCTAACGGCTGCCTGTGGCCACATGCTCAGCTTGTGCCTGTGGGGTGCAGATTGCTGGTTACGTGCACTTCTGCTGCCTGCCCTGGGGCTGCAGCCCAACCCCACGACCGCATATGCCAATTTCTTGTAATAAGTCCCTTGATGTGTTAATAATAAGTCCCATGATATAATAATAAGTTCCTTTATGCTTTGTTATCTGCATATACATAAATATCTATATATCCTACTGGTTCCAAGTTTCCAGTTGAACCCTCACGGACACACACAGCAAGAAGCCCCAACACGTGTGAGGTGTACTTTCTTTTGTTGATTGCAGGTGTCTCTTTCCCTTGCACCGAGCGCAAGTGTAGGCTCCTGTGGGAATATGAAGGAATGGCTAGTTCTGTGAAAGGGACTCTCTCGACTTGGATTTCCAGAGCCCCATTTCATCCTCTGTAAGTCACATAGTGTCATGACTTCATAAAGACGTAAATAAAAATACAGGTTCTTCTCTTTATTAACTGTATGACTTCGGCAATCTTTATTTTCTGTTTGAGGAAACTGATGATGATGCTGACGTAACAGTGTTGTCAGCACTAAATGAAATAACATTTGTAAAATGCCAACAAAATGTGTAGCACAGAGAAAGCTCTTTGAACAACAGCAGTGGTTGTCAGGGCTGCTGCTGTTTCTGATTCCCTCAGTGCCTTGGTGGTGGTGCAATCCACCTTGTAGTTAGTAAATGTTTAATGCTTTATTTTTATTTCCATGGATTAGGGAAAGTAATGACAATACCATCTTTAGCACCTTTGCAGCTACGTTACATGTCTCCAAAGGGCGGGGCAAATTTACTGATGAGAAAAGAAGAGAACCATAGTCGTTGACAGAACCTCAAAGCCAAAGCTCTCATAGAGTTCAACAACATCCAGCCCATAATGAGGAGCTAACGGCAGTTATAGCAGCAGGATGGACCATGGCAAAGCTCTTGTACTCATTGCAATGGGAGAAGTACTTGATGTAACGCATTTCAGTCGTGTCAGCTGATATTGAAGAGAGTAGAGACCAGTGGCCAGCCCCAGGTGGGTCTTGAGAAACCAATCCCCACCCAGCAGAGAGTTCAAGGCTCTGTTCTGGCCGGGCGCGGTGGCTCACGCCTGTAATCCTAGCACTCTGGGAGGCCGAGGTGGGCGGATCGCTCAAAGTCAGGAGTTCAAAACCAGCCCTGGTGCACACAGGGCTTGGTGATGGTGGCTTCACCACCAACAGTGGCCAGACTCTGCTTTAACCTCATCTGCAAAGCCTAAACTGTGCTTGTCTGGAAGAGAGAGAATGAATACGAACTTAGATCATAAATAACAGATTTAACATTCAGATTTGCACCTAAAGAACAGCTGTTTTCTTCTCTCCCTCAAATGCAGCTCACAGCCCATTTGGGGCAGGAATCTATTATTTTCTACCACACAGTTCCAGGTTCCACTGTTGAAATTTATGGCATCCTCTTGTTCCCTGTTACATTTTGCTCGGCACCAGAGAGAATAAATTGGGGTAATTTGTTTCAGAATTATTAGAAAGTCACATTTTTACTTTTGAATAAATTGTTCTATCTCATACTAAGACTGACGAGAAGGAACACTGGTAGGCTAAAAAATTAAAAAACACAAAATCCTTCTCGGAAGTGTTAAAATCATTTGCAATGAAAATCTGCCTGATATGCCAAACCTTCTGGGAAGCATTGAGGAGGTTTACTCAAAATGTTTCATAAACTGTTATTTATCTTTTAGAATTTAAGGTAATAAGTAAAATGGTAAACAATTTAGTTAATATCTATGGTACTTTGTTAATAGATTTTAAGTGTTTTTTTTTAATGTCACATTGCATCAGTAAATTTTTGTTTGCATCTGATTAGTTTTGTTCACAAATTATCAAGCCAAATATTTTAACACACTTCAAATGTCTTCCCCTTTCATACTATGATACTTTTTTCCCTTCTTACTCAAACTTTTGTGATTTAGATGACAGAGTTGAACAAAGAGTTCGACATTTAGTCAACATCTTCAAACTTGCTGAGATTTAATAGAAGAATATCATTTCTATTGGAAATTATCCCCCATCCCTGCACCTCTCCCCCTGCAGGCATTTCATGTGCTGAAGGTGACATTCTTCAACTGAAACATATGCAATGCCAGGGCTATTTGATCAGAGTCAAATGAGTCTACAAGGAGAAAGGGGTTCATCTCACCCCCACTCCCACCTCGATCGTCTAGAAACAATCTTGGGTGTCTCCGCTTATGTCTGCCTCTCTTATAATATCTCACTGTTTCTTATCTTTCACTTGGAGATATCGTCTGCTGATTTCCTGATGTTAAAGATGGAGGTTTTGTGCTCTTACACCGTTTGCCCCCTGCACCCCTAAAAACACACTCTTTGTCTGCCCCACTCTCTCTTCTCTAGAGCTTAAGTGTAATCCTCATGCTGAATGGGTGGGCCTCCCCTGGGGAAAGCAGGAGGAAAATGCCTATGTGCCCCTCACAGACCTTTCGATCCAAGCTGCAATCTGCTCCGACCGACTCCTTCACGTAATCTAGAGTAACTGTAAGATACTTTATGTCATTTTTGGATAAAAAAATGAATTCCAGTTACTCTGTGTCACCAAATAAAATTCACAATCAAAATGTTTAGTTCTGTATCGCGTCAGAATTTTAACATATTCAAGCCAGCATCCCCGCTCCCAGGGCAACAAGGCTGCGATGGGAAAGGAAAACAAGGCTTGGTCCTTCACTTTTCTCTCCTCTTTGTCTATATCTCCTCTTTCTGCCCCTAACCCCCAGCTAGAAGGAAATATGGCTCCTCTGGGGATGGAGAGATAATTAATCATTTGGAAAGGGGTAATTAACATATAAGGGTCTCAAGGACTGCCATAGCCCAGAACTGGGTGGCTGTTCTCTAGGCTTGGCAGGTCTCCATCTCTCTTTCCCTCTCTCCCCTCTGAGGGGACTGCCTAATGAATTTCCACACTGAAAACAACTGACTCCGCCCTTTGGCCTAGATGATGCTCTTCCTCTTAGCAGGTGCTCAAAGCTTCTTCCACCTCCGCTTAGTGCCTTCAGCCTCTCCTGCTTCAGTTATCTTCCTCCTGGTGAGTCTCTCTTGAAACCACTATTAGACTCTCTTCCTTCTGAGCAGCCCACATCTAGTCCATGGGAAATATACACTATGGTAAGAAAACATGTTTCAAACTTAGAAATTAGATTTTTTTAAAAAGTGGGTAGTATGTTCTTTCAGGGTTATATGAGGCTCAGCACCCCACAAGGACTATTGAATCATCTGGGGGAATGTTCCTTGGTTGGCTTACTGTTCATTGCTTTCTAAAGGTCTCGGATTTAGTGAATTTGCATATAAACTCACAGGTTTTTGTCCAGCAGAGATGCAAATGATTTCCATCCAGCAGAAAAAATAATCCTAATGGTTGGAGTTAATTAGTTGATCACTAATCAAGGCTGCAGTTCACCCAGTAATCTCATTCACATGTTCACTTACCAGGCTTTCTACGTACACCCAGAAATGTTCTTCCTTAAATGTTCTTTAGGTCAACCATACCATCTTACCGCTTCCCTGATGGATTAATGAGTTGAATTAAATATTTGAAATGTGTTCATCTGCATGTTTGTATAGGATTCATGCTTTGAACTTTTTAAAAATTATACTTTATCACCTGCATCCATGTTTGTACACATTTCATTGTGGTGGTGAGGGGAAACTTCCCCTTTGCCCTGGAAGCTTCACTGAAAGATCAACTCACAATAAGACAGATCAATAAGAGAAAGAGATTTATTTACAGTGCACAGGGGGAGAATCACAGAGTGATTGCCCAGTATCCCAGTGGGGTTCAGAAATGTACATGCCCTCATCGTAGAGGGGAGGAGGGTTGAGGCATATAGGTAATTCTGTTTGGGCCAATAAATGGTTGTTAGGGAGGATGGATAGATTCTTGGGAGGATGGATGGATGGGGGAAACAGACTGACTTATAAATGATTCTCTCTGGAAATTAAATTAACCTGAGAGACAGGTATTATATTTTAAATGATTTGGGCCAGGTCTGGTTGCATTCCCTCATTCTTTCCTGCAATATACTGAGATGACAGGGAGGAGAAAGGAAGTCAGTTGTTCTTTTTGATGAGTCTGGTTTTTATGAAGAAAGAGGGAAAGCCCCCTCTAATGCCTGTTGATCTCCAAGAGCCTTTAATGCCAAATACTCTTTATCCCAAGGAGTCATATTTTGGGGTGAAATTTCTGGAGCTCCTTCACCATATAAAGTCACTTCTTTTCTCTCTGCACAAAACCAATGAATGTCCACAGCTTCTCACCCTGGAAACTTTTCAAATATAAGCTCCACACTGGCTTATTATCTCCAGTCAGATCCAAGGAAGCCACTCCAATCTTTGTGATCGGCCTCTTCAGACCTCTTTGTGCTGAACCTCCTTCCTCCCTGTGAGAGCGAAAAATACTCCAGTCCTCCAAAATCATCTCTAAATAATTACTTCTTCATGACCCTTTTATGCCTTAGAACCAAGATTCTAAGTTAGTATCACATTATATGCACTTTGGGTTGTTAGGTAAATATTCAGGGTTTATAATACAAAGACTTTATAAATGTTACTCACAGCTGAGCTGAGTAATTAATGGTCTATGTATAGTTACGTTACGCTGTTGTCTTTTGGAGTTGCTGTTGAGAATTCCTAGTCATTCAGATTCTCAAAAAGTTACCTATGTGATCACTTTCTTTTTCCTATTCTCTGGAAGATTTTATGATCCAATCATTGTTGTTAATATTCTGAAGTTTTACACTGGGTGCTTTGCATGGAACATTTTTTAACTCTTTGTTTTGAGTTTTTCAGTGATACTTTCAAATCTGGAAACTTGTATGCTCCTGTTGTGAAGAATTTTCTTTAATGTTTGCTTTTCAAATTTTTTATTGTTGTTTTTACATTATGAAACACCGATTGCTTAACTGGACCCTTTAGAAGGATTACCTAATATTATCACCTTTCTTACATTTCCCATATTTGTTTCTTTTAGGCCTGATTTGCGGCTTATCTCCTTTAGTGTGTGATCATTTGATTAGATTTTTCTTAAATTTTGTGTTTTTTAAAAAATTAATTTTTATTCTTTGTTTCTTTTTATAACATGTTCTTTCTTCATAAATTCCATCTTTTCTTGTTGCTTTGAAGATGTTAATGACAGTGCTTAAAAATCATTTTGTTCTGTTTCACGCACACGCTTCTCCACTGGGGTACCTTAGACCGGCCTGTCTCCCGCAGGTGCCTCATCTCCCGCATCCCCTGTGTGCGAGGGGCCGGGCGCTGCCTGCAGGGCCCTCAGCACGCCCGCCGGCCAGGTGGGATGAGAACACGCTGCCCCCGGTTTCTAAACTCCAGACACCATCCGTGAGGCCTCCTCTCCTGCGTTTGCCTTGGGGGGCTTCATGCCACCCCTTACTTTGCCTAAGCGGATTTAGATGGAAGTCAAATCTTCCGTGTTCCATCAGAGGCCTCACCTATCCGTTCTTCTGTCTCTGCAGTGATCCTCTTGTTTCTTCTCTGAAATCTATTCTTTGTGTTTTAATCCAAAACAAGAAAGTCCAAAAGAGATTCATGTCAGAATTACAATGGTAAATTTAAAAAAGGCCCTAAGTAATAGAGCTTCATGCCCCTTCTACTATGTCTATTTTATATTTAAATGGCAGAACATAGATTTTAATTCTGAGCCATTATTATCGTCTTCACAGCCAACCTGGTTGGTTTGGTGGCCAGTTTTATCAGCAGATGCCAGTCACATCATTCCGGCACGAGTCTCTGCTCAGAACGGTCTTGCCACGCAGCCTCAGACCCGGACCCCGTGTGTCACGTGCTGGGATGTGGAGCCCCAAGGTTTCTGTTTGCATCAAATACAGTTTCATTCCTTCCCCCCGCTTTTTTAAAATTCCTATTTCATCAAAGGACCAACTAACTTGTTTCTTCTTCTGCACCTGCAGGCAAGATTCAGCGTTTCTGTGGCTTCCGCTCCTTCTGCCAGGCAGATGGGTCTTCTTCCTTCGCCTGGGGCTCCAGAGTGTTCTCCCACCAACTCCTCCACAAAAGCTGTTCCCTGTTCCCAGAGGAAATGCAGCCTCTCCACCTCCATTTCTGCTTTGATTCTTGCTACACATGACTTAAACCGTGTGCACAGGAGTGATGGCAACTGGATTTCCATACGTTCTCCTGTGCTTGGGAGTGTATTGTGTGCATCACTAAATGCCCCTGCATTCATGGATACCAGAGCAAGGCTCTAAGAAAAGCTCCTCTAAACCAGTTATTCAAGACGTGTTAACCAAATGATTTCGGAGTAAGTTCCTCACTGTTGATGATTCTGACAAGACCCCTAACAAGTTGTTGGGTAACCATTTACCTGCTTCAGGATCAAAACCATCCTGGAGGGTGCAGCAGACTGCTCACAGGATACCCACTCTCCTGCACCGGCCACTGACTGGCTGCCAGAAGGAGGCAGCAACCATTATGCTCCTTCCCTTACACGGAGGCAGGCAGAGGATGCCCACCCGTGCATTCCACATGCTGAAAGAAGGCGGGGTAACGTGTTCACTGAGAAAATGAGCCTCACGGAACAGAATAATGTAGTAGAAGAAACAAAATAGCCTCTCAAAATACAGTAGTATTTTTTCAGGAAATATATGCTTTGTAAAATCAACATAAATAAAACAACAGGAAAAATGTAATAGTATAAGAAAAATGTTACTTCTGGCCAGACTATAGTTCTGCCATGTACACAGGACCCACCTGGCAAACAGAAAAACTCCCATAATGTGGTCTCTCACTACAAGGACAATACAGACTACTACAGAAACAAATGGATGGTAATGGATGGTATGCACGTTTACTTTTTTTTTTTGCTGTATCTAAGATAAGGAAATATCTTAATTCTTTAAATATGCAGGCTCACTCAACTCTTAATGAAACTATCTATCACAGCTTAAGATTAGAGTTAAAAATGAGCAAAAAAATTTAAGGAAATACAATGAGCTCTATCAGCTGTCATTTTAATGTATACTCTAAAAAGTTGTGTAACTGATTCGAGTGCTAATTATTTTTCTAGTAACAAAGCAAATGCAGATGCCCTTGTCTTTTGGGTACAACCACTGTCTCTTCATCCTGAGCAGATACCACTGGACAACTGGTGTCAGGCCACGATACAGAGTTTACATACCTGTCAGGCTTCCCACAGCCAAGTTCTGTGCAGCCGCTGGAGGAGGCAGGCTGTGTTCCCAGCTGCCAGGGCATGGGGAGCATTCCTGGCCCCTGGAAGAAGATGCCCACAGTGATCAGAGATTAATTAAGGAGTCTGCTGGACTTGAGGAGGTGGATGGTGGGGGTGTGGAGCCGAGCAAGTAGGCAGAGGCCACTCTGAACCGATGGTGAAGAATCCCCATTCAATTAGCAGCTAAAGAGCTCAGTTCTGAGCTTGCTTGCCTGGAACTCAGCAGTTGCATAGCGTTGCTGAGTTCCCTGTGGCTCTTCTGGCCAAGACTGGCCCTTGTCTCTGCCTCTTTGCATACCCTGAGCACTTGCTTCTTCCCTATTAGACTCTAAACTCCTAGCTGCCAGGGGATGGGATTACTCATTTTGATCTGAGCCAATGAGTAGCAGCAGCTCAGAAATTCCCTTTAATGTTGAAGGGCCGCCCTATTTGGCTTTCACCTTGGGCTCCATCTGCTGATTATAATCATGAGTTGATAAAAGCAAACTCACGTCAATCCTTGATGTAGGGAGAGGCAAGGTAGCACACGTCTGAGGTAAGAGCCAGGCAGGTGACATCAGGGGGAGAGAGGCACTGAGGTCTGAGGTTACTAAACAAAGCAGGGCCAGATCAGAAAGGCAGCACACCATCTGGACCTGACAAAACCTCACTGGCAGCAGAGCTCTGGCCTGGCTGCCTGCCCATTCGGTTTTGCCACCGGTCCCTGCTATTTTTATGACCCTGATGAAAAAAGTGAGAGTCAACTCAAAAGATAAAAATAATAATATGCATAAAACAGGAGGTCCCCAGTGAGCTGCACTAATCCAAAGGTGGTTTTCACAGGAGGTTCCAGAACATTCAATGCAAAAGTCCTGGATACATATGCAACAACTGGATATTACTTTGTTTAATCCGTGGCCATATTTAAAGCTGGTCAAGGAATGCATTAAAATTAGAATCAATCTCAACAAGAAAAGAATAGAATGAACCCGAAAATCCCTGCTTAACCTTTTTTTCAGTTTCCATCAACAAATGACAGTTTCAATTATCCTGGGAAGTATACTGGAATCTGTCACTGACCTGCTATTCACACACTTTGCAAGTGCAAACCTAAATATAAAGAACCAAGAAAATGAAAACCCATAAATTTAGAAATAGATAAATCATACCATTTTCAACCTGATTAAAATGCACTTTGATGAGGTTTTTGATTTTTTTTTACTAAAGAGAAGCTGCTAGTGTAACTTAAACTTGCTTTATGTCTTCTTTATGATTTATAAATTTCCTTTATGATTCCAAAGATAAATTTTCTTATAATCTTAGAGAAATTTATAGATGAAAAAAAATCTAAGGACTATAGAGGGAAAGTGCTTGGCCAAGTTCACACAATCAAAACTGGGCCAATAGCTCCTAACTCTGGCCTAGAACCAAGAATGAGACAGTTGATGGGCAGTGTTAAAATTATAGCAGAGGCAGAATTACTTTGCTTATAAAGTTAAGTCTTGTTCTTTCAATCTTCTGTTATCAAGAAATTTTCAATTAATATTTTGTTTTTTAGCTCGTGCTATAATCTAAATGTTTCTGTCCCTGCAAAATTCATATGTTGACATTCAAACACAAATGCAATAGTACTGAGAGGTAGGGCTTTAAGAGGTGATGAGGTTGTAAGTAAATGACCTAAAACTTTCCCTACTTTCAGAAAATAAACAAAACTTTTCCTATTTGCAGATAGCATAATGATGTACATAGAGAATTACAAGAAATCTACAAAAAAAAATCTCCTGCAACAAATGAGTTCAGCAATTTCACAAGATGCAAGATCTCTATGCAAGACCGATCTTCTAGCAATGAACACATGGAAACTGAAATTAAAAACACCAATAGCACATATAATTATTATTATCATAAAATTTTCAAGAATAAAATAGTTGCAAGCCCTAATAAAAACATGTGCAGGATCTGAATGTTAAAAACTAGAAGATGCTGATGAAAGAAATCAAAGCTTTAAATAAATGGAAAGATATTCTTGATTAATGGACTAGAAAATTGAACACAGTAAAGATGTCAATTCTCTCCAAATTAATATATGGATTTAACAAAATTCTATCAAAATTCCAGAATTCTATCAGAATTCTATCAAAATTCCAGAAAGATATTTCGTAGATATAGACAAGATTATTCTAAAAGTTACATGGAAAGGCAAAGGAACTAGAATATCTAAAATAATTCTGAAAAAGAAGATTAAAGTGAGAGGAATCAGTCTACCCAGTTTTAAGACTCCTTGTATGGCTACAGTAATCAAGAATGTATGGTATTGGTGGAGGGAGAGACAGAGAGGCTAATAGGACAGTACAGAAAACCCAGGAAATGAATAACTCAGGTATGATCAACCGGTTTCTGATAGCATTGCAAAGGTACATCAACAGAGAAAGGAAAACCTTTTCAACAAATGATGTTACAGCAATTGAACATACAAATAAACACAGCAAACTTGATATATACCTCACACTTTATACAACAATGAACTCAAAACTGATGTTAGATTTAAAGAATTAGCTATAAAATTTTTAGAAGATAACATAAATCTTCCAGACATAATCCCAAATACTGGCGAGTACCGTATCTCTCATACATTGCTAGTGGGAATGCAAAATGATAACATGGCTTTTAGAAAACAGTTTGACAGTTTTATAAAAAGCAAACATATACTTGTCCATAAATCTAACAATCACACTCCTGGATATTCATGCCAGAGAAATGAACACTTAACCATGCAAAAACTTTTTACACAATCGTCCTAAGCAGCTTAATTTGTAATAACCCAAACTAGAAACAGTCAAAATGTTCCCAGTAGATGAATGGTTAAACAAACTGCGGTACAGCCACCTGTGTGTTTGGAATACTACTCAGCACTAAAAAGAACAAACTGTTAACACGCACAACAATTTGAATGGATCTCAAGGACACTATGCTGATTGAGAAAAGCCACTCTCTAAAGGTCAGATACTATATGATTTCATTTATATGTCATCTATAAATGACAACATTGCAGGCAGGGAGAACACATTAGAGTGTGCCGTGCGTTCGGCATGGTGAGAAAAAAGGGAGCAAACGTGTAATATAAATATAAATCGGTAGCACAAGGAAGATCTTGGTCATGATAGACTTGTTCTGTATCTTGACTACACTGGTGGTTACGTGAATTTGCACATGTGATACAATCACATAGAACTATATGCATACATAGTTCTACAGGCAATTTCTTGCTTCCATATTGCCCTGTAATTCTATAAGAAGTAACTACATAGAAGAAATGGCTTAAGAGTACTTATGACCTTCTTTATTATATTTGCAACTACCTGTGGATCTGTAGTTTCAAAAATTAAATATTCACAGAATATTAATGTAATTCTCATTGAACACGAGCACAGAGGAGGGTATCATTATTTCAAATTGAGCAACAATGAGGGTCTCCCCAGTATCTTAAGGGAAAGTCTGTGGAAGCCTGATTCTTCCTTTTTTAAGAAGCCTGTTTTTAGTTACTCCCTTAGCTGTAGGACTGTCCTAGTGGACTTCAGAAAAGTTATAAAAATGTATACAGTTATGTGGCTTTTAATACATTTTCATGTTTGGGAAGAGTAAGCCTTTCAAATGAAAGGAGTCAAGTCTTTATTTAGCCCAAGGATTGAATTCTACCTTTTATTACTCTCTTTTATATTATTTCTTTTTATTTTGCAAAATACATGTAGATAAATATCAAATCTTCTGAATATCTGCAAGTCTATGTATATTTCTATCACTTGTTCCTCTAAATATTAATTCAATCTTTAGCTATTTACTTAATTATGTTTAAATATGTTATTTTATGAATCTTACTGATTCATTTTTTTTAAATATCCAGTAACATTTTTCTTGTTTTCTGATGATTCTGTAGCACTTTCTGTTATCTTGAACACATCTTCTTCAACCTTCTTAACTTCCTAATTTCCCTGTTTTTTAAGTGCTGATTGTTGATGTTTTCTTTATCTGTGCTTCTTTTGAGTCACTTGATCTCTCTAGTGTTTTTTAATTTTCTTTAAAAAGTGTGCTACATCTGATAGCACCTCTTGTATACTCCTGGATCCAGCTGGAACCCATTCTACTAAGTGAAGTATCTCAAGAATGGAAAACAAGCACCACATGTACTCACCAGCAAATTGGTATTAATGGATCAACACCTAAGTGGACATATAGGAACAACATTTGTCGGGTGTTGGGTGGGTGGGAGGTGGGGAGGGGATGGGTATATACAAACATAATGAGTGAGATGTGCACCTTCTGGGGGATGGTCACGCTTGAAGCTCTGACTCGAGGGAGGAGGGGGGCAAGGACAATATATGTAACCTTAACACTTGTACCCCCATACTATGCTGAAATAAAAAAAGTGTGCTATATTTGCAATTGTATTGGTCTGTACAAATATTGTCTCCTTAGGACAAGGTGGGGAACCTGCAGCCTTAAGATCACATGTGGCCTTCGAGGTCCTTAAATGTGTCCTTTTGACTGAATCCAAATTTTACAGAACAAATTTTTTTATTTTTATTAACACATTTTTGTTTATCTTTAATATTTTTATTTTATTTTTAAAATGGATGTATTTAAAATACCAAAGAATAAAATGAATTTCAATGAAATGATCCTCCCCGAGTGACTGGCACAATTAGAACATCGATAAGCCATAAGGAATAAATTGATGGCCGCTAAGCTCATGATTTAGTTCTAACTTTCCCCACCTGATGGCGCCACTACTGCATGAGGCTGGTTGGCGAGAGTTTATGGGGGTTGAGTAAATAGACCACCATAAAACTTTTTCTTTAGTATTTACTATCAACACTCAGAAAATATGTATCACAATTTAAAAAAAATTATAAACATCAAAAATGACTTCTTAGAGGATTTATTTAGTAGAACTGCAGTATGTGATTCGCACCCAGTCAAAAACATATTGCCCCGGAAGGACATAAGTACTCAGAAAAGATAGGTATTTGTCCAGAATGTTGCAACACACCATTACCAAGAAATTCTCAGGAGAGGCACCTAGGCAGTCAAAGACTCTGACTCGTTTTCCTAATGTTATGTCCTTAAGTGTGAAATATTCTTGCAGCAAATGAAATCACAAATGCATATTTAAAGAGTGAGCATCTTGTGGAAAGAACCCACCTTTGGGGATAAAATTGACAGCTGCTTCAAGCGATCTCTGTCTTCTACGCACCTGTATAATTCATCTCAAAACAATGGACTGCATTGCCGCATCCTCTTCTGTGAAGATGTTCAAAAGGACATGGTTCTGTTTTGCTATGCAGTTGAAATATGTTTTTGCTTCTAAATGTAAAGTTCTTAACTTTTTCAATTTATATAAGACCGCTTCCATTTGCTGAGCACCTACCACAAGCCAGGTGCCTTCCAAGTGCTTCCTGTCAATCATTCCTTACTTCTCACAACAATGCCATGAGGTCCACTAGCCACAGAGAACTGAAGCTTTACCACAACCAAGTACCCTCTCCAGAGTCACAGACTGGACTTTGCCACGGTCCTGCAGCTGATAACTGCACACTACGGATTCAAGCTCAGGCCAGCTGGGTTTTCATGACTTCGGCCCAAACTCACTTCTTCCAATACTTTGAACCTCGTACTCCCGAATGAGGGAAGAAACAGTATTTCCTTTATACACTGGTGACATAATGGGACTGGATAAGGATTAAATGGCTAAAAAACATTTGTGATTTTGAATATTTTACATTAAAATAAAATTATTTGATTTATTTAAACACACACATATACACACCCCTGACACTTCACGGCCCCGGTCTGGGAAGTTCAGACATGTCCATGGTCAGCTTGTTACATAAGGATGGTGAAATACTGTGTTTTGCATTAAAGATAAAGGAAAAGGACAAAACACAATTAATTTGTAAATAAAATAATTTTTAAAATTTGACAGTTTTTTTTTTTTTTCCCTCCGACTACTCTTGCTTGAGGAAAAGTACATGGAATACAACAGGCTAACAAGTTAGCAGAGATCCAGGTGGGGTCTCTCCGTGGGCTTTCAGGGTGGGTGGTGGGGTTCCCCGGCTTTCTTCCTCCCTTCCCCAGTGTTGCACGTGGTGTATACCAACCTGCTGTGCCTACGAGGCCTGCAGGAATTACCTAAGAAGCGAAGGTTGGAAAGAAAGTAGGTGGAAGTTCATTGGTGCCTACTGAGGGAAGAGGGGAGTTACAAGGCAAGCGTGTGCTCATATGGGAATGCAATGACCTCAATTGCCGACAGGAAAAGAAAAATACAATGCGGGGTAACAAGTGGGTGAGAAAAATAGTGAGTTGTGAATGTGTGCATGTGAATTTTTTAGCCATGGCTTAAGCTCTTCTTTAGTAGCAGTTAAGTGTCATTTCAGTCTGTATTCCCTACTCAAAGCACACTGCCTGATGGTAGGACACTCTCAGCAAATGCTTGCAGACTATGTGAGATAATTACTCCAGAGAGGAGGAAGAAAATATTTCCCCTTCCTCCTCCTAGGGTCTCTGGCCAGGGTTCTGTAAATTAAGCTGACAAGAGAAAAGCACACAAGTGTTCATGGACATGTGGGTGTATGATGCTGATAGGTGGGAATGCTCAGAGCTCCAAGGGCGGCTAGAGCTTGGGCTTATGTAGCATCTCGACAAGGAATAAAGTCATGGAGACTGAGAAGACAAGGGGAAAGGGTTTCGAGGGCTGCAAACAGTGGGAGGGTAATATGTGGAGGGCCCTAATGGAAGGCAAGCATTACCGGCGCAGGGCCGTCTTGGAGTTGAATTCTTCGTGGCCAGTAAGACTTCCCTGGAGGGAGGATGGACATTGGTCCTCATTTCTCAGAGATTTTGGGTTTTATGCAGGTAAGGAAAGCTCCGGGAAGGCTTTTTTTCTGCACCTGTTGATTCTCACTTGCCTCCAGCTCAAAATAATCTTTATGCCAAAATTGGTATATTTGGGGGTGGCCTATTCCGTGACCTTCACTTCATACTGGTAGCCACAAGATGAGATTGGTTACTTGGGCTGGACGGAGAAGGGCCAAGTAACGTGGCACTGTTTCTGGTTGGTTTCTAGAAAGCAGTCTTTAAGGCGGGGCTCTGAGTGTGTGAGGTGTTTTGGGAGATGATCTTGAGGAAGAAAGAAGCAGCAGATTGGACAGAGACGATGTAGGCTGTGATCTGTTTCAGATGCCTCGGCCAGCCACTTGGGGAGCCGTGACATCCGGAAAGGTTCTCAGAGTTGCCCTGAGCTGGGGAGGGGCTGGGCCTTGATGTGCCCACACTGACTCTGGAAAGGAGATTGTGGGCACAGGGACCCCCTTCAATTGAATCCCTTCCAGAAGGGGCCACCAGGAGCAGGGAATGAGCACAGAAGGAGGCTTTGTGCTGTGTGGCACAGCACCCCGCAGGTTAGCCCATCAGGCTACTCACAAGTTCTTTGCAACAAAGGGTATGCTTAACAAAAACGTAGGTACACTTAGCCAAAACTCCATTACCTTATTGTAAACAAATTATATATATATATATATATATATTTTAGCTATGAGGGTCCAACATTAATAATCGCTAACTAACCAAAATTAAAATCGAGATTTCATAAAAATATATGAAAGCAGTGTCCAGCATTTGGCAGTAAAGAGCCAAGTTCCATCACGAAGAGTGAAAGTATAAACCATCAATTAGAGTACTATTTTGAAACTGAAAGTATATACAGCAGAATAGTTGAACTAGGTCTTGTTAACCATTTTGACCTACAGTATAAGCATGCTTTTTGAAATTGCTGTAGCATTCAAGTTAAGCATGTCGTTTATATAGGAATACGTACAAATGTATGTATCTATTGTGTATACAATATCAGATAAAGTTTTATGTGTGTCAGTTTCTTCTAATTTGCTTCTATTAAATAATTGACCATAATTTTACCCTTAATATCTCATACTGGGTGTTAAATTTAAGTGGTATGTCCACCATTATTCTGTAAACCGATCTGTCTGCATTCTTTACAAGGAATCAGGAACTTTTTGAAATATGAAGATTTTTACTCCTTTTCCTGAGGGTTTCAGTGACCCATGAGGACATTGACCAGTCTTTTACCAAAGGGTATGAGTAGAGGTGGGGTAAAAATGGGCCCCTCCATCCCATTAACTTTCCAGGACCATGTCAACTGTGCAGAGTTTCTCAGGGGAGATTACAGTGGACTCACATCTATGAACATAATCTAGTTCGTTGGGAAAGACCTCTAGTCCATTCTCTGACCTTGGGCAGAATGAGGGGGTGTGGAGATTACTGAAGACTACTAATCTTAGATTTTGGAATCAGAGAATCTAGGTAAGAATCCTGGCCCAGTTATGGGGTAGCCATGTGATTTTAGGAAATTTCCTCAGCTTTTATAGCCTCCAGAGAAACCACTCAATTTACAGAGTTCTTGTAAGAATGCATAACAAACTCAAAACAACTTTATGTCCAGTACATTCATTTTATGATTCAACAAGAATCCCAGAGAAACCATTTCTCAATCTCGCCTGCAGTCTCTCGTGCTCTGCCCAGTCTGTTCTCCCCACTGCTCCCGCTCTGTCCCCACACCTGCCCCGGGACCTGAGCCTTTCCTGCAAGGCCTTATTTTGATTAACTGTTCATAATTACAATTAAATTTGATGAACTGGAACTGAAGCTTTTAGTTCTTCTCTTCATTACTTTGCTCACTTAATGTACTAAAACCCAGAAAATGAAAAGGGTATAGTTTTCTGCTAATTAGAGGAAGTCTGAAAAATAGAGTAATTTTGTGAATAAAAAAGATATACTCAATTCTTATTTTTTTGTGTGTGAGTATATCTGAACTTACTATTGTGAAAGAGAAAATCTCTTCGGTGTATAAAAGCAGCTCAGGTTGTTAGAAGATTTACCGAGTAGTTACAAAAAAATATTTTGCAATATATTTGTGGGATAACTTTTGATATTTTTATTAGTGGAGAGAGTACTGTTCACATAAAAGTTTTACTTTATTTTTAAATTCATTTCTTAATGGAAGCAAATATGTATGTGAAAAATTCTAAAAAAATATAACATCATAAATGTATAGACAGAAAAGCTCAAATGTCTGAAGGAATTAAGATTTTTAAAAGTTTATTTTATAATTAATCAAACAGCTCTAAATATATGCATGTAAAAGACTAAAGCGGTGATGTATAGAAAGTGGAGGAAGATGAAGGTGTCTACTGGGAGACTGAGAGCTGGAAAGAACCTTAGACGTTTCCAGGATAGCCTGGGATACATAAACAAGCTGAGGCCCTGACAGCGGTGGACCCAGCAGGAGTGTGCAGGCTATTAGCACATGCCACAGAGGGTGGCCTCCTCGACAAACACTCATATCCCCTCCCTATACATCACATATAATATAATCATATCATTATAATTTTTTGTGCAAGAAGTGCTTTCTCCACGAGACTGTAAATTCCAAAAACCCAGATATATGTCTACATTATCTTTTAATTTTTTTCCCACAGCTTAACACAATGACTGGCACACAGCATAGGCTTGATACATGTGTGTTCAAGAATGGATTGAGGTACTTCCATTTCTAGCACAATTACAGGTCAGATAATCTTAAGATCTCTTTTACAAAACACCTAGAAATGCCGCATAAAATGTAGCAAAAATTTTCAAACAGAGAAAAGCAAAGAAATTTCCCTTCTAGACTTTAGCAGTGGGAGGAGAAGAGTCTCCTTGTGAAACATGCCCAGAACTTTCTCCACGACAAAGGCCTACTCTTCATTGTGGAAGACAGCCAGAGTGTTATCCCACCAAAAAGGAGAACATTTACCTGAATTCAGACCCCTCTGCCCTTCCTGTCTCACCTAAGGGAGGAAAAAAAGATAGGAAATATTTGTGAAGGTTACAGACCAGGGACAAGCGCCCGCTAAGAGAAGGAGGCTCAGTCTAAGATTGCAGAGTGCCTCCTCCCCAGGTCTTCTCACCGTCTCACTGACAGGGCTCCAGCCCAATGGCAGTACATTGCGGCTAAAAGCTCTGTGCCACAGAAGCTCCCTCTGAGGGGGAGTATTCAGGGAAGCTCGCAGGTAATAGTGGAGACAGTGACAAATGCACTGAAGGAATTTGAAGGTTTTGGTACCTACTGTTACAGCAAACCTTAAACACAGTCCAACTCTTAGGTTAACATAAAACTTTGCGCCAAAGGCCTATTTATCTCAGTTCCCATTACCCAATATATCATGTTCAGATTTCCATAAAAAAACTACAAATCATGCTAAGAGACAAGGAAAAACACAGTCCGAGAGACAAAGAAAGCTTCAGAACCAGATTCAGATATGACACAGACATTAGATGTTATCAGACAGATAATTTTAAATAGCTGTGATTAATGTGTTGAAGACTCTAGTGGAAAAAGGAGACATAATGCAGGAAGAGATGGACAATGTGAGCAGGAAGATGGAAAATACATAAAAGAATCAAAGGAAATGCTGTGAGTTGAAAACATTGTAGTAGAAATGAAGGATGCCTTTGATGAGTTAATCATCACACTGAAATTGGCCCAGGAAAAGAATCTGTGAACTTGAGGGATCAATAGAAAATTTCCAAACTGAAATATAAAGAGAAAAAGTATGAAAAAATTCCAAATATCCAAGAACTGTCAGATAATTAAAAAAGACATAGGACATGCATAACTGGAATGCCAGAGTAAACAGAAAAAGAGAACATAGCAGAAAAAATATCTGAAGTAATAATAGCTGAGAATTCCCCAAAATTGATGACAGTCACCAAAACACAGATCCAGAAAGCTCAGAAAACAACATGCATAATAAATAGCAAAAAAATCTACACCTAAGAAAATGAAAAAAGTCTAGAGAAATAAAGCACTTTATATAGAGAGAAGCAAGATAAGTATTACAGCTGACTTTTCATCAGAAATCATGCAAGCAAGGGAAAAGTGGAGTGAATATTTAAAATGTTGGAAGAGAAAAATCACCAGCCTAGAATTCTATAGCCAGAGAAATTATCTTTGAAAGAGAAGAAGAAGTAAAGACTTTCTCAGAAAAACAAACATTCAAAGAATTTATTACCAGCAGACCAGTCCTTCAAGAAGTATTGATAGAAGTTCTTCTGGGAAAGGGAAAATTACATCTTTTAGTAATTCTGATCTATATAAAGAAAGGAAGAACATCATTGAAATAATAAATGAAGGTAGAATAAATCCTTAGGTTTTTTTATTCATATTAATCTAATGTGTAAATTTTTATTTAAGGTAATAATGGCAACAATATATTGGGTTATTATTGCCTAGGACTGAGTAAAATGGTAGCGATACCATAAAAAATGAGAAGAAATGGTTATGAAAACTCTGTTACAAGGCACCTGGACTACACTTGAAGCAGCATAGTGTTATTTTAAGGCAGACTTATATTAGTTAAAAACATATATTGCACCTTCAGCGAAGCTACTAGTATTTTTATAAGAAGTGTAATTGATATGCTAAGATGGAAGATAAAATGGAATTATATAAAATGGTCAAATAAAACCAGAGAATGCAGAAAAAGAGGGAAAGAAAACAAAGAATAAATGAAATAAGTAAAAAAAAGTTACAAAAAGATAGAAATGTATACAATCATACCAACAATACACAAAAAAGAAATTGTCACAGTGGATAAAAAACAAAACTACAGCATCTACAAGAAACTCACTTTAAACATAATGACTTGGGTGGAGGGTAGAGCAGGTGGAGGGGGTAAGCCCACAGCTAATGGAGACGGGCGCACTGCATGGGGGAAGGACACGCTTGTGGCCCTGGCTTGAGCGAGGCAAACACATTTTGTGTAACCAAAATGTGTGTACCCTCATAATATCCTGAATTAAAAAAGAAAGAAAAAGAAAAAAAAAATAAATATAATGACTTAGGTAGATTGAAAGTAAAGGGGTAAATAAAAATCTGTCATGGTAAATCCAACCAAAAGAAAGCTGGAATATCTATGTTAACATCGAGTGAGGATCTCAGAGAGATTATCAGGTGGAGAGGGAGGTATTACATATTGACAAAGGGATCAATTTTCCAAAAACACACAACAGCCTAAGAATGCATGACTTAACAATAGACCGTCAAAATATGGATAGAACTGGAAAGAAAAATAGACAAATGCGCCTTTCAAGACTTTATCATGCCTATTTCTGTACTTGATAAATCAAGCAAGCAGAGGATCACTCAGGATGTATTTGACCTGCACAGCACTGTCGATGAAGTTGATCAAATTAACATTTATGGGATACTCTATCCCACAACATTAGCATACACATTCATCTTAAGCTTCCATGGAATATTCACCAAGATACATGATATTCTGGGTCATGAAAAACATCATGCCGAATTTTAAATAATTGAAATGATACAAAGTATGTTCTCGGGTCACAATGGAATTAAAATAAAAATACACAACAAAAGATAGCCAGAAAAGCTGCAAATATTTAACAATTTAAATATACCATTATAAATAACCCATGTCAAATAAGTAGTCTGAAGATATATTAGAAAATATTTTGAAATGAATGATAATAAAAATACAACTTATTAAAATTTGGAGGATTCAGAAATAGCAGTGCTTAGAGTGTGTATATTAGAAATCAATAAAGAACTAAGAGCAAAAATCTAAACTACCACCTTAGTAAACAATAGAAAGAAGCACAATTTAAGTCTACAGGAAGCAAAAGAAAACAAATAATAAAAATTAAAGTACAAATCAATGAAATTAAAAACAGAAAAAAAAATTAAAAAATCAAATTAACCAAAAGATGGTACTTTAAAAGGATAGATGAACTTGATAATCTAGCTAGCCTAGGAAAAAAAGAAAGAGAGAGAGAGAGAGAAAAGACACAGATTACCAATGTATAAAACAAAGGAGAGGCTGTTAGTACTAATGTTATGGATATTAAAAAGATAATAATATAACAATATAAATAACTCTATGCACACAAATTTGATAGCTTAGATGACCAATTCCAAAAAAGACAAAATACCAAAACTCAAACAAGGAGAAACAGGTCATTTGATAGCCCTTATCTATTAAAGAAATTGGATCAATAATTAAATAATATTACAAAAAAAAAAAGTACAACGTCCATATGGTTTCACTGGTGAATCCTGCCAAACATTAAGGAGAAAATGACTTCAATTTTCTACAGTCTTTTCCACAAAATAAAAGCACAGATAATGCTTCCTAACTCATTTTATAAGGCCAGCATTATCCTGATACCAAAATCAGACACAGGCGAACAAAAAAAGAGAACAACAAATTAATATCTCCTAAGAACATAAACACAAACATCTTTAACAAAATGTGCGCAAATCAAATCCACCAATGTATAAAAAGATATACTCATCCTGACTAAGAGGAATTTATTCTAGGTATGCAGAGCTGTTTTATCATCTGAAAATAAATCCATGTAATCAACTGTATCAACAAGCTTAAAAGAAAAAGATATATGATCATATGGATGCATAAAACGTATTTGATAAAATCCATCAGCCATTCATGAGAAACAAACAAACAAACCTCTCAGTACACTGGGAATACTGGGAACTTCCTCACTTGGGTAAAAAACATTTGCAAGTGTCCTACTGCTGACATCATATTTAATGGTGAGAAAATAGATGCTTCCACCTGATGGGGCTCAGAAAACAGTACCCCAAAATGCAGGCCTCAGAAGAAGACATTCTTTTCTGACCTTCTCCTGTCATCCTGTCCGTCGCGTTCTGCCCAGAGGCTAGCTGTAGAAACCAGAATTCCTCTTCCCCAAGGTGGGTCATAAAAGCCAGAACCCCTTTTCCTGAAAGCCAGCCATAACCCTAAAATTATTCTGTATGAAACTGGCCGTAAAGAAATGATCTGCTCTACCTTGTTCAACTGAAGGTCATGAGACCCCCACCCCAGAGAGGGCCCTGCCCACACCCAGAAGGAAGGGTGCTGCTCAGAGAGGCCAACAGGAATGCAGACAGACAGGCCTTGCAGGGTTTCCCCACTTGGTCTGTTAGCATTAGATCCTACCCTTTTGTCCAGTCATATTTCTACACGGCTGCCCATACTTTGTTGAGCCTAAGCACAAAAATGGACAATTTCCTCTGTCTCCATTCTGGAGGTTCCCATGTACACACGTCAAATAAATGTGTATGTCTTTTTCTCCAATTAATCAATCTGCCTCATGTCAGTGACTTTTCAGCAAGCTTTCAGGGGGCTAAGTGCCTTGAGACCTATACCCCCAAATATTGGAGACTGACAGGCTATCCTCTTCCATCACTCCTTCAATCTTCCCACTAAAAACATAGGGAACAAGACAAGAAGAGGAAATAAAAGGCATATAGATTGGAGAGGAAAACATAAAACTACTTTTTTCCCACAGATAATAATTGTATGTGTTGACAATATTAAAGATTCAACAAAAATACGTATGAAACTAATGTGTGATTATAGCCAGCTTGCAGAATATAATGTTAATATAGTAAAGGAACTTGCAGGCAATGAATAATTGGAACTACAAATATTTTTTAAAATACCACTTACGATAGCACCAAAAGTCATGGAATACTTAGTTATAAAATTAATAAAATATGTGCAGTATCTATATATGAAAGCTATAAAATTCTGATGAAAGAAATCAGCAAAGATTTAAATAAATGGAAAGATAGTACATGTTCTTTAATCTAAAGCTCAATATTAAGATATCAATCATTCCCAATTTTTTATTTTATTTTATTTATTTATTTGCCATCCAAACTGGCTTTATTATAAATCATGTTATACACACACATAGGATTATACCACATACTGTTTTTTAAAAAATACTCACTGCAGCAAGGTTAAGGTTAGATGGATACTCTCAAATACTGATGGTGGACATATAACTTGGTTCATTTGGCAGTTTAAATGATCTGTCCAGTGGCTTTATTGTCTTCTAAAATTTAAATTTTTAATGATCATCTAATATTTCATCAAATGTATATATCACCAGCTATTTAACCATTCCTCTATCATTAACTATTTAGAACTTGCTATCATAAATGTTACAATGAACATTCTTACATAATTTTTTAAATTCAGGATATTATGGGGGTACAAACATTTTGGTTACATGTAATGCATTTCCCTCACCCAAGCCAGGGCTACAAGCATGACCTTCCCCCATACAGTGCACTCCGCTTCCATTAGTTGTGGGTTTGCCCCCTCCACCACCCCCACCTGACCGGCACCCAGTGGGTATTACTACCATGTGAACACTTTAGTGTTGACCAGTTTTTTAAAATGAATTCAACACAATCCCAATGAAAATACTATCAAATTATTTATAAGTATCAACAAACTGATTCTAAAGTATACATAAGGGCAAAATATCTAGAATGGCTAACACAAACTAAAGAAAGTTGGATGACCTGTACAACCAAATTTCAAGATTATTATAAAACTGCAATAATCAAGACAGCATAATATTGTCAAAGAAATGAACAGATAGATCCAAGGAACAGATCAGAGTCTATAAATGGACCCAAAGAAATATAGTCAACCTTTCTGTGACAAACGAGCTGTGACAATTCAATGGAGAAAAGATTGTCTTTTCAACAAATGGTGCTGGAATAATTGGATACATATATGAAAAAAAAAAAAAAAGAACCCAGACACAAAACTTACACTTTTCACAAAAATTAGTTCAAACAAGATAATAGATTTAAATGTAAAATGCAAAATTATGAATATTTTAGAAGAAAACAACAGGGAAAATCTTAGTGACTTTGGGGTTGGTGAAAAGCATAATCCCTGAAAGATAAATTTGATAATTTTTCTTAAAATTTAAATCTTTTGCTCTATGAAAGGCACTTTTAAGGGAATCAAGAGGCAAGCCACAGACTGGGAAAAATATTTGCAAAACACATGTCTGATGAAGAACATATATCCAAAGTACACACAGCTCTTAAAACTCAAAAAATCCCAATTAAAAGATAGGCAAAAGATCTGAACAGACACACCCCACCAAAAAAAATATGCAGACAGCAAATAGGTATATGAAAATATGGTCAGTCTGTTTTGCCATTAGGTAATTCCAAATTTAAATAATAATGAGACATCACTACACATGTATTATTAGGATGACTAAAATCTAAAAAAACAAAATAGAACAAAACCGACAAAAGTAACTGTTGGTGAAGATGTGGAGCAACAGAAACTCTCACTCATGCTGGGTGGGATACGAAATGGTACAGCCACTGTGGAAGACAGATTGGCAGTTTCCTACCACACAATCCAGCAACAGCACTCAATATTTACCCAGCTGAGCTGAAAACACGTCCACACGATAACCTACACAAGGATGTTTACGGTGGCTTTACTCACAATCGCAAAAAATGGAAGCAATCATGATGTTCTTCGATAGGTGAATGCATGAGCAAATTGCTGTACATCCTAGAATGGAAGGTTATTCAGCAATGAAAAGAAAATATTTCTCAAGCTACCTAAAGACACAGGTGAATCTTAAATTCATATTACCAAGTAAAAAAAGAAAAAAAAAAAAACAGCCTGTCTGAAAAGCCTACACACCATATGATTCCAACTCTATGACCTTTTTAAAAAGACAAAACTATAGGTATGATGAAGAAATCCGTGGTTGCCAGAGGTTCAGGGCTAGGGATGAGAAAGGTTGAACAGGTAAATCACAAGGGATTTCTTTAATGGTGGTGAAACTATTATGCTCAATACTATAATTGTGGATACATAGCACCATGCATGTAGTTATTCTAATAAAGACAAATTGCTACCTCTTCCATGATAGATGGAGCCCATATAATTACCCTACCACATACTGGCTAGCTGGTATCCTCAGGGACCAGGACCATCAAAGAGACTCAGCACTGATCTCTGCTACAGCAGATTAGGCACTCGATGGTAGTGGTAACCATATCAGCCTCAGGAAGAGGATTTCATGCTGTTGTATCCATGAATTGACTCCACCCTTGTTGCCAAAGAAACCATTGAGCAGGCGCTGGGATGGACAAGGAAAGAAGATGACTTATGTTCACAACAGGACCGTGTTCATCACCTGATGTCTCTTCTTATCTAGTGCCTATGATTAAATGGACATCACACTTTGTGTGCCTTCCAAGAGTGTGTCCGCACATTTCTTCCCTATACCTCTTTATTACAAATATTCGAATCATGCTATTTCCAAGTCCCAAAGCAATTGGCCAAACCATTAGCTACTGCTGTGGTATGTAGGTATCCCTTCACATTCATGTGACGGAAACGGTCTCCAGTACAACAGCACTGGGAGGCGAGGCCTGATGGGAGGTGTTTAGGTCAAGAGGGCTCTGTCCCCGTGAATGAATTAATGCCCATATAAAAGGGGCTTGCAAGAGTGAGCTCTCCATCTGTTGTGCTCTTCTTCCATGTGAGGGCACCATGTTCCTCCTCTCTGGAGGACACAGCAATGAGGCACTATCTTGGAACCAGAAGCCGAACCTCTTGGTGCCTCGATCTTGGATTTCTCAGCCTCTACAACTGTGAGAAATAAATTTCTGCTCTTTTAAATTACTCCATCTGAGTTATTTTACGATAGCAGCACAAATGGACTAAGACAGCTACTAACCATCAATCAATGTCAATTTATAGCTTAGCCCCTCATCCCTTCATATACTCTAGGATCAACACCACCTGGGTTTGTTTTTTTTTTTTTTTTTTTTACTGTCATTATCTTTTTTGATTATCTTTTAAATAAAGTGTATGGGATGTAACAAGATGGCAAGAACACTGAACCAAAAGTCAAAAGTTGGAAAACTCAGAAGTATGGACTAGCACAAGTCATGTAACATTCTCTCTTAGTCCATTTGTGTACAGCAACAAAGGAATGCCCAAGGAAAAGAGGTTTATTTGGTTCACAGTTCTGCAGGCTGTATAAGGAGCATGGTGCTAGCACCTGCATCTGGGGAGGGCCTCAGGCTGCTCCACTCCTGGCAGAAGTGGAAGGGGAGCCAGAGTGTGCAGAGATCACACGGTAAGAGAGGAACCAGGAGAGGAGGGCAGTGACAGGCTTTTTTCAACAACCAGCTCTTGCAGGGACTAGAATGAGAACTCACTCATTATTGTGAAGATGTCAAATCCACCCCCATGACCTGAACACCTCCTATTAGGCCCCACCTCCAACACTAGGGATCAAATCTTAACATGAGATTTGGAGGGGTCAAATACCCAAACTATAGCACATCCTTTCCTCTCAGGATTTTTTATCTGTAAAATCAGTAGACTGAAGAAGATGAAGTTTGAAATATAAGAATTCATTTTGTGGTTATAAAAACTAGAGCCTAAGAGCTTAGGATAGTTCAAAGAATAAATATGTTTATATTTCATTTCATCTATAGCCATTTGGAAATTTTAATAATTTTCCATTTCGCAACTGTCAGTAAATACATTCAAAATTGTGTTATAATGGATGCATATTTTACAAGCTTTTTTCACATAATGATTTATATTGGATATTCCAGTGTCACATTGATTGTGTAATATTAATGATGGTTAACTATAGTCAATATTTATTGGCTGCTCATTTTGCACAAGCACCATGCTTATTCCTTTACATGCATCATTTCATGTAGTTTTCCTGACAACTCCAAAGGTAAATGCTATTGCTTTATATTGGATTCCCCTCAGAGAAAAGATTTTGGTCCAAATAGTTTACCAGAAAGGTGATTACAAGAATTGTGAGGAGGATATAAAAAAGAAGGAAAAAGTGCAAGAATAAGTATATTACTGTTGAGGTGATTGGGCCTTAAATCCCCTCCAGACAGTCTGTAAGGTTGTCTGAAATACGCCTCATAGTCGGCCCACCAAGACAGGGATAGCAGGGCAGCTGCTTGTTAATGCCTCCCCTTGTTGGTTGCAGGTGTTCTCAAGGCTCTGCTTCCTGCACTTCTGCCTGCCTGGAGGGAGGACAAGCACAGGCCATGGCCAGAGAGCACGTTCAGGCAGCGCAATACCAAAAGGGGGACCAGGTGGGGGCATTTGGAGATGCTGAAGTAATACATGTGGGGCACCGATAGCAAGGATGCAACTAATACTACTGGTCTTTTATAAATTAAGAAAATGTCCAAGGACATACAAGCAGCAAGTGGAGGAGCCCAGTTGTGAAGCTAGACAGTCTGGCTCTGGGGTCTGCACTGTGTCTTGAAATGAGACGTAGTCGAAACTTCATTAGGGCCTCTGAGAGGGTTGTAAGTGTCTCAGTTTGCAATGGTTAGAAGAATCTAAGCACATACTAATAATGCCATTTCGGAAGGTTAAATGTTGTAATCCATCACAACCGAGTGGGCTTCATCCCAGGGATGCAGGGATGGTTCAACATACGCAAATCTATAAATGTAATTCACCATATAAACAGAAGCAAAAACAAAGACCATATGATCCTCTCAATAGATGCAGAAAAAGCATTTGACAAAATTCAACACCCTTTTATGATAAGAACGCTCAACAAAATAGGCATAGACGGGGCTTATCTAAAAATGATACAAGCCATATATGACAAACCCACAGCCAACATGATACTGCTCTATGGATTTTCATTCCTCTGGAACTGTACCCAGTAAAATACACTCAATAGCATCATCCAGACGCTGCTTGGCTCCCTAGGGAATATGTAATTGGCCTTGTAAAATGATCCCCTTCCTAAGATATATTTTGTTTCCTCAGACTGTATGAGTCCAGCCTAACAACCAGACTTAATTAGCCTCTCCACAGGACTCACAAGCTGTCACCAACAGCTGATTCTTGAATCAGACCAACTGAAGACCCTACAACATCAAACCCCAGGCAGTCTGACCTGCCTTCCACAGCCTGCTATGAAAGCCCTGCCCTCAGCCGGCCAGGGAGATGGATCTGAGACTATTTCTCTCAACAGACCTTGTATGTTAAAATTTCTTTCTCCTTGGCAATCCTCATGGTCTCATTGATCGGCTCTGTGCAGTGAGCGGTGGGACCTGGGCCGGACCCTTTCTGGATTCAGTAACAAATATGAAGAAGAGAGTGAGGAGAAAACTGAGAGGTCTCCACACCTATCCCTGGAGGCAATGCTTAGAAAGGTAGGTTTTGCATTTTTTAAGCTGTTCCTATTATTTATTTGCTCACTTGAATTTGTGATGGCATTGTGAGGTAGGAGCATTGCTATATTTTAAGAAAATGAGGCTGGTGTTATGGAACCTAAACTATCACATTTAAAGATGACAACTTATGTGCCAGGTCTGTGGGAACCTTTCATCACTCAGCATCTCCTTGTTTAAAATAAGAGGCCGGCCTGGATCATCAACACCAATTCACAGCACAGGGTATCATAAAGGATAAATTATGTACCTAAAATTACACAGAGAATTGTTGGTAACACATAGCACCATGTATTCCAGTATAAATTATTTTAAAAACTCATGCCACTTATTTTTAGACACTATAATTTAATTTGGAGGAACTTGTGTTTTTAGTGAGGATTCCTGAGCCAAACTTCCTGGAGCAGAATGTAGATCTGGCAGCCTGCTGGCCATATGATGCTGGCCAGCTGCTTAAACCGTGCCTCGTTTCTGTAAAATGGGGAATATAAATGCAGTCGCTTGCATGGTTATTGCAAGGTTTAAATATTATCATAATACTTTGTGCCTATGCCATTATTGTTATTATACTAACTTCTGCACAAAATTATAATTTAATTTTATTTATGATGTTCTTATATAAAAGCATACATTGTTCTGAGCCTTTTATTAATTAGTATTTCACTTTTCAATTATTTTTTAAAAACCAAACAAAACAGAATTAAGAAAAAGTATTTATCCCCTCTCAAGATCCCATAGTGACCATACTATAATAATAAGCTTTCAAATTTAAATACTAGATATAAATATTTGATAGAAGACTAAAACATAGCATTTCATGGATCAGTGACTGTGGTTTACAATAATCTATTGTATATTTCAAAATAGCTAGAAGAGAATAATTTGAATGTTTCTAAGATAAAGAAAAGACAAATATTTAAGGTGAAGGATATCCAAAGTACATTGATTTGATCTGTACAAATTATATGAATGTATCAAATGTTACCTTATCACATGTATCCAAAAATATGTACTTCTATTATGTATTAATTTTTAAAAAATAAAATTTAACCGTTAAAGTTCTTAAATGAAAAAAAAAAAAAGAAAAAGTATTTACTGGCTCACCTTACTGAAAAGTTAGAGGTTTTGATGCTTCAGAAAAAGTTGGATCCAATGTCTTCTCTAATTTGTGTGCCTTCAGGCTGCGTCTATGTTCAGTCAGGGCTCTCGTCTTCATGGAAGGGGACCTGCAGAAGCTGTAAGCCTAGGCTTTTTGCAATCCAGAGAAATGAGATCATCTCTTTCCCTTCAGCTTCCACCAAAAGCATAAAGTCAGTCTCATGGGATAACTTGGGTCACCATTGCCAAGAGACGTGGATGCACAAGTGGGCAGGCTTGGGCCACATTCCTTCCCGCAAACCACTCACCATGTCCAAGACTGGGCCACATGTTCAAACCTTAGGCTAACGCTAAACCTCACAGACTGAGAGTTGGGAAGAACAATTATCCCAAAAGAAAATGAAGGGTCTATTAAAAAAATGGGGAAAAGGTGCTGGGTATGGAGAAGACAGAGACAGTCTACAGTGTGTGAGTGTGTGTGTACAGTACAAAGGCTTCCTCACTGAATTTGAGTCAACTCTATTATAAATATAAGCATAAATGTAACCCATGGAAGCCTATGATTTTTGTTTTAAATCACGTAATCCCTTGTTTTTCCCTTTGGCTGAACCCCAGTGAGAACTTTGAATTTCCAGAAGACACTGTCCCTTCCGCATCCTACCAGTGGAGACAGGACAGAGCACTGAAGTGCCCCTGCTGGTATAGGAAAAGGGATTAAGGAGCCCAGGAGAAGGCATAGGTAATTTAAGAACTGTATTGATTTGGGGACATCTCTGTGTGGTGTTGACAACTGATCCAGCTTGTCTAATGTGACCTTTGGTCTTTTTGTTGGGAGGGTGAATTGTTTTTTTGTTTTTGTTTTTTTTTTTGAGACAGAGTCTCACTCTGTTGCCCGGGCTAGAGTGCCATGGTGTCAGCCTAGCTCACAGCAACCTCAAACTCCTGGGCTCAAGCGATCCTCCTGCCTCAGCCTCCTGAGTAGCTGGGACTACAAGTATGCGCCACCATGCCCAGCTAATTTTTCTATATATTTTTAGTTGTCCAGCTAATTTCTTTCTATATTTTTTAGTAGAGACCAGATCCCGCACTTGCTCAGGCTGGTCTTGAACTCCTGAGCTCAGACAATCCATGGGAGGGTGAATTCTGACTTGTGTGGGCATGGCTGAAGGGAGGCACGGTGTCATCCAAGATTATGCTTCCTCTCTGGGGCAGTGACCTCCAACAGCTACTGGATATGGGGTCACAGTTCTGCCCTTCTGCGTCCATGTGGTATAACTCTAAAATATCCTCCTGGCTGAACAGCTCTGTGTGGGATCTGAGAGTGCTCTATTACCATGTGTGGGAATCTGACTTCTCTCTCTGCCCAACCCTGTTTCTCTCCCTTTGCTTTGAAAGAGCTCAGGAAATTTCACCCCAAAATATGACTCCTTGCTATAAAGAGTATTTTGAATTACAGGCCGTTCAAGCTCAAAATGCACCAGAAGGGACTTTCCCTCTATCTGCATAAACCAAACTGACAGATCAAAAGAACAATGGGCTTCCTTTCCCCTCCCTGTTATCTCAACCTATTGTAGGAAAGAAGATCAAGAATGCAACCAGACTTGGCCCAAATAATTTGTCTCTCAGGTTAATTTACAAGTCAATCTGTTTCCCCATTTATTCATCCTCCCAAGCAACCATTAAACAGAATTACCTATACTGCTCATCTCCCTCTCCCCTCTAAAAAGCAGGTATGAAAATATCTGGATCCCTCTGGGATATTAGGTAATCATTCTGAGATTCTCCCCATGCACATGGTAAATAAATCTTTCTCTACCTAATCTGCTTTAATTGTGAGTTGATCTTGCAGCAAACTTTCTGGGGAAAGGGGAAGATTCTAATGACCCTCACATCTTCCACAGTGGTGGATCCCAAGGGAACTCTCCAATAAACTCTCTGCAAATAGATCTCCATCTGCTTCCCAGGGAACCAAACCCAAGACACAATGCTGTCCTCACCTGTCTTTACATATTTACGAGTAAAGCATTAAAACACTAAACAAAAGCTCTATCAATATTTAAAACATTTTTGTATCAACTTTTAGAATTCATTCTAGAAGTGTTGGAAGGGGAATCAACTTTTTCTTTGCAAATGCTCAAATATCAGGATTTGGAAATCTTTTCTGGAGAGCCATGGAGTCACAGCAGAAAAAAGTCTTCAGTATTCTGCCTGGGGCGGTATCCCCATCAACAGTTCTCAGAATTAGGTGGAATAAGGAAGGTTGATTCCCTGAAGAAATCAGGAAGAGAGGTACAGGGACATGAGAACACCAGGTGTGGTGGAGAGCAGAGGTGAGACACAGGCTTGAAGATAGTTAAGTACAGGTCTGCCGAGAAAGTCACTGGACCTCGCATTCCCCTTTCCCGACTCATTCCCCAAACACCTGAAACCAGCCCACCTGCAACGCCCCCCAGGGGTGGTAATGGGGTGGTAGAGCAGAGAGATGTTTTCTCTAATTCACTGATTTCTAATCAATCTATTTGCTAGCAGCCCAACATCTCATCCCCATCTTCTTTGAGACTGAAATCAACAGCTGAGCGTTTCAAAGGCTCTGTAGCCTAATTAGCTCACGAGCCATTATTATGTTTCTCTGTAGACACCTGCTTTTGTTTTCACTGGTGACCTACTCTGTCTCCATTGTGTCTTTCAATCCTCTGCCCTTACCACTCCTCTGTTGCTATCCAATGTCCTGACCTTTCTGCCTCTTTGTTTTTAGCCTTTTTATACTATCTCTTTTAATCTTCTCTGTCCTCCCTCCATCTCCAATCAATCCAACTCCCAAGCTCTTATAATATATTTTTAGGAAAATAGCATATGTTCAACAAATCTTCATTTTTACAAACTCATGCAATTTTTTTCATTTCCATAAAAATTTTAATTTTTACTTTTAATCCATAGATGAATTCTGCTGCATCCTTTCCCACTTCCTCCCCATCATGTATGCACAGATCCATTTGAGGAAGGATTGCCCAAGCTATATTTTCCTAGGAGCAGAGCACCTCAAGAGAAGGTATGTACCCTTGGTTCCGTCAGAGCCTCGAGACTGACCCTGCGGTGCAAGTGTGTGCTCGTGTGAGCCTGCCTGTCCCTGAAGCAAACAAAGGTCAGTTTACTGAGAACTCCAGAGTGCTGTTTCCACGCAGACGATCCCTGTTCCCACCCCACAGCCAAGCTGGGCTCTCTGCTGCCATGGGCTTTTCTTTTTTATTTTTTTTTTGTTTTATTATTAT
>VBSM01001163.1:1549199-1580686 GCA_008086735.1 Cheirogaleus medius | reverse complement strand
AAAAAAAAAAACAAAACTAAAATAACCAAAATAATTTTTACAAAGAACAACATTGAAGGACTCACACTATTTGATTTTAAGACATATTAAGATATAGTAATCATGACAGGTGGTATATTTGAGAGGGTAGACAGATAGGTCAATGGAATTAAATGAAAAGTCTAAAAATACATCTACACATATGTGACATAATGATACTAAACAAATTCAAAAAGCAATTCACAGAAAAAATATTTGCAATAAATTGTGATAGAAAAATTATAAATAACTCTAAAAAAATCCCTTAAACTATACCCCACACTATCTACAAAAATCAACTCAAAATGAATCACAGACATTAAGTACAAAACTTAAAACCATAAAATTTCTGAAAGAAAACAAATGAGAATATGTTTTTTATTTCTCAGACACACATCTAAAGATGACTTTGAAGAGACAGTCAAAATTTAAATCTTTTTCTCTTTCAAAGACATTGTTAAGAGAATAAAATATCACTCAGAGACTGAGCAAAAATATTTGCAAAACAGTCTAATACAGGACTTGTATCCAGAATATATGAACAACTAACTAAAACTTAATTCTATGAAACAAACAATTCCATTATAAAGGTGCAAAAGATTTGAAGACACTTTATGAAAGAAGACACATTGGTATCAAATAAGTATACAAAAATATTCTCAATATTATTAAGAATATGCAACTTAAAAAACAAGTATCATTGTGTACTTTTTAGAATGGCAAAAAATAAAAAATAAAAATCCGATGCCACCAAGTATTGCAAGTGCTGGCAAGAGGCGGGTGGAGCAACTGGAACTCTCATCCATTGCTGGTGTGACTGAAAAATGGTACAGCTACTTTGGAAAACTGGAAATTTCTTATAAAATTGAACACACACGTACCATATGACCCAGCAATCCCATTCTTCTTAAATATTACCCAAAAGAAATGAAAACTTATGTTTATTCCAAAACCTATATGCAAATAGTTATAGTGACAGTATTCATCTTGCCAAAAGCTGCAAACATTGAAAATGTCTTTCAGTGAGTGAACAGATAAACTCTTGTATATGTATACAAAGCAATGTTATTCGGCACTAAAAGAACAAACTACTGATATACACAATTTCATAGATAAACCTCAAACTGATTTATATTATATGACATTCCAAAAAACACAAAACTATATGAATAGAGCAGGTATGGACAGAGACTGGGGTGGAGGAAACGGCTGATTATAAAGGATCACAAGAAAATCTGCCTGTTAGAATTCATATATCCACAACATTCTTGTTCTAAAGAAATCAAGGTACACTTTATTAAACAATCATAAAGAACTATGTTTCCTGGCTCCTGAAAAATAAGAATAAATTTCATTTTGAAGATACCTATACCTCTGTATGTACTATACAGATGGCATTGCTTGAATTAGGAAGAAAGCCTGGAATGTGTGTTAGTTTTCTGCTAAATGTCTATGAATATCTATGTATGAGGTACATAGATATTCATAGACATTTTGAAGTAGGAGTGAAAAGAACGGAAGTGAGAAAATGAGAACTTCTATTCTTCTTTATCATTCCATCTGCCAGATTATTTTTCTTTTTGAAAAAAAAACACAAAATAATGCACTTATTTTAATATGTCATTTGTAATTGTTTTAGCTAGCATGGACCCAAAAATCTCTTTTAAATTATTTTTAAAGTGAAAAGTAAATCTGCTAAGATTTATACTTCATGAAAGTGTTAAAATATTATACCAGAGATGTAAAATTAATTTTCATGCTTTAGTATGTTATGATTTCATTTTTTATAGTTCATCAGAGTCAGAACTTGTAGCCAAGCAACCTTTACTAAAAACATCATTAATTCATCTCCCTGTATACAGCTAAGAAGTATTGTTTATTCTTTTCTCTAAAAAAAGATTCATGAAAAGTAACTTCTAGACTGAAAATAGTGCACTTCAATGATCTAAGGATTAGTGTAGATCACAGCGATCTCAGGAATACTGAAAGATTGACTGACGTTCCTTCACACTTAGGGACCTCAATCATGGAATAGAAGAAGATGCTTTCAGTTGGTTCATAGGTGACTTCAAAGTTACTGATCAGATAGTAGCACAAGAAATAGGAAAATTGATTTAAATTTCAAAAATTAGAAAAGCAGCCAGAGACAAGCATAGTGAAAAACATGAAAGTGGAACAAAAGGCAGATGAACTTTGAATATAATTCAATTACTCAACATTTATTCTATGTATCTCTGCAAAAAATGTATAATGCGTTATGATATGTATTTCAAGATTACAGTCTTGTAGCATGCATAAAACTTATAGATGAAAAAGACAACAAAATGGATCCTCATAACTGATGAAAGATGCTGAGAAGAGGAAAATGTATTTTCTAGTCAGATGACCAAGTAAAGTTTCAGGGAAAATAAAATTTGTCATTTGCACAGAGTATTAAATGTGCAGAGGCTGCTGGTAGGTAGTGATGAGGGGAAGTTTTACAGATCCTTGGAACTCTTATCAAAATAGTGAGCAAATGATGGCAAAAAAAGACAAAGAACAAAGAAATGAATGTGGATTATTATAGTTTAGAGATAGAAACACTGATTTGAGATTTCTGAACTTGGCTTTTAGTTGGGAGTTTGCCAATACCTAGTGCTTTGATCTTGGACAAGTTAATCTTTTCAGTTTAATCTTCTGTAATATTAAAAGGAAAGACCAAAGATTCTGAGGTTCTTTCCTAAATCCATGATATATACTCTTTTGAATCCAGTACTCAGTGCTCCCTGTGGATCTTTCATATCCACACTGCAGTTGTCCCTTGTCAGTGGCTGTCATATCCATTAATGTGGTTCTATCACCTGTGCCAGCTGAGACCAGAGTGGCCTGGGAAGGGTATAAGAATGAGTGCATACTCATCATAGGGACTGAAAGTGGATTCTGGCAAAACCATCCCTGCTAATCGACAGGAACAAAATCCCCTGGAAAGAGGTTATGTTTGTATTGTTTCAAGTTTTCTTTTTTTAAATCAAACTTTGTTTTTAAATAAATGTAGATTTGCATACAGTTCTAAAAATGATAACACACAGACTATTTACACAAATTATAATATCTTGCAAAACTATACCACACTTCCACGACCAAGATATTGGTATTCATAGAGTCAAGGTCCAGAAAGAAGGATCTGTTGTGTTTCCCCTTTTTGAACCCAGCCACCTCCCAGCCATCCCTGGTCCTGGGACTTATTAGACTGTGTGCTCCATTTCTAAATGTTGTCATTTCAAAAATATAATATAAATTGAATCAGTCATATCACTTTTTGAAATGGCTTTTTTCATTCACCATACTTCTGTGAGATTTATCCCAATTAGTGTCTGTATCAATAGTTTATTCTTTTTTAATGATGCCTAGTGTTCCATGGTATGGATCTATGACAGTTTGTTTAGCTACTCACTCATTGATGTTTCCAGTTTATGAGTATTATGAACAAAAAGCTACTGAGAATCTTTGTGTACAGATTTTTGAGTGAACATAAATATTTGTTTCCTGGGATACAATTGCCCCCCGTGTGCAATTGCTGGGTTATATGGTAAACATCTATAGTTTTATAAGAAAATGACAAACTATTTTCCCGAGTAGATACTTGATTTTACATTCCCATCAGTAATATATAAGTGATCTGGTTTCTTTGCATCCTTACCAGCACTTAATGTTTTCAATATTTATTTTAGACATTCTGATAGTGATATCTCATTGTAGGTTTTTTCAATTTTATTTCTTTATTATATCTTTTTTTTTAATTTCAGCATATTATGGGGGTACAAATGTTTAGGTTACATATGTTGCCCTTGCCGCCCCCACCCCGAGTCAGAGCTTCAAGCATGTCCATTCCCCAAACAGTGCACATCCCATTCATTATGTATGTATATATCCATCCCCTCCTCTCCCCTCCAATCTGCACGACACCCAATAAATGTTATTCCTATATGTGCACTTAGGTATTGGTCAGTGAAATCAATTTGATGGTGAGTACATGTGGTGCTTATTTTTCCATTCTTGGGATACTTCAGTTAGTAGAATGGGATCTACCTCTATCCAGAAAAATACAAGAGGTGCTATATCACCATTGTTTCTTATAGCTGAATAGTACTTCATAGTATACATATATCACATTTTATTAATCCCCTCATGGATTGATGGGCACTTGGGTTGTTTCCACATCTTTGCAACTGTGAATTGTGTTGCTATAAACATTCAAATGCAGATGTCTTTTTTATAGAATGTCTTTTGTTCTTTTGGGTAGATGCCCAGTAATGGGATTGCTGGATCAAATGATAGATCTACTTATATTGCTTTAAGGTATCTCCATATTGCTTTCCACAGAGGTTGACTAGTTTGCAGTCCCACCACCAGTATATGAGTGTTCCTATCTCTCCACATCCACGCCAACATTTATTGTTTTGGGACTTTTTGATAAAGGCCATTCTCAATGGAGATAAGTGATATCTCACTGTGGTTTTGATTTGCATTCCCCTGATGGTTAGAGATATTGAGCATTTTTTCATATGTTTGTTGGCTATTATTCTGTCTTCTTTTAGAAAGTTTCTGTTCATGTCCTCAGCCCACTTTTTGAAAGGGTTGTTTGATTTTATTCTTGCTTATTTTCCTGAGTTCTAAATACATTCTAGTTATCAGCCCTTTATTGGAGGTGCAGCATATGAAAATTTTCTCCCATTCTGTGGGTTGTCTGTTTGCTCTCATGACAGTTTCTTTGGCTGTGCAGAGCTTTTTAAATTGATCACGTCCCATTTATTTATTTTTTTTTGTTGGTGTGATTGTCTTTGGGGTCTTCTTCATAAATTCTTTGCATAGGCCAATTTCTAGAAGTGTATTTCAGATGTTTTCCTCTAGAATTCTAATAGTTTCACACCTTAGGTTTATGTCTGTTACCCCGCGTGAGTTGATTTTTGTGAGAGGTGAAAGATGTAGGTTCTGTTTCAATCTTCTACATGTGGCTATCCGGTTTTCCCAGCACCATTTATTGAATAAGGATTCTTTTTTTTTTTTTTTTTTTTTTTTTTTAGAGACGGGGTCTCGCTCTTGGTCAGGCTGGTTTCGAACTCCTGACCTTGAGCTATCCACCCGCCTCGGCCTCCCAGAGTGCTAGGATTACAGGCGTGAGCCACCGCGCCCGGCCTGAATAAGGATTCTTTTCCCCAGTGCATATTTTTGTCTGCTTTGTTGAAGATTAGTTGGCTATATGAGGATGGTTTTATACCTGGGTTCTCTGTTCTGTTCCACTGGTCAATGTCCCTGTTCTTGTGAAAATAAAAAGCTGTTTTAATTCCTATATCCTTGTAGTATAGTTGGGTGTCTGGTAAACTGATGCCTCCTATTTTGTTTTTATTGCCTAGGATTGATTTTGCTATACGAGGTCTTCTCTGGTTCCATACGATGTGTAAAATTATTTTTTCTATGTCTGTGAAACATGATGATGGTATTTTAATAGGGATTGCATTGACTCTGTAGGTCACTTTTGGTAGTATAGACATTTTAACAATGTTAATTCTGTCGACCCGTGAGCATGGTATATTCTTCCACCTGTTTATATCCTCTGCTATTTCCTTCTTCAGTGTTTCATAGTTCTCCCTGTAGAGGTCTTTAACCTCCTTAGTTAAATATATTCCTAGGTACTTTATTTTCTTTGTTGTTATTTTGAAGGGAATTGAGTCTTTGATTTGATTCTCGCTTTTATTGTTGTTGGTGTATATGAATGCCTCTGATTTCTGTGTATTAATTTTGTATCCTGAGATTTTACCAAATTCGTTTATCAATTTAAGGAGTCTTTTGGTTGAATTCTTGGGGTTTTCTAGGTATAATATCATATCATTGGCAAAGAGTGAGAGTTTGATCTCTTCTGCCCCCATTTGGATGCCCTTAATTCCACTTTCTTGTGTGATTGCTGTAGCAAGGACTTCCAGCCCTATGTTGAATAGAAGTGGAGATAGTGGGCCTTGCCTTGTTCCAGCTCAAAGTGGGAATGCTTTCAATTTTTCCCCATTCAGTATGATGTTGGCTGTGGGTTTGTCATATATGTCTTGTATCACTTTTAAGTAAGCCCAATGTATGCCTATTTTGTTAAGCATTGTTATCATAAAAGGGTGTTGAATTTTGTCAAAAGCTTTTTCTGCATCTATTGAAAGAATCATATGGTCTTTGTTTTTGCTTCTCTTTATGTGGTGAATTACATCTATAGATTTGTGTATGTTGAACCTTCTCTACATTTCTGGGATGAAGCCCACTTGGTCATGATGGATTATTTTTTTGATAAGCACCTGGATTCGATTAGCTAGGATTTTGTTGAGAATTTTTGCATCTATATTCATAAGGGATATTGGTATGTAGTTTTCTTTTTTGTTGCATGCTTTCCTGGTTTTGGTATTAGGGTTATGTTGGCTTCATAAAGTTTGTTGGGGAGGATTCCATCTTTCTTGATGTTGTGAAATAATTTCTGCAGGATAGGCGCCAGCTGTTCTTTGTAGGTTGGTAAAATTCGGGTGTGAAACCATCTGGTCCAGGACTTTTCATTATGGGAAGGTATTTTATTGATGGTTCAATTTTAGTACTTGATATTGGTCTGTTCAGGAATTCTCTTTCTTCCTGCTTGAGCCTAGGGAGGCTGTGTGTTTCTAAAAATGTGTCCATTTCCTCCAAATTTTTTGTAGTATTCATAAATTATATCTTGTATCTCCATGACATTAGTTGTAATTTTTCCTTTTTGTTCCTGATGGAGCTTATTAGAGATTTTTCTTTTCTGCTTTACATTAGTCTAGCCAAAGGCATGCCAATTTTGTTTGTTTTTCAATGAACCAACTTTTTATTTATTAATCATCTGTATAATTTTTCTGTTGTCAATTTCATTTAGTTCTGATTTGATCTTATTAATTTCACTTCTTCTGCTGGGTTTGGGGTTGTTCTGTTCTCCTTTCTCCAGCTCTTTTAGTCAATTCAATAGGTTGTCTATTTGTGATCTTTCTGTCTTTTTGATATAGGCATTTATGGAAATAAACTTTCCTCTCAGGACTGCTTTAGCTTTGTCCCACAGATTTTGTTAACTGTTGTCTCCTTTGTCATTTACTTCAAACAATGTTTTGATTTCCATCTTGATTTCCTCATTTATGAAGTAATTGTTCATCAGAAGGCTGTTTAGTTTTCATGACTTCGTGTAGAAATGAGAGTTTCTGTTAGGGTTCATTTCTACTTTTATTCTATGGGGAATTGAGAAGATACATGTTATAATATCTATTTTTTAAAAATTTTTTGAGACATGCTTTGTATCCTAAGATATGGTCAATCTTAGAGAATGTCTCATGAGCTGATGAAAAAAACTTATATTCCGTGGTTTTGGGGTAGAATGTCCTGTAAATGTCAGTCAGGCCCATTTGTTCTAGAGTTCTGTTTAAGTCCATTATTTCTCTGTTAATTTTCTGTTTCGAGTATCTGTCCTCTGATGTCAGCGGGGTGTTGAAGTCTCTGGCTCTTATGGTGTTGCTGCTTATCAATTTGTTTTGTTCAAGTAGAATTTTCTTTATGAATCTGGGTTCACCTAAGTTGGGTGCATTCCTATTTAGAGTTGTTATGTCTTCTTGTTGAACTGTACCCCTCACCATTCTTTATCTTTTATTACTTTTGTTGATTTAAAACCTAAGTTATCTGAAATCAAAACTGCCATGCCAGCCTTCTTTTAGCTTCCATTTGCTTGAAATATTGTTCTCCACACCTTTACCTTGAGTCTGAATGTATCCTTGCAGGTTAGATGTGTTTTTGAAGACAGCAGATACTTGGCTTGTCGTTTTTTATCCATTTGGCCAGCCCATCTCTCTTGAGTGGGGAGTTCAAGCCATTCACATTTATTGAAAGAATGGATAAGTGGGGCCAATTTCTGTTCATCCTGTTAGGTTGAACTTTGTTGCTTTGTTTTCTCTCTTGAGCCATTGTGGTATCTGGCCTTTGATCTTTAGCTTTTGAGTGGTTTTATATTCGTGAGTATTTATCATGCTGATCCATGTGTAACTCTGTTTTGAGTACTTCCTGGACAGCTGGTCTTGTCTTGGTGAATTCCCTCAGTGTTTGTTTATCTGAGAATGTCTTTATTTCTCCATCCTATGCAAAACTTAGTTTTGCAGGATATAAGATTTTAGGCTGAGCATTATTGTGGTTCAGAAGAGTAAGAATGGGACTCCAGTCTCTTCTTGCTTGTAAAGTTTCAGTTGAGAAGTTTGGCGTTATTCAGATGGGCTTTCCTTTTTATGTTACTTGTTTCTTTTGCCTTACAACTCATAGAAGGGTCTCTTTAGTGGATATTTTGGTCAGTCTGATGACTGCATGTCGTGGTGTCTTCCTGTTTGCATTGAATCTCCCAGGGGTCCTTTGAGCTTCTTGTACCTGGATATCTAGAGTTTTAGCAAGGCCTGGTAAATTTTCCTCTATTATATATTCAAATAGTTTATCCAAAGCTTCCATGTTTTGTTATTCACCTTTAGGAATGCACATAACTCCCATGTTGGCTTCTTCACATAATCCCACATTTCTTGTAGGCTTTGGTCTTTTCTCTTATTTCTCTGCTCTTTCTCTGTGACTGACTTATTTAATTGGATGGTGTTATCTTCAATCTCTGAGATTCTTTCTTCTGTTTGATCTACCCTGTTCTTTAGGCTTTCCACTGTATTTTGTACTTCCCTGAATAGATTCTTCTTTTCCAGGTCTCGGTTTTATTTTTCTTTAATTTTTCAATTTCTTTAGTGAATTTTTCTTTCAAGTCCTGGATTATTTTTTGTGGTTTCTTTGTGTTGGTTATCCATTTTTTCTTGCATGTCATTGAGTTTCCTTACAATCCATGTTCGAAATTCTTCTGTCATTTTAGTGTTCTTAATTTGGTTAATGTCCATTGCTATAGAGCTGGTGTTCCTCTTTGCGGGTGTGCTTTCCGTTTATTCTTCATACCTCCAGAGGTGTTAGCTTCCTAAGACTAGAGAAATATTCAGAATTCACCCATCAAAATGGGTCTGGCTAGTTGACCATAGATCCCGTAAGAGTGGAGCTTGTTGCAATAGTCCCCAGGCTGGGGGAAGGGAGCTGCCCGACAAGGTATCACACTGTAGCAGCTGGGTTGTGGATCCCGAGAATGTTGACCACCTGTCCACAGAGCGCTAGCACTAGGCACGACTGTGCAGGAGTTGGCAGGTGCCGGATCAGGGATCTGAGTTATCAGGATGCCTCATTGTCTCTTTTATGTCGCCCTTCCACAATTTCATGCCTGTCCCGTAGGAGATCTCGCTCTCTTGACTCAACTTGATCAGGCCTATTATCCTGCCGTGGTTTTCAGGTTAGAGTCCCCTACTTAGTGTTCACCTCTGTTGATTGGGACCCCTGCTGGATTCCAGAGGCAAGCTTCCTGTCTTCTAACTACTTCCAGCAGTAGCTCAGACCATTCCCTTCCCAACCTAGTGCAGTCCTGGGACAGAGCTCCAGCGATTTCAAGATGCTTCCTGCTATCATCTCCTCTCCACAGAACCCCACGTCACCTGCCATGATTTTGCACCGATTTCAGGCAGGTCCCTGTCTGAGTTGGTGTGGAGGTCAGTATGGTTACTTTTATTTCTGAAGCTATTAGTTATCTTGGTAAGTGTTCCATGGGCCCTTGAAATATACAGTTGACCCTTAAATGATGTAGGAATTGTGGGAACTGACCACCTTGGCACTCAGTTGAAAATTTACATGTAATTTTGACTCCCCACAAACTTCACTAATAGCCTACTATTGAATGGAAGCCTTATCAATAACATAAACAGTAGATTAACATATATTGTGAATATTACATGTATTATATACTGTATTCTTATAATAAAGTAAGCTAGAAAAATGCTATTAGATTAAGAAAATCATAATAGAAAATATATTTATCATTCATTGAGTGGAAGTCGGTCATCATAAAGGTTGAGACTATCTGCAAACTATACATTTAACAAGTGGCTAAAATTCAAAATATATAAGGAACTTAACAGCTCAACAGCAAAAAAACAAACAAGCAAAAAACAAGTAAGCCAAATTTAAAAATAGGCAAAAGACCTGAATAGACATTTCTCAAAAGAAGACATGTTAATGGCCAACAGATATATGAAAAAAATACTCAGCATCACTAATCATCAGGGAAATGAAAGTAATAACCACAAAGAGATATCAATATCCCCTCACCCTAGTTAGAATAGCTAATATCAAAATGATAAAAGACAACAAGTGCTAGCAAGAATGTGGGGGAAGGGGAAGTCATCATATGCTGCTGGTAACAATGTAAAATAGTTTGGCCTTTATGAAAAACAGTACGGAGGTTCCTGAAAAAAATTTAAAATAGAACTACCATATGATCCAGCAATCCCTCTAGCGGGTGTGTATACGTGTGTGTGTGTGCGTGTGTGTGTGTGTATACATATATACCGCACTATTTCACAGTACCCAAATATACAGTCAAGCTAAGTGTCCATCAGTGGATGAATGGATAAAGTAGATGTGGTGCATACACAACGGACTACTATTTGGTTATAAAAAAGAAGGAAATCCTAGCACTTGTGGCAACATGGATGAACATGGAGGACATTATGTTAAGTGAATAAGCCAGGCACAGAAGGACAAGCACCACATGACTTCACTTGTATGTTGAATCTTAAAAAACCGATTCCATGTAAGTAAAGAGTAGAATGGTGGTTACCAGAGGCTGGGATGGTTGCCGGGGAAGGTGAATGAGATTTTTTTTTTTTCTGAGACAGAGTCTCACTTGTTTCCTGGGCTAGAGTGAGTGCCGTGGCGTCAGCCTAGCTCCCAGCAACCTCAAACTCCTGGGCTCAAGCGATCCTCCTGCCTCAGCCCCCAGAGTAGTTGGGACTACGGGCGTGAGCCACAACTCCCAGCTAATTTTTTGTTTCTATTTTTAGTTGACTGGCTAATTTTTTCTAGTTTTAGTAGAGGTGGGATCTCGCTCTTCCTCATGCTGGTCTCCAGCTCTTGACCTCAAGTAATCTTGCCACCTTGGCCTCCTAGAGTACTAGGATTACAGGCATGAGCCAGAGGAGATGTTGATCAAAGGATACATAATCACAGATAGGAGGAATAAATTTCAAGAGATCTATTTTATAGCAAGATGACTCTAGTTAATGATGTTATATTGCATTCTTTAAAAATGTGAAGATATTATATGTTCTATGTTTTTACCACAAAAATGAAAACTATGTGAGGTAATATATTAGTTAATTATCTAGATTTACTATTCCACAATGTATATGTACTTCAAAATATCAAGTTGTACATGACAAAATCAAATAATGTTATCTGTAAAATTGAAAAAAAAAGATCAGGACAACCTAGATATGCAACAATCAGATTATTCTAGAAGAAGATGACTTCCAGTTTAAAACTTACTTAATAAACTATGGAATGCACAGGGAAGAAAAGAAATAAAGAGAACATTATCCAAAAGAAGATAGGGGAAGAGAAAATAAACAAACAATCAAATAGCACAAAGGGAACAAGGTAAAAGGAAAAAGAACATTAAAAGAAAACCCACCTAAATTCAAGTATACTAGATTCTCCATAAATGGAAATGCACTCAAGTTCATTTATTAAAAGACAGGGAAACATTTTTTTACTGGATTTACAAGATGTAGCTCTAAGCTGGTTATAGGAGCCCTGTTACATACACACACAATAATAATAAAGGGATGAAGTGAAAATATGCTGTATCAACATCAAACAAAAAAACCTAGTATGGTGATACTAATAACAGACAAAATAGATTTTAAGTCAAAAAGCAATAATAAAACATTGCATAACCATAAATGGAAAAAATGCACCCAGTATCCATACCAGACACATCTATAGGTACGTAATATTCACATCCTTGAAATGTGTACAGCAAAACCTCACAGACATTCAAGGAGAAATTGACTAATGTACAATTATAACAAGAGATTTTTAATGGGTCAATATCAGAAACTGGTAGAAAAATCAGATCAGACATTAGGGAGAGTGTAGAATATTAGAATAGTAAAATCAACGAGTTTTGTTTGATGAACATGTACATCAGAAAGTACTCTAACAAAGGGAAATATGCAATGTTTTCAAGTACACAAAGATTATTTGTAAATATTGACAAAATCTCCTTAGAATGGAACTTAACTGAGCAGTTAAAGTAAAATTTACAAATTAAATTTCAAAAACATAATTTTAAGAGAAAAGAGCAAGTTGTACAATGTGCACACATTATGTGCACCATTTATATAAAAGTTAGAAGCCTGCAAACAATGCAATACATTTATATATATTCACGTATATACATATATACGTATACACATATATGTGTGCATGTATGTGTATATGCCTATAGATGTAAAAAATTATAAACATATGTATGAAATTCATGATAGTGATTATATATGGGGAGAGAAAGAATAGAACTAGATCTCTGATAGAAATGCCATGAACCTGAAATCTACCTGGAAGGTTCTAATATTTGTAAAATATGAAACAAACTCAATTTTATATCCAGATTTTACAAAGTTTGGTGATAGTAGATATATGTTTATTCTATTTTTTCTATTTATCTTTACATAAATAGAATTAATGTATATTGTTTATGCTTGTATAAATACATACTGATAATAAAAATCCCTTGATATACTGTCAATGGTCAAGCTATAAGAAAAAAAAAACTGTCTTGCAAACAAAGGAAATATCTTGTGTGGACTAGAATCACTAACTTGGTTATTAACTCAGCAATTCTACTTAACTTTGTGAATCCAAAATTCTATATCCTCTATCTGGACCTTAGTGAGAAAATTGATTTTTCTACCAGCATCTAGGTCAGAACATGCAACTCTAATGTTCTTTAAATTTCCTTATGAGAATATAAAATAAAAATGTGGAACAAGTTCAACCAATGTTCACTGATTCTGAAAGTAAACGTTTATGTTCATCCTCCTCGAGACCAAGAGACGCACAAGTGAAGAGAAGGCTGGATGGAGCTGGCACCTCACAGCCGGAGCTCTCTGCTTCATGCCCACTCCAGAGAGGCAGCAGCTTCCTCTGCTGAGAGCTTGGTGTGCATGTCAGGAGGCGTTTGTACTTCTCCAGTGTTAGAGGGCAACAGCAGCCCCACTCTGCATCATGCTGGTGCATTTTTGGAGATGAGGATTTGGCCGGCTTTGGTATTTTTTAACAGATTTCAATTTAGAGCACTGAGAAATGACTTTTCTTCACGTGTGATTAAATTTGTTTCCCTAGTTAACAAATATTTGTAGGTGAAAATTGCATACGTTCAGTAAAATATGGTTTTTGCACTTTAATCGTGGGACCGTGTATGTTTTTTTCTTATGAAAGTGCCTTGGCTCCTCTCTATACTGCATTGAATCTCATTCTTTCTCAGAAAAAGATTTCCCTACTAAAATGTTAGAAAACAAATCAAAGACATGTGAATGAACAAAACCAGCTAGGAACAATAGTTAGAACTTGATATGATAAGACAAAAGCTTCTGGTCTCTGTAATTGTATTGCCAATACTGCTAAAATCCCAGACCCAGTCGACCATCAGAATTTACTGGGCTCTCTTCGCTTCCACATCTAACCAGCTGAATCAGAATCTTGATTTAGTGGTGAGAACAAGGAATTTTTATTTTTAATAATGTCCCGAGGAGGATCTTGGTGATTATCAGTGTTTCTCAATCTTGGTTCTCACCTGGAGAAAGTGTCAATTAATTTGATTGTAATAATTATTAGGCAATGTATGTGTATATCAAAATATCATGTATTATGCCTTGAATAAATACAATATATTTGTCAATTCAATATATTTTTTTAAATCCCAATGTTCAGGCTATTCACCAAATCGATTAAATCACACTCTTTGGGAAAAGAACTCAGACATCAGCACTTAAAAAGCTTTTCAGGTGATTCCCGTATCTCACAAATATTCAGAACCATTAACCATGTACTGGTTCAGAAATATTTTTTAAATGCCCAGCAGTTTGGGTTGCAGTGACAAGATGACTCATCTACTTCCAAAGAAGGCCAAATGGAAATAAAATATTTACATTATCTCTTTAAAAAAATATTTTTTCAACTTCTAACTTATCTTCTAATCCCACCGACAGAATGTTTCACAATTTCTTGTAAAGTTTATAAGGTTGTCCATTAAAGAGCAGCCACCTATTTTCTTTTATATATGTTTATAAGCACCTGGTCAATAACCAGACTTCTCCTAAGAGGAAAAGAATATGATAATATTGATTCATAATTTTCAATCAATAATTATGTTTCAGCTGAAAAATTAATTGCTAAAATAACTAACAATTCTCTAAGCATTTGTAAAACTTTTTTAAGTGAAGTTTTTAAGGGAGATTCAGAGAAACACAAATATCTAGGCACAATTTGATACCATGTTCATGTTAAAGTATAACTTTCAAAAGGAAGAAAATAATTGGCCTTCATACAAACATAAAATAAATGTATAGCAAAGATTTTATTCAACTTGTTAATTAACAAGGGAACCAGTAAGATTGTAAAGCTGGTTAAAAGAGTATTTAAAGAAGTGAGTCTTTAAAGGAATTTAATAAACAAATGTCAGTCTAAGTCTGCTAAGTTAGATACAAAATGACTAATGTCCTACTGGTCATCAGTCTGTAAACTTGGGAGTTATTTTCTCTGCCAGGCAGAAACTGTTTGCCTCTCTACTGGTCAGAAATCTACAAGTTAATATGTAACGTCATTAATTTGAGGACCATTAACTAGCAATGAGTCACACAAAATCTCTTTTCCTAAATAATCCTTGGTTGGGCCTTTTAAATCTGCCTTTTGCCAAAGGACATTGAGAAATAAGCCACTCCCATATTTATTTTATGGTCATGTTTTAAATAATTTTTCCTGTACTTACTATATATACCATCTACTTACTTAACTATATTTTCCTTGAGTAATTTTATTTTTTAATTTAATTTTTTGTTTTTTGAGACAGGGTCTCACTGTATCTCCCAGGCTCTAGTGTAGTGGCATCATCATAGCTCACTGCAACCTCAAACTCCTGGCCTCAAGTGATCCTCCTGCCTCAGCCTCCCAAATTGCTAGGATTACAGGCGTGAGCCACTGGGCTGGCCCCCCAGTATAATTTAATATTAACTATAGGGCAATAAAATTATAGCAGTAGAGATAAAGCACACAAAAATAAGTTCAGAGTAGGCTGGAAGAAGTTAAAAAATAAAAAAACAAACTACTATGGTCTTAAGTATAAAAATAAATTATCTTTAATTTATAAGGAATATACAAGTATGACCTAATTAATGAATAAAGTGAGCCCCCTCCACCCTGACCTACCATCATCACATCTCTAGTCTCAATCCTGTTTTCCTCCAGCTCTTCCCTGTCTCCCATTCAGAGTCTTCTTTCCTGCAGCACCCTCCCCTCCCCCACCTCTTCCTCTCCTTGAGAGGAAGACTTCGCAGGCCTTCAGCCCTGAAACCCCCACATTGCCTCACTCCAGCAATTCCTCTCACTCTCTCCCCCTTTCCTCTCCACCTCCCAGCTGAGCGCGTGTGGGACCTGTGCTTTGCCCCAGTGCCCCCGGACACAGCTGCTCCTCACCATCTGCCTGCACCCCCAGCTTGGCTGCAGGCATTTGGCTCACTCAGCCTTCTCACTCAGACTCTATTTCAGTAGATGCCAGATGGCTTAAGTCACCGGGGACCTTCTCAGAATCATCTTGCTACTACGGAGAGGTAAAAATTTATAGATTTCTCCATTAACCAAGAAGTAATATACCATTGCCTCCTGTTTTGGGCCTAATTTTGACTACCAGTAATACACAATCACAGAACTGCTAAGTAGTAAAACCAGTGGAAAACTCCTTAGCCTAGAATAAAATAAAAACCTGACCTTCAATGATGAAAAATTGACCAAAGACTTCTAGAAGGGATACCAACACAAATACCTATTTACAAATCTCCTTAAAGTAGATTTGAAGAAGATAACTTTCTCCACTTTAGGAAAAGAATGTAACCTCATACTGACAACTTCAAAGCACATTGCACCTGATATAATAATGTTTTGAAACAAATTAGAAGACACTGGAGCTGATAAAATCCTTGAGATGCCAAACATAACTTGGCCTTGCAAGAATAACCTCAATGGATCTCTGAAGCAACCACTCCCAGCAGTGGAAGCTGTCTTCTTTTTAAGAAAAGAATTATTCTTGACACTTGTAAAGAACTGCAAGGCAGACTTTATTCTGGGGGACTGCTACAATGAGGCTTTGCAATGAGTGAGAGAGAGTGGACTCAAGTCTGCCAAGGAACACAGTGGGGGAGAGGGTGGTGGATAAGAAATTACTAAGAAGGTAGAGCGATTCTTTGCTGCACTGACCTAACAAGATTCTTGCTGAAAGCAGGCCAGGGGCATCAGATATGACCCAGGGGTCAGGAAGGGTGAGGAGTTTGATCAGGTATGGATAATGATCATATCTTGAGGGTGATAGATTCTGACTAAACTGACTTGACAGGATTCTTGCTAAAACTGGGCTCTTGAGAACATGCCCAAGAATGGGCCCAGTCAAAAAAGAGCTCAGAGGAGCCTGACTAGAGAGAGCTCAGAGGAGCCTGACTTGGTCAAGGAGAGAATCTTTGTCACAGATCAAATGCAGGGAACATGCACCAATTAGAGAATGACCCCTTAGTTCAGACTGGTGATTAGTGAATCTGGTTAGTTTAGATTGGTGAACTCAGGGAGGGAGCAGGCAAGGAGCTATTTTAAATCAGTCTTGTCTTTTTAAATAAAAAAAAAATGCAACTGGACCCATGTCAACAATCCGGCTGCGGATGAAAGGCAGCCCTGCAAAAGAAAGGCCTCACTGACCCACCCAGTAAAACCTTGTGAACTGTGAGTGCTCCAAACCAGACTTTACACATGCAACCTGCTCAACCAAAAGTGAGGACAGACAGCCCACATCCAAGTGAACAAGTCTATAAAAAGATGTTCAGACTTTGGTGTTTACAGAAAATGCAAACTAAATATAAAGAAAACATTCTTCATCCATCCATTGGCAAAAAATAAAATCATTAATGAGCTCTAATAATGGCAAGGATGCAGGTGCTGGTACACTCTTCAAAAAGTATTGATGATTCTGTGAAATGGTGGAAACTCATTGGGAAGCCGTTTTACTCTAGATATCACATTATAAAATAAGCTTGCCCTTTAAAAGAGCAATTCTATTCCTAGACTTGTCCTTAAGAAATAATTGCATATGAATATATAGAACCACGTGCATGGATACTCATTGGATCTATCGATATAGAAGTATTGATGTGCATCTATCGATATGCATATGAAAGTATGGACTCTAGATATTGTCTAGGTAACTGTTGAAAAGAAACAGGTAGATCTCTTTACATGGAACTGAATACACTGCTAAGACATATTGTAAACTAGTAAGTTGCAGAACAATACTTATGCATGTAAAATGCATCTGTAGATGCATAAATATGTAAATGTGTGTATGCATGCATAAAAATAGAAGGAAAAGGATGCAAACCAAATTTTTGGCCATGACAACCTCCAGGGAGAGTAACAGGGAGAGTTGAAAAGGAAATTTCCACTTTTTCTATATTTTTCTTTCTTTTCTTATTTTATAAAATTAAAGTGCATTCATGAATTACACTTATGATAAAAAGAGAAGAAACATAGCATTAAATTAATTAATTAATACAATAGAAAAAGAGGTTTGATAAATAAATTCAGACTTTGTTTTTTGAAAATCTAACAAAAACAAATAGCAATACTAATTAGAATAAAAGATGATATAAATAAACAAAACATACAGATAACATAAATATGCTAATTTTAAAAAACTGCTATAACCAGATGTCCCAAATGTTAGAATCTTTAAAACTAATTTTAACAGAATTATTTGTAGAAAGCTATAATAATAACAAACACTTATTTTGTGCCTATTATATGTTAGGGATTGTTTATGTGTTTTATAAATATTATTTTATGAAAACTCTATGAGATAGGTGTCATTGTCCCTATTTTACAGATTAGGAAATTGAGGCACAGAGAGTTTAAGTAATTTCTGTGATGCCACAGAGTTTCAAGTTAAAAGAGTTTGGATGGAATGCGGTAAATATGGCTCTCGAGTCTGTGTTCTTAAGCTCTGTGTTCCACCACTTCCCTCTGCACAAACCAACACTCAGCATGGTGCTTAATTGCAAAGCATCGAATGCTTTTCCACTACCATCACTAATAATGCAAGTTCCCAGCCACATGCCAATGATATGTAGAGAGAGAATGAAATAAGATGCAACAATGTTAGAAAGAAGACAATAAAGTGGCTACTATTCTCAAATGAAAGGATGGAGCAACTGGGGAAAAATTTTAGACAACCAACCAAGAATGTTATAAGCCAGAAGTTAGTTTATAATATAACAAAATTAATACATAACATAAAATTTTCTTATATATCACCAACACAATTAGAAAATAAAACAATTTATAAAAAATAACAAAACTCAATAAAATATCTGAAAAGGAATTTAGCTATGTTCATAAACTATTAGCAATGTAAATAAATGAAGATATACAAATATATAAGATACTTGAAAATAAGAATAAATAAACATGAGTGCCTTTTTGACAGGAAGGTTTATTATTCCTATAATGTCCCTACTCACTCAATATGTCTAAAAATTCCAATCAGATTCCAATAAAAGTCCTGAAAGAATTTTTTTTATTGTCCCTTGAATAAGATTAATTCTAAAGTTCACTCAGACAAAGCTGGAGGGGAGAAAAGGTGAAGAGGGAAGGAGAATTGAAAAATCTTGAAAAGTAAGAGTAATGAGGCAAGATTGCAGACGAGAAAAACCGCCAGCCAGAGCGTCTCTGCAAAAAAGATAGATTTTAGATGAAAGTGAAAAAACAAACAGGCAGACATAGATCGGATGATGGTTGGAAGGAAAAGTGCCTGAAACTACAGGAGACTCCGCAGGAAGAAGTTGTGGAGGAGAACTGGAAGGAGAAAGGCCCCCAGAGGCTTGGAGACCAGAAACAAGGGGTAGATGGAGCAGTTACATTTCCCTTCACTTGCATCTCGGACTGCTGGTGGGCTCCTGAGCAGTTGGAGAGACCTGCCGACACCAGCCCAGAGAAGGCCACCGCCAGTGAGCAATGAGCCTCTTATGGACAGGGCACCAGGCTCCCAGCTCCCTTGGGGCACCTCTCAGCCCACAGACCTAAGCTGATTGGCAGGCACCCTATTGCTTCATTCTCCCCTTCCCCTTTCCTACCAGCGGCTGCCAAGAGAGACAATATAGCCACGACCCAGAAGCATCTGCAGGGAATGGTACCTTTCCTTCTGGGGCCCTACAGCAGACTGAGGGGGGTACTCAAACTGTGAGCTCCCTACTCTCCAGTCCTCCCAGGTGCTGCTTGCCTGGTGACTCCAGCAGAGCGGGGCCAATCATGAGGTGGAGAGACATCTATCCAGCTTGGGCACCCTGTGGCTGACTTGACCCCAGCACTGTTCTCCCTGGCAGGGTTAGGGATTGATCTCCAGGGCCCAGGAGACAGGCCTGCAGACCAAACCTTGTACACCCAGGTTTTGATCATATTGCCCAGAGACACAGAAGGGATATTAGTGAACTAGTCTACTGAAGTGTGTGTGCCTTCAGGGAGATATCGTAGTGAGTCCTAGCTGCAGTGTGCTCGAGGGGCAACCCTCTTCCCACAGGAGGGCCATGCTCCCAGCTCTGGCTGTGATTCTGGGCAGGAAACCTCCTGGCTTGCATCACAGTCAGGGGAGATCTGCTGTTTTGAGGTCCTGCCTGCCAGCAGAGATCTGGAGAAATTGCAGAATAAAGGAGGGTGGAAAGGAGTGAGGCCTGCTCCAGACTGCAGGTCTCAGAGAGCTCGAGCCCCACACTGCAGACTGCTTGACTAAGTGCGGCCATTACACCCCCTCCCTGGCAGCTTTGCACAGAGGCAGAGAATACAGCATTTGTGGAACTTGAGGGCAGACTCACCCAACCCAGTTTTCCAGCCTCACTCTCCTACCTGCCTCCCACTGAGGTGGAGAATAGGACACACCTAGAAGTCCCAGGGCCCCACCCACCACCTGAGGTGCTAAAGTGCCTCTACAGAGGAACAAGAGCTGGTTATAGGACCCAATAACAACACTACAGCCTGCTCCTTCCAACAAGCATCACCTACTGACAGGGAGGTCAATTTGCAACCTTTTTACTGCATCTACTGACTCATCATACAGGGTGTGGTTGAATTTCACCCACAAACACCACCTACTGTCTCAGAGACTAAACTAGGTGTGTCATTATCTAAACGAAAATCTAAAGGTAAGAAACAACAGGTGCTCCAGATGGGAAGAAATCAGTGAAAGAACTCTGGAAGTATGAAGACTCAAATGGAAAGCACATCCCTAAAGGGGAACACAAGCTCTCCAGTAATGGATATCAACCAAATTCAGAGCACTAAAATGACAGAAGAAGAATTTCAAACATGGATTATAAGAAAACTCAATGATATGCAAAGGAAATGGATACCCAACACAAAGAAACCACACACACAAAAAAATTCAGAACTTGGAAGAAAAATTAATTAAAGAAATTGACATATTAAAGAAAAATCAAACAGAAATTCTGGAAATGAAGAATTTGTTCAAGGAATTACAAAACACAGTGGAAGCCTCAAGAATAGATCAAACAGAATAAAGAATCTCAGGGAGTGAAGATAAGACCATTCAATTAAATAAGTCAGTCATAGAGATAGAGCAGAGCAATAAGAGAAAAGAGCAAAGCCTATAACAATTGTGGTATTATGTGAAGAGGCCTAACATGGGAATTATAGGCATCATAGGGTGAAGAAGAAAATACAGAAGGATTGGATGAACTATTTGAGGACATAATAGAGGAACATTTCCCAGGCCTTGCCGAAAATCTAGATATCCTGGTAGAAGAAGCTTAAAGGACTCTTGGGAGATTCACTGGAAACTGGAAGACACCTTGACACAGAGCCATCACACTGGCCAAAATAAACATGAAAGAGTTCCTCCTACAAGCTGTAAGGAGAAAGAAGAAGGTAAGCTACAAAGGAAAACTGATCAGAATAACAACAGACTTCTCAACTGAGACCTTGCAAGCTAGCAGAAACTGGGGCCCAATTCTCACTCTTCTCAAACAGAATAATTCCAAGCCTAGAATCTGGTACCCTGCAAAACTAAGTTTCTTATATAAAAGAGAAAAAAAGACCTTCTCAGACAAGCAAAGACTGAGGGAATTCATCAAGACCTGTCTTCCAGGAAGTACTCAGAACAGCATTACACACAGATCAGCACAATTAAGACTCACCAGTGTAAAATCATCCAAAAGCTAAAGATCAAAGGCCAGATACCACAATGGCTCAAGAGAGGAAACAAAGCAACAAAGTTCAACTCAACAGGATTAACATAAATCTGCTCCACTTATCAATCCTTTCAATAAATGTGAATGGCTTGGACTGCTCACTAAAGAGACATAGGCTGGCCAAATGGATAAATATACACAAGCCAAGTGTCTGCTGTCTACAGGAAACATCTAACCCACAAGGATGAATTCAGACTCAAGGTGAAGGGATGAAAATAATATTTCAAGCAAAAGGAAGCCAGGTGCAAGCTGGAATGGCAGTTCTGATTTCAGATAACTTAGTCTTCAATCAACAAAAGTAATGAAAGATATAGATGATCACTATATAATGGGGAAGGGTACAATTCAACAAGAAGATATAACAATTCTAAATATTGATGCACCTAACTCAGGTACACCCAGATTCATAAAGCAAACTCTACTTGATCTAAACAAAATGATAAACAGCAACACCATGATAGCTGGAGACTTCAACACCCCTCTGACAGAACAGGACAGATCCTCCAAACAGGAAATAAACAAAGAAACAATGGACTTAAACAGAACTCTAGAACAAATGGTCCTGACCGACATTACAGGACATTCTACCCCAAACCATTGATCATCAGCTCATGGGACATTCTCTAAGATTGACCATATCCTAGGACACAAAGCATGTCTCAACAAATTTTTAAAAATAGAAATTATACCATGCACCTTCTCAGACCACAGTAGAATAAAATTAGAAATCAACTCCAACAGAAACTCTCATTTCTACACAAAGTCATGGAAACTAAACTACCTTCTGCTGAATTTTCATTGCATGAAGGTGGAAATTAAGATGGGAATCAAAAGATTATTTGAAATAAATGATAAAGGTGACCCAAGTTATCAAAATCTGTGGGACACAGCTAAAGCAGTCCTGAGAAGAAAATTTATGTCCATAAATACCTACATTAAAAAGACAGAAAGATCACAAATCGACAATCCAATGAATCGTTTCAAAGAACTGGAAAAGCATAAGGAAACCAATCCCAAACCCGGCAGAAGAAAAGGAATACCAAAGATCAGAGCAGAACTAAATTAAATCAATAATAAAAAAAACATGGAGATTAATAAAAGTTTCTGATTAATAAAATAAAATATTGGTTCTTTGAAAAAATAAACAAAATTGGTATGCCTCTGTCTAGAGTAACAAGAAGCAGAAAAGAAAGAACTCTAATAAGTTCCACTAGGAATGAAAAAGGAGAAATTACAACCACAAAATATCATCTATGAATACTATAAAAACCTCTATGCATATAAACTTGAAATGTGGAGGAAATGGACAAATTTTTAGAAACACACAGACTCCTTAGCCTCAATAAAGAAGAAATAGAATCCCTGAACAGACCAATATCAAATATCAAAATTGAAGCAGCAATTAAAAAACATTCCTTAAAAGAAAAATCTTGGACCTGATGGTTTCACACTCGAATTTTACCAGACTTACAAAGAAGAACTGGTGCCTATCCTGCAGAAATTATTCCACAACATTGAGAAGGAAGAAATCCAGCAAAGGAGAACTGGTGCCCTATTAACCCAGAACTAAGAGAAGAGAAAACAGATGAGAAGAAACTAGTAAAAGAACCCTGGCAACATGAAAAAAATAAAATAGTTTTACATCACCAAGAGAACACAATGGAACTACAGTAGTGGACTCCATGCACAAAGTATGGATGAAATAACAGAAATGGAATTCAGAATATGGATGTCCAATAGGATGATTGGAATTGAAGAGAGAGTTGAAAACCAACAAAAATAAGCCAAAAAATGTTTTCAGAAAATCAATGAAAAAAAACAGAAAAAGTCACTAGGGAGCTAAACAACAAAAGAAAGGATATAATGCAGCTTAAGGAAATGAAAGAATCATTCGGGGAATTTCAAAATGCAATTTAAAGCTTTAACAACTGACTAAACCAAGGAGAAGAATCTCAGAGCTTGAAGACAAGGCTCTTGCAATAATAACCCAGTCATTCAAAGAGGCAGAGAAAAATATGAAAACATCTGAGTAATCACTGAGAGAGATAGGAGACTATGTGAAGCATGCTAACATTTGAATTTTAGGTATCTCTGAGGGTGAATATGAAAGAGCTAAAAACATGGAAAACCTATCTGAGGAAATTACGGAGGAAAACTTTCTGGACAACACCAGAAATTCAGACATACAGATAAAATATGGATATTGAATACAGGGAAGATTCACAGAAAACAGATCATCTCCAAGACACATAGTAATCAACCTGGCCAAAGTCAAAATGAAGGAGAAAATTTTGCAAGGAGGACAATGAAAGCATCATGTAACCTACAAAGGAAAACCCACCTGGGTAACTGAAGACTTCTCAGTGGAAACCTTATAAGCCAGAAGGGATTTGGGCCCCACTTTCCATTGACTTAACCTGAACAATTGCCAACCTAGAATTTTGTATCCAACAAAACTAAGTTTCACAATAGGTGAAGGAATTAAGTCCTTTCTAGACAAGCAAACACTGAGGGGATTTGTCATGAGCAGACCTGCTCTGCACAAAATATTCAGAACAGAGCTATACACAAATCAGCACAACAGATACCAACCAGTGTAAATTCACCTAAACAAACCCCCAAAACTCACAACTCCTATAAAACAATAGAACAAGAGGTACAACAAAGCAATAAGGGATTATCCAACAGGATGAACAGACCAACATCCCACATATCAATGCTACCAATCAACCTGAATGGACTAAATGCTCCTCTTGAAAAACATAGGCTGGCTGAATGGATGAAAAACCACAAACCAACTATCTGCTGTCTCCAGGAAACACATTTAAACCACAAAGACACACAGACTCATCATGCAAGGATGGAAAAAATATTCCATGCAAATAGAAATCACAAGAGTGCAGGTATAGCCATTCTCATATCAGATAGAGTTGATGTTAAGCCAATAAAGGTAAAGAACAACAAAGAGGTTCATTATATAATGATAAAGGGAGCTATCCAACAAGAACACATAATAATCCTAAACATATATGTGCCGAACACAGGAGCTCCCAGATACATAAAGCAAATCTTACTGAGCTAAGCAAAGAAATAAATAGTACCATCATAATTGCCAAGGACCACAACACCCCACTGTCAGAGTTTCATAAGTCATCTAAGCAGAAAATAAATGAAGAAATAATGGACCTAAACCAAACTCTAAATCAAATGGGCTTAACAGACATTTATAGAAAATTCTACCTTAAAACTACAGAATACACACTATTCTCAGCAGTACATGGGACATTTTCAAAGATTGATCATATTTTAGGCCACAAAACTGATCTCAACCAATTCAAAGAAATAGAAATCATATCATATATGTTTTCAGACCACAATGGAATAAAACTAGAAATCAATCATAAGACAAACTTTCAACTCTACACAAAGTCATGGAAATTAAGCAATGTGCTGCTGAATGATCATTGGATCAAATATAAAATTAAGATAAAAAGAAAAAATTATTTGAACTGAATGACAAAGGGGACAGAAGCTATCAAAATCTTTGGGATACAGCAAAATGTTCCTCAGGGAAAATTCATAGCTTTAAATGACTAAATCAAAAAGAAAGAAAGATCACAAACTGATAATCTAATGTCATGCATTAAGGAACTAGAAAAGGAAAAACAAACCAAACCCAAAGCCAGCAGAAGAAAACACATAACAGAGGTCAAACCAGAAAGCAATACATTGAAGAACCAAAAAAATCCCACAAAGGATTAACAAAACAAAAAGTTGGTTCCTTGAAAAGGTAAAAACAATCAACAGACTTCTTCCTAGATTAACTAAGAAGAGAAAGGACTTAAATAAGCTCATCAGAAATGAAAAAGGTGGCATTACAACTGATACCACAGAAATACAAAACATCATCCATGAATACTATGAAAATATTCTAGTAAAATATCTAGTATATATGCATAAACTAGAGAATATAAAGGAAATGGATAAGTTTCTGAAAACACACAACCTCTCAAGACTCAACCAGGAAGAAACAGAACTCCTGAACAGACCAATAATGGTCAGTAAGATCGAGTCAATAATAAAAAGCCACCAAGAACAACAACAACAAAACCAGTTCTGATGGGATTAGGACCACTGAGACTTAAGGATGCTATGTCTGAGGCTGTGAGAGGATAGAAGGTGAAGGAATTGCCTGAGCAGAAGTCTGAAATAAGTGCAGATGTTGATTTCCTAGTTGGGGGACATATATCAGCGATCTGGGAGTACAGCAAAGCATGCTCCAATGTCAGAGCCTAAGGGGTCTCATGCATGAAAAGCCGCAGGCGGCCTGACATGAAAACTTCTCATGGTTGTAGAGGTAGATTGCTATATGTCAGCCCAGGAGAAGGGTCTCAAGGCTTCCATAGTGTTTGCACCCTGGGCCAATTCCTTCTCTCCCTTTCTCTCAACAATGCCTCAGTTAATGTAAAACCAGTCTCCCAGTGGAAAGCATGTAGTTTCCTTGTTTCCTGATCAAATGGGTCACAGCTACTGACATTAAAGATTGATATCCATGTACATAGCTTAAGCGTGGGATAAATAAGTTTACCTTGATCAAAAGGATTGTATCTACTGAAGAATTATGTGTTTTTCACTTCTAGAAAGGAGAAGGAAATTAGCTAAGACACCTTGTGGTTTTGGGGGGAGCCCCGAAACCTTTGATCATTGTATCCCGTGATATTTTCACATGAGATCATTGTATTTTGCAATATGGCAAAGAGAATAAAAAGCAAGTGCTGGGATTCAGTCACTGCCACTGTAGCACCAGAGTGCTGGTGGTCCCCTGACCTCCCTGCTTTCTTAACTATTATTTCTGTGTCTGTGTCTTTGTTTCTTTTATCTCTTGCAACACAGTCTGCCAGGGGACCCTATCTTTACTGGGGATGTCGCAAATCCCCGATACAGTTCCAGATGGATTCACAATTGAATTCTATAAGACCTACAAGGAACACCTGGTGCCCATAACACAAAAACTATTCCACACTATAGAGAAGGAAATTTTCCCCACCTCTTTTTACAAAGCCATTATCACCTTTATACCAAAGCCAGGAAAGAACACAACAAAAAAAGAAAACTACAGACCAATATCCCTTATGAATGTAGATGCAAAAGTCCTCAATAAAATACTAGCAAACTGAGTTCAATAGCACATCAAAAAAATAAACCACCAGGACTAAGTGCACTTCATCTGAGGGATACAAGGATGCTTCAACATATGTAATTCAATAAATGTGATTAACCATATGAACAAAAGAAAAACAAAGACCATATGATTATCTCACTAGATGCAGAAAAAGCATTGAATGAAATCCTGCACTCTTTCAAGAGAAAAACCCTCAACAAACTAGACACAGAAGGAACATATCTGACGTGGCCCCTTTGCAGGACGGGGGATGGACATATAACACAAAGAGACAGACAAAGAAAGACACTGACACACATAAAGACGGTACAAGACTGCAGCAGGCGAATGCCCCAGTCACTTTATTCTTATAGTCAAAAAATCAAAGTTACTTCCTTATACGTGACCACCCAGGAATTGCAACAATGGCCATAGATTCTGGAACATGTAGCCTAAGGACACAGATGTCCCATGACTCGGGGTCTTAATGGGTTGCTTAAGCCTAGGGCCATAAGCCAGAGTTTGAGATAAGCACAGACAAGCAATGCAGCCACAAAGGGGAACTTTGTTCCCATTCCTTTCGGCCTAGCCCCCCGCGACTGTGCCTGTCTTAGGTTGCTCCCCACTTCCTGGAGGGGCTTACCTGTCATCAGCTAAACAGCCATCCCATGAGCTCAGGCGGTACCCCATAAGGGCAAGATGTTTATCAAGTGGCCTCCAGACCCCAGGGCTGTGGGGCTGGGCAACATTCGCTTACGTGCAGAAGCTCAAACTCTTTGTTATGCCTTCAAGCAGCAACCCTGTTTGTTAGGTGAACCTAAGCCGGAATGTATGACTCTTATGCCGCTCTGGGCTGGGCATGTATTCCTTCTCCTAAGATTAATTCTTAAGCTGCACAATTATATGGCAAGTCTGCTACACATATCTCAGATTTTAAAAAGCCATATATGATAAACCCACAGGCAACATCATACTGAATGGAGAAAAATTGAAAGTATTCCCCCCAAGAGCTGGAACAAGACAAGGATGCCAACTGTCACCACTCCTATTCACCATAGTATTGGAAGTCCTAGCCAAGGCAATCAGGCAAGAGAAGAATATTAAGAGTATCCAAATCAGGAAAGAGGAAGTCAAACTATTGCTCTTTCCAGATGATATGATCTTGTATCTAGAAAAACCAAATATTCCACCAAGAGACTCTTGGAATTGATAAATAAATACAGCAAAGTCTCAGGCTACAAAATAAATGTACATAAATTCATAGCATTTCTATATACTAATAATATTTAAGCCAAGAGTCAAATCAAAGACTCAATATCATTCGCAATAGCTACAAAGAAAATAAAGTACCTAGGAATATACTTAACAAAGGACGTGAAAGATCTCTACAAGAAGAGCTATGAAACTTTGAGGAAATAAATTGGAAAGTATATAAAAAATGGAAAAATATATTATGCTCGTAGATAGATAAAATCAATATTGTTAAATGTCCATACTACCCAAAGTGATTTATATATACAATGCAACCCCATCAAGTTACTAAAGTCACACATCGCCAATCTAGAAACAATTCTTCATTTGGAACCAGAAAAGAACCCAAATCGTCAAAGTAATATTAAGCAAAAAGAATGAAATTGGTGGCATTACACTACCAAATTTCAAACTATACTACAAGGCTATAGTAATCAAAACAGCAAGGCATTGCTGTTTCAGAATGCATAAATATGCATAGACCAATGGAACAAAACAGAGAACCAGACATAAAACCATCTACTTACAACCAACTGATCTTTCACAAAGCAGACAACCACATGCACTGAAGCTTTTCAAAAGAAGAAAGACAAATGGCAAATAAACATATGAAAAAATGCTCGATATTACTAATGATCAGAGAAATGTATATTAAAACCACAATGAGATATCTTACCCCAGTTAGAATGGCTTTTATTAAAAAGTCCAAAACCAATAGATGTTGGCAAGGATGCAGAGAGAAAGAAATGCTTATATACTGTTGATGGTACTACAAATTAGTATAACCTCTAAGGAAAGCCCTATGGAGATTCCTCAAAGAACCAAAAGTAGACCTACCATTTGATCCAGCAATTCCACTACTGAGTATTTACCCAAAGGAAAAAAAGCCATTTTATAAAAAAGACAGCTACATTCTAATGTTTATTACGGGACAATTCACAATTGTAAAGATGTAGAACCAACCCAGGTGCACATCAATTCATGGGTGGATTAATAAAATGTGGTATATATATACACGATGGAGTAATACTCAGCCATAAAAAAATAAATTAATCTTTTGCAACCATGTGGATGAAACTGTAGACCATTCTCCTAAGTGAAGTATCCCAAGAATGGAAAAATAAACACCACATGTACTCACTATAAAATTGGAACTAACCAATGAGCACACAAGTGTACAGAGGGAAGTAAAACTCAGTGGAAAGCAACCAGGGAGTAGGAAGTAAGAGAGGGAAATAATCCAACTTAATGCATACGTGAATGCTATTTGGATGATGGGCACACCTATAGCCAGGACTTAAGCATTACAAAAATGATCCATGTAACCTAAAACATTGTACCTCCTTAATATTTTGAAATAATAAAAAACCTTTATAACACACATGGATTCATGATCAGCACAATCATGATACTGATTCATGAACTCAAAAAAAATTCCTTATGTTACCACTTAATAGTCACACCTATTCTCAAACTTATCAGCTGCCAATGACTGATCTGTTCTCCATGACTATAATTATATCACTTAAAGACTATTACGTAAATGGAATCATACATTATATAAACTTTTTTCAAATGTGAACTTTTATTTTGAAATTATTGTAGAGTCACATGAAGTTGTAATAAATAATAAAAATCTCATATTTTTCCCATTTCCCACAATCTTAACATTTTTCAAAATCTGAGTAAAATCTCACAAAGAGTATATTGATAGCAATCACTGATCTTATTCAGATTTCCTCAGGTTTACTTGTACTATATGTGTGCATGTGTGTGTGTATGTGTTTAATTCTATGCAGTTTTATTACATGTGCAAGTTTCTGTATCTATTACCACAGATTATACAGAACAGTTCTATCACCACAAGGGTTTCTGATGTTGCCCGTTTATAGCAATGTTTGCCTTCCTCATACCCACTCCCACCCCCATACATCTTTAAACCCTGGAAGCCACTGATTTGTTCTTCATTTAGAAAATTTTATTATTTCAAAGATATTATATAAATGGAATGATACAGTATGTAATATCTCAGGATTACCTTTTTTCACTCAACATCATTCCCTGAAGATTACTCCAAGTTGTGGTATTTGTCTATAGTTCGTTCTTTTTTATTCCTGAGTATTATTCCAAGGTATAGATGAATCACAATTTTACCATTCATGCATTGAAGACATTTGAGTTGTTTCTAGATTTGGCTATTATGAATAAAGCATCTATGAAAATCCACGTACAGGTTTTTCTGTGAACATAAATTTTCATCACTTGGGAATAAATGCCAAAGAGTGCAATTCCTGGGTCACAGGGTAATTGAAGGTTTAGTTTTTTCAGAAACTGCCAAAGTGTTTTCAGAGTGATTGTAACATTTTACATTCCCACCAACAATGTATGAGTGATTCATCTTTTCTGCATTCTCGTCAGAATTGGGAGTTGTCACTTTGTAAAAAATTTTAGCCATTCTGATAGTATGTACTGATATCTTAATGCTATTTTAGTTTGTATTCCCTAATTTTGAATATCTTTTCATGTACTTATTTGCCATCTGAGGCACTAGGTAAACCAAGCAGACCAACATAGTCCCACAATGATCCTCAATAAGATTGACAGTTGATTATCCATTAGAAAATATGGAGGCCGGAATGCAATGGGTGACATATTCAAAGTTCTAAAAGAAAAACACTGCCAACAAAAAATTCTATATTCACCAAATCTGTCTTTCAAAAACACATGAGAACGAAGACATTCTCATTTAAAAACAAATACTAAGAAAATTCATCATTAGACTATCTGCCCTATAAGAAATACTAAGAAGAAAGCTTCCAGCTCAAAAGGACAGATGCTGGTTAGTAATTAAAAATCTTCATTAAAAAAATAAAAAGTAAAGCATATTGGTAAAGATAACTATACAGGTAAATACAAAAAAATGTGTAAACATATTTTTGTTTTTCTTTGTAACTCTTTTTTGGTTCTACTTGATTTAAAAGGCAACTTAATAAAGCAATGATTATAAAATTGTGTTTGTGGACTTATAATAAATAAAGAGGTAATTTGTATGATTATAATAGCACATGGGAGAATGGACAGAACAGTGCTTCATAAGAGCAAACCTGCTGTATACTAATGTTAGGTTGGTATTAATAAAAATAAGATTGTTATAAATTAAGATGTTAATCACTGAGACAGCCGCTAAGACTATAATTTGAAAAATATAGTAAGAATCAAAACAATTCAAATGATATACTAGAAAATATCTATGTCACACAAAAGAATACAATAGTGGAGTATTAAATGAACAAAAATGATATATTATATAGAAAACAAATAGTACAATGAAAGACACAAAACATACCTTAAGAGTTACATTAGATTTAAATGGATAGAGATTAAAATATTGGGTAAAACAGAATAAAAATATGATCCAACTACATGTTGCCTACAAGAAAAATAGATTAGATTTAAAGACATACAAGTTGAAAGAAAAAGAATGGAAAAATAAATCATGCAAACATTAACTATAAGAAAGCTGGAATGGGCCGGGCGCAGTGGCTCACGCCTGTAATCCTAGCTCTCTGGGAGGCCGA
>VBSM01001163.1:1530706-1549099 GCA_008086735.1 Cheirogaleus medius | reverse complement strand
AAAGCTGGAATGGCTATACATGCAGACAAATGGCCTTTAATACAAAAAAAAAGTCAGTAGGCATAGAAAGCAGCATTTTATAATGATAAAAGGATCAATTCATTAAGAAGGTATATCAATTATAAAAATATATGAACCTAAAAAAGAGGCCCAAAATACATGAAGCAAAAAATGATAGAATTGAAGAGACAAATAGACAATCCAATAATACTAGTTGGTGACTTCAACACCACATTTTCAATATTGTGTATAATAATTAGAAGAAAAACCAGCAAATAAAAAACTTGAGAATAATATATACCAATAACACTTAACAGACATTTTTAGAATTCTCTCCTTAAGAACAGCACAAAAGACATTCTCCTCAGGTACACATAAAACAGTCTCCAGACTGACCATACATAGGTCATAAAACAAGTCTCAATAAATTTTAAAAGATTGAGATTATATAAAGTATCTTCTCTGATAACATGGAATAAAGTTAGAAATCAATAACAGAAGGAAAAATTTTTAAATCAAACTATATGAAAATAAAAAACCTGCTACTAAATAACTGATTCAAAAGGAAACTAAAAAAAAGAGAAATTTAGACAATACTTTGATATGAGTAGAAAAGAAGACACAACATGCCAAAGTTTAGCATGCACACTAAAGCAGTAAATCCTTATTTTGGAATGAAGCTATAGTGGCACTTAGAGAGACATTTATAGTTGAAAACACCTATGTTAAAAAAGAAGGAAGATCTCAAATCAATGACCTAGATTTTTCCCTTAAGATTAGAGAAAAAGTGAAGCGAGCTTAACTGAAAACAAGCAGAAGGAAGGAAATAATAAAGATTAGAGCAGAAACAAATGACACAAAGAATATAAAAGCATACATTAAAAGAGTGGATAAAAAAACAAATATTACCCAACTATATGCTGTCAACAAGAGACATAGATTACATTTAATACAGAAAACCAACAATACCAAAAGTTGGTTCTTTGAAAAAATCAACAAAATTGATAAAACTTAGCCACAATGACCATTGAAAAAGGCGTTCAATTGATTTTTGACAAGTACACCAATATCATTCAATGGAGAAAGAACAGCATCTCTTCAAGAAATGATGACAGAAAAAAATGGATATCCACATGAAAAAGAATAAGGTTTGACCCTTACCTTAAACTATATACAAAAATTATCTCAAGATTCAACAAAGAACTCATTTAAGAGCTAAAACTATAAAACTCTCAGAAGAAAACATAAGGACAACGCTTTATGACCTTGGATTTAGCAATGGTTTTTTAGATATGACCTAAAAAGTGTAGACAGCAAAAGAAAAAAGATAAATAGGACTTCATTAATATTAAAAACTGTGTTTGTCAGCATTTGTAACTAAGTTAAAAAAAAAAAAAACCTTTGTGAGTCAAAGGATACTTTGAAGAGACTGAGTGAAAAGACAAATCACAGAATGGGGAAAACCACATATCTGGTAAGAATTTAATACCCAAAATATATAAAATCTTTTACTACTCAATAACAAAAAGACAATTCAATTAAAAGTTGGACAAAGAACTTGAATAGATATTTCTCCAAAGATATGCAATAGCCAAAAAGCACATAAAGAGATTACAAATGCCATTAGTCATTAGAGAAATGCAAATCAAAACCACAATGAGATACCACTTCAAATCTAGTAGGATGGCTATAATAAAACAAAACAAACTAAATGAAAACAAAAACTAAAAAGTCTTGGCAAGAATATAGAGAAATTGGAATCCTTGTACATATCTTACTGAAATGTAAAGTGATACAGCCACTGTAGAAAACAGTTTGGCAGTTCCTCAAAAACCTAAACACAGAATTACCATTTGACCCAGCAATTCCACTCCTAGTTGTATATCCAAAAGATCTGAAAACAGAGACTTAAAAAGATACTTGTACACGCGTGTTCATGGCAGCATTATTCACAATATTTGAAAGGTGAAAATAACACAAATGCCCATTAATAGATGCACAGATAAATAAAATGTAGTATATTCATACAGTGAAATATTACTCAGCCTTAAAAGGAATTAAATTCTGACACATGCTACAATATAGATAAACTTTAAAAACATTATGATAAGTTAAAAAAGCCAGACACAAAGGGAGAAATATATGATTTCACTTATAGAAGGTACCTAGAACAGGCAAATTTATAGATAAAGAAAGTAGACTAGAGATTACCAGGGGCTGTGATCGAGAGGAATGGTGATTTATCACTTAATGGGTACAGAGTTTCTGTTCAATTTGATGAAAATGTTTTGAAATGATCGCAGGTAATGGTGATGGTTGTACAACATAGTGAATGTAATTGAAGCGCTGAATTGTGTACATAAAAATGGTAAAAATGGAAAAAGTTATGTTATATATATATATTTTACCACAATAAAAATTTGGTAGTATGATTTTTTGGGACTTTTAAAATTTCAAAACATTACAGGGCTACAAATGCTTTTGGTTACATGTATTGCTTTTGTAATACTTGAGTCAGGGTTGTAAGTGTTCCCATCACCCAGATAGTGTTTGTTATACACATGAGGTAGGTTTTCATCCATCCCTTCCTCTCCTCTCCTCCTTGCTTGATTTCCACTGAGCTTTACTTCCCTCTGTGTACATGTGTGCTCATTGGTTAGTTCCAGTATAATAGTAAGTACACGTGCTATTTGTTTTTCCATTCTTTACATACTTCACTTAGGATAATAATCTCCAGTTCGATCCAAATTTTTGCAAAGGCATTGATTCATCCTTCTTCAAGGCATTAATTCATCCTTCTTCATGGGCACTTGTGTTATTTTCACCTTTCAGATATTGTGAATAATGCTGCTATGAACACGGGTGTACAAGTATCTTTTTAAGTCTCTGTTTTCAGATCCTTTGGGTATACAACTAGGAGTGGAATTGCTGGGTCAAATGGTAATTCTGTGTTTAGGTTTTTGAGGAACTGCCAAACTGTTTTCTACAGTGGCTGTATCACTTTACATTTCAGTAAGAAATGTACAAGGATTCCAATTTCTCTATATTCTTGCCAAGACTTTTTATTTTTTGTTTTCATTTAGTTTTGTTTTGTTTTATTATAGCCATCCTACTAGATCTGAAGTGGTATCTCATTGTGGTTTTGATTTGCATTTCTCTAATGACTAATGGCATTTGTAATCTCTTTATACACCACATTTTCTTAATCCACTGCTTTGGGGTGTGTGCTGCTCTGATGGAGCATCTGGGAAAGTTGCACTGGGGTGGGCCAGTAAGCAGGGAGCTTACAGTCCAAGCACCCCTTAGTTTGCTACAGATCTTTAAGAGGAAAGATTTGAGCCCCACTTTCTGTGGAAGCCCCCGTGGTGTGGATGCACCAACAGAGGGGAGGTAGCAGCTCCTATGGGACCTGGCTCAATCACTTCCTTGGCAGCCATGGGCAGGGGAGGGAAAAGAGAGGAAAAGAGCCTGAATGGAGGAAAGCTAGCACTCTGGTCATATGTGTTCCTCTCTTCAGAAGGTATGCCCACCTTGTATGCCTAGGTTCTGGGTTGCACAAATCCCCTGGGACCCACCAGCCCCCTGTGACTCCCATAGTCTGGGCCAGAGTTGGGACACATTTTCATGGGAATGAGGAAGATGAAAACTGAGGGGCTAAAGCTCACTAGGGAGGACAGAGGTCATGGTCGGTGGAGAATTAATGTGGCATCTGCTACCCTGGCTCCAGTTTTTGGTGACACAAAGTGCCCGGATGGGGCTGGCAGTCTGGTCCTTTGCCTTTAAGAAGCTCCCATTTCACTGGTGGCAGCAGCTTTTGGGCTCATGAGGGTAGGTAGAAGGACTCTCCAGCAGCCTGGGAGCCTGCTGACTGCCAGAGATGTGAGGCAGGGGGAAACACACCGCTCCACCTGCCTTTCCGACTGGACTCCAAGCCTCTCAGGGGTGACTTCTGCAGATATCTTGTTCCTTCTTGCTCTGCTCTGCAACTTCGTCCCATGGAATCTCTTGTAGATTCTGACACTTTTCCCTTGGAATTATACCTGATCTATGTTTGTTCATTTGTCTGGTTTTTTTTTTCTTTTTCATCCAAAACTTTTTCTTCTTTCTGAGACTACCTGGCAGCTGGTGTCTCTGGTCAGCCATCTTATGATCTGGGTATTGTGACTTTTTCCACTTTATTCTTTTTTGAAAATATTTGATCTCTTTCATTTTTGTTTCTCCATATAAATTTTAGAATCGGTTTTTCTGTATCTACAAGGAATCCTGTTGGGATTTTGCTAGAAATTACATTAGACCTGTAGACGGAAAAACCCAAACCCTGAAATATTTGAAAGAAGTTTATTCTGAGCCAAATTTGAGGACCATGACCCAGAGCCACTCTCAAGAAGTCTTGAGCAAGTGGACTCGATGTGGCTGGGATACAGTTTGGTTTTATACGTTTCAGGGAGACAGGGGTTACAGGTAAAGTCCTAAATCAATACATGGGAGGCATACGTTGGTTTGGCCCGAAAAGGTGGGCCATCTCGAAGTGGGGGCTTATAGGTTATGGCTGAGTTTAAAGATTCTTTGGCTTGTAATTGGTTAAAGACATGAAGCTTTGTCTAAAGGCTTGGAATGTTTCAATATAAGGAGCTATTATCAGAGATAAGCCAGGGTACATAGATTTGTTATGTAAATTGAGGACCTGTAGGTTTGTCTTGCATACCCTTAGGCCTGTTAATGGTTTATAAAGGATGTCCCCAAGAAGGGAGGGGGGCATGATGAGGCATGTCTGACCTTCTTCCAGGCAGGCAGCTTAGTTTTAGGATATTTCTTTGGCCACGAGGGGGTCCATTTAGTCAGCCAGTCGGGGGGGAGGTGAGCCTTAAAATTGTATTTTAGTTCACAGACCTATAGATTAATTTGGGGAGAACTGACACCTTTATTATGAAGTTGAACACAATGTGTCCAGTTATTCAGGTTTTCTTTGATTTGTTTCATTAGCATTTTGTAGTTTTCACTAAAAAGAATCTGGACAGGTTTTTTTAGAATATAGACTTTACTTCCTTTTTGGTTTCTTTGTTTTTTAGTAATTGTAAATGGTATAATGCTTTTAAATTTTAATTTCGGTCTACAATTTTCCACTGCTAGTATACAAAGAGGTGACTGGTTTTTATGTGTTAACTTCATATCTTGCACCTGAGTTTTTTGTAGATTCCTTGGAATTTTCTCTGTAGGCAATCACGTCATCTGTAGGCAGAGAGAGTGCCATTTCTTTCTCTCCAGGCTGCATGCCTCTTGCTGCCTTTCCTTTGCCTCGCTGCCTGGTGAGGACCGCGGCACTGTTGTGAACGGTAGCAGTGAGGGCTAACCGCCAGGAAGCTCAGCCCGCTTGGAGAGAGCTGGTCTGCCAAGTTTTGGAATGGCCAGTTACTAGAGCAATGCAATAAGCCAAAAATAAAAGCATAGTCTAGACTTTAAGTATGTATAGCAGTTGTATTAGCAAGAAGCTAAACCAGGGAAGACATTGATTCTGTTCCTCCCTCATAAAATGGCCTCTGGGTAAATAGTCTGGCAGATTAACCCAGATATGGGGGTCTGGGGTCATCTCACTGTGGAGGGATCTCCCAACAAAAGGCTTCTGTGGTTTTAGGCGCCCTGGGGACTAAGAGAAGGACAGGGAAAGGCATGGAAAACACTGGAAAATACCCTCCCCTCCGAAGGAGGTCTTGGCAGAAGTCCTGGGGAAGCCTCTGCAGCAGGCCTGAGAGGTGGCCAATGGGCTAGAAAGGCAGACGTGCATGAGAACACACCCAGCTGGGGGTCCTGAGTCCTTGACTGCGGCTCCCTGCACAGTGGGATGTCCTGGTGTACCCAAGGCCAGGGCGAGCAGGGCAGCTTGTGAGGCCTGTATGGTTGCCTGAGTTGGACCTTGGTCTAGATCCTCAAGTGCAGCCCCTCAACCGAATCCAAAGTTCACAGATCAAATATTAAATCATTAATACTTTAATATTAATTATAAATATTAATATTAATATCATTAAAAGAACTTGTTCTGTGAAATTTAGATTCGGTCAAAAGGCTACACTCAAAGATACTTAAGTCCACATGTGGCCCCAAGGCCACAGGGTCCCCACTCCTGTGTGTGTCAAGGGCCAGGCGACTCGTTAGAGCCGAGCACAGACCAAGGCCCGGGGCTGTGCGCCACGTCCCTCCCAGCAGGCGACTGGGCCCACCTGGAGGTCTGGGTCTCAGGGTGAGCTCCGACTCTCAACACAGCAGCTGCTAGGCCAGGAGGAGGCGTCTGATGGACCATCTGGTCTACTGCAGGGAGTTGGGAGCTTTTTACAAAAGTTTTCATGTGAAACTTTGCTTGGGCTGAGGCAAGCCCAGCTCTGACCGTAGCCTGAATGAAGCTGTCTCACAAGTCTCCCAGGCAGAGACAGCGGCAAGAAAAGCAGGTACACACATGGGAAGTGTGATCCCAGAGGGCTCACGTGGTCCCTCCGCCTGGAGGACATAAAGAGTGTGTAATGTCAGGGCACCCTGAGAAGGACATCTATTAATGAGGTAGTCACGGTAAGAGAGTTTTTTAATGTAGCCTTTTATCATGGGGTCTCTTGTCCTGGGCTTTTTAGTTTCACCTGAATAATTTGGTGTCTGGTTTTAGGCGAACTGTCAGAGGCAGTCAGTTTCATACAGGGTTATTTGCCCATAACCTCAGGAGTGTGGATGACATTGGGGCTGGTTCCCAGGCGGCTGTCTCGGCGTCCGCAGGGTCGACAGTCTGTCTGAATCCACGGCACCCCTGGATTCAGAGTGTGGTGGGGCTTTTCTTGTGTATTTGTCTTTGCATCTTTAGTTTTCTACTTTCAAGATGCGGAGAAAGCTTTTAGGAATATGTAGTTTGAAAAAACAAGGTTACTAATGTCCTTCTCCCTCTCCTGTACCTTTCTAGGAATTGGGTTTTTTTGTGCTTCATTTTGGTTGTTGCAGTTATCGGTGTTTCTTATTCAGTAACCAAAACTTTATATTCTTTAAAATGGTCTTTTAATTTTTATTTAGGCTTTTAGTTCGGCAGGATTGTAAGTGGGGCAAAGTATTTTCACAGAAAAATCTTTGTTTATAACTTAACTAGGAAAACACGTCATGTTTAAAATTAGATTAACATGAAATTTTGAATTTTTAAAGGATTTTAAAATATGTTTCCATTAATTTGTCAATATTGGTTGAAATATTTTATTTTTTATCTATCTGAGTCTTTAAAAATGGGCCAAAGGGGAAGAATTCCCCTGCACTGTCTCCCACAGAAGCCAAAGGGCCTGTGACCGTAGAAGAAGGAGCTACAGTTGAGGGACAGGCAGCTGGTCAGACCCAGCCGTGCAGGCAAGCGGGAAGTGTCCTTTGGGCACCACTGCCTTGAGATTCTGGCTGCTCACCTGAGATGTGCAATCTAGATTGGGTTATTTTATCTTCTTTTCTCAGCTGCTTAAGTCTGTTTATAGATTGTTTCATAAAACATTTCATCACCTTTTCAGCTTGGGAGTGATATGGAGCCTAGAGAATCCACCATATGCCGCAGGATTAGACCCCGTGGTGTGCAGCTGGCCCAAACCTAGGCTGTTATCAGACGCAATGTGTTGAGGACACCTGCTCAGGAAACAAACATGGTCTTTTAGGGCTTGGAGAGTGTGGCCCAAGTCAGTGGAACTTTCAAATATGGATAGATATGGCTGGATAAACCCAGAGAAAGTGTCGACTACAGTCAGGATCCAGAGGAACACAATTGATGGGAAGAGCATCCCAATGTGTTCTACCTGCCAAGAGCGCCCTGACCTGTGGGCCCAGGAACCTGTCCCTGGGCAGTGTGTGTAGCCTCAGCCAGGGGCTGGCAAAAAACGCAACTTTTCCATGCTGTTTGGTATCTTCTGAGGAAAGTGGCAGTCATGCCTGTAGGTCACTGTAGGTCTGACAATCCTGGGGCATATGGTGGATTCTCTAGGCTCCATATCACTCCTAAGCTGCAAAGGTGATGAAATGTTTTATGAAACAATCTATAAACAGACTTAAGCAGCTGAGAAAAGAAGATAAAATAACCTAATCTAGACTGCACATCTCAGGTGAGCAGCCAGAATCTCAAGACAGCGGTGCCCAAAGGACACTTCCCGCTTGCCTGCACGGCTGGGTCTGACCAGCTGTCTGTCCCTCAACTGTAGCTCCTTCTTCTACGGTCACAGGCCTGAGTCTTCTATGGTCACAGTGTCTGAGTTTTTATGGGCCATCTTCTTGTGGATCCAAGGTGATCGGTCACACATTTACTTGCTCTGGGGTGGACGTTTCAGTTTCCACATTGTGTTGACAAGTGTGGTCTGCTCGTTGGTTCATTGGTTATGATTTCTCTTATTGACTTAGTGGTTTTTCTAGTGACTATTTACACTGACAACTCCATTAGGGGGAGAATTGATTTTTACATAAATATCTTGCCCCACTGGGTGGCTTGTTTTGTCTGTGAGTCTGAGACTGAGCCACAGCCCATGAGTCAGGGAAACTATAGCAGGGCTCTTCTGTTGTGTGGCCTGGATAGCCCCTGTACCCCATGAAGTGCTGCTCATTGAGCAGAACATCCTCTGTACCATGCCGAGAGGGACAGGTCTCTCCTAGGTTGGATGACAGGCACACCCTGTTCCAGCCTGGCAGACTTTAACCCTGAACCAGGCCCACATGTGGTCAGGAAATCTCTACACACGACCCCCACTGCCCAGTGGGGACAGCAGTGCTCGGGCAGTGTGCAGGGTAGGTGGAGGTCACTCCTGGGATCTTGCCATGGAGTTGCAGGACCCCAGCCACTCTGGGTCTTGCCCACTCTTGCAGGTACCATTTTTGTTTTACTACAGAAGATCCCTCAGTTGTCCCCACTCAATATTTTGAGACTTTTTTTTAGACCCACAACATAATTGAGATTTTTGGTTTTAAGATGATTTTACAGCCATGGGTCATATGCTCAGTATTTATGAAAGCCCAATAACAAGCCAATAATTTTCTCTCAATGGGGGTGTACTTTTTAGCTGACTCCGAAAGATAATGGGTCTCAAAGTGCAATAGGGTCCTCCGACCTGTGGTGGTAATGTTTGCCACAGGCTCTAACTGGCAGAGCCTGTTGGAGGGGTGGGGTTGCCAAGACCTGTAACTCGATTGGCAAAGTGGGCCCACGAGAGGGTGACCAGGGTGGCCTGCTGGAGGGTCTCCAGAGTGTTCTGTTGGTAGGGGCCCCACTCAAAGGTAACCCGGGAGACAGGTACCATCAAGAGCTCTGTATGGTGTGTGAGGGCAGAGTCTTATTGAGCACAGGGCTCTGTTTCTATTTGTCGGGGCAGAGAGGGCCAATGCTTGGCAGTCATCTCTTCTGGAATGAGGCATTGTGTTCCTTAATCCTTTCTCCCTGAAGGAATTTTATTTGGGTGTTAGGTTCTCATGTTCTGTCTGTGTTGATGGAGAAGCATGTAAATGCCGATATCCTGATGGTACTTTTCCATCTGGTACTCATCACAGAGGAAGGATTTTTCCTTCTGGGCTTGTGATTTCAGAAATAGGGTGGGACGTAAGTGTCAGGGGAATGGTAGGATACATCAGCCTTCTCAAACGCTGCTACATCATATCATTTCTTCATCTATTGTGCCATGTGTTGTACCCTAAGCGTACCCAGGCACACCTTTGTCCTCAGCATTCCAAACACTGCATAGTGTGTCCTCTACGAGTGAGTGGCGGGTCCCGTGGCCACCAGGAAGGCGCTGTGGGACGTTCAGATCTGTGCTTGCCCACGGTTCCTGGTCTATGGGGACGCATCTGCCAAGAGGAAATGCCTTAATGTCGGTCCAAATGTCATGCAGTTGACAAGCTCTCCTCAGCATTCATACTTGGGGCTGTGGTGTTCCTGTTTCCTGCTTTTGTATATATGTGGGTGTCCCTTCTGTTTTCATACTTTTTGGTTGTTATTTCTTGCTTTCTAGACTTAAGTGGATGGATCACTTCCATTGCTCCATCTTAAACAGACCTTCAAAGCATCATATATTTCAAACATTAGAAATATAATAATTACCTGTAAAGAAATGTCCAAACATTTCTTTTCAAATGATAAACAAAAATGTTTAATATTTTTGTTTATCTTCCTTTAACATTTCCCTGACCAAGAAAGATGCAAATAAAATTATTTTTGCAGAGAAAATTGCTGAATTTACTCTTTGTAGACATTTTAGAATTTCAATGTCTTGAGTATCATATCTCTAGTAAAGATTTATCAAGTTATTATGGGTAAGTCGAGTATTGTTTGTTTAATGCGATGTTTGGGTTACCAGAATAACTATTAATTTTTAACTCAAGTATTTTTCATGTGGATTATTTGACAAAGTGAAATTTTAGTTGTGCTATTCATTGTTACTTTAAATGAATAAGGCCAGAAATACTAACTTTTGGATGCAGGATTGCTATACGTGAGGCACTTCATATTCGTTACTTCATGTGTTATTCATAACAGCTCTAGAAAGTAGCTACTCTTGTCCACATTCTACAGATAAGGAAACTGAGTGTCAAAGAGCTTAAGTCACTTGACCAATCTCACGTGAACAGTACACAGAGAAGGTGAACGAAACCCTCATCCCTGTTCCAGGACCCTGTCATGGCCTCCGGACCAGCCCTCCTGCTCCAGCCTGTCTCTCCTCTGCCACTCTCAGTCTGTTCCTCACCCAGCACCTAGGCTGCTGTTAAAAACCGAAGTCGCGTCACGACTGTTAGGAGACAATTCTCCATGGATTTCTTGTGCTCCTGCAAAGTTTGGGCCTTCTGAACAAAGGACGCATTTGAGTAGCTATCAGGTTTGGAAGCTAGCGGTAGCGTATCCCTGAAGAGAGACTTAGAAACCTACCACCCCAGAGACATCCCAGGTAGTGAAGTAAAAAAAAAAAACCAACAAAACTCCACTCCCCAGGCTCTACCCTGCAGTCTCATGTAAACAGCTGTAACTCTTGCTTCTGTAAACACCGCTGCTCCCTCCCCTAGCAGCTTTCAGTTCCCACTTGTAGCAGATTCTGCTGTGATAAGGCAGGAAGGGATTCTACAGGAACTCTGCACCTGGAACTGAGGTTGCTCCAGACCCTGCCCCGCTAAAGATAACCACATTGGCCCTCTCCCTCCCTAAACAAAACGTATAAAAGACTGCCACGCTCTTTGTTCGGGGCTCAGAATCTGGAGGCAAGACCCCTCTGAGCCCGCTGGCGTAAATAAAAGCCGGTATTTCAGTACTCTTGTGTGACTCTCGGTTTGTTTGCTGTAACAGTAGTAAAGATAAGGCGTCTCCTTCCCCCCCTGGCTATATCTGCCTCTGTTCTAGGGCAGTGAGTCCTCTCCCTTCCTTCGGAGTAAAGGCCAAATAACATACACGGCAGCCACATAAAAGCTCACAGCCCCCCAGCTGTGTGCTCCTCTGCTGTGGTGTCCCGTGATGCCCACGGCACCCACGCAGGTGACACGGGGGCCTCATCACACTCCTTGCAGAGGTCTGGACACGGGCAGCCAGCACGAGATGGCTCTGCACCTGCTGGCTTTGCTGAGAGTAAACGCAGTCTGTGTCTTTGGCCAGTGTGTACGTAGAGCACGGCGGCAGGGTGGCTTGTTGACCTGCTGGTAGGGTGAGCAGGGTCAAAGTTCAGACCCTCCACAATGTATGACTCAGCCGTGAGTTAGAAACTCCTCCACTTAATCCTCCCAAAGTCTTCCCACCCCACAGAAAGTAAGTGCAGAGCCCTGGCCATGGCTTGTACCCGCACAGGCTCCACAGGGGCCCAGCCGCCACCAGCTCCTCTGCTTGCTCTCTGCTTGCTCTCTGCTTGCTCTCTCTCTGCTTGCTCTCTGCTTGCCCTCTGCTTGCTCCTCTGCTTGCTCCTCTGCTTGCTCTCTGCTTGCTCCTCTGCTTGCTCCTCTGCTTGCTCTTTGCTTGCTCTCTGCTTGCTTGCCCCCTCGGAGACACGGGTTTCTTTGCAATCCTTCCAATGAACGGGCAGTCTCTTGCATTTGCTGTTCCCACTGCCTGAAAAGGCCTTTCCCCGCACAGCTCCCGCTCAGCACGCAGGGTGTGGTCCCCGCGTCAATTCAATTCGCAGTGAGTCTGCTTGCGGCCGCTTTTTTCAGCTGCTCCTCACCCGCATCTGCTTTAGTCCTGCTTGTCTCTTGTTACACATTGTACTTATTTACCTCATTTTCTGTCTATCCCCCTCTTCCGAACGTGAACCCCATACAAACAGGAGTTCGCCACCTTTGCTTACTGCTGTGCTCACCACCTAAATCACTGGCTGGCCACAACAGGGACCAGAGAAGTGATCTGTGGAATGAATAAATGAATTCATAACTCTGAGTCTATGTTGTTCTCACTGCTACGCTATGTTCGTCATTGAGTCTTTTACTGGAAGAAAACTAACAATGTTTGGAAGTGAAAACTAGTTCAGGCTACTTTTGAGAAAAAAAAATCATGAGTTTAACAAATAAAATAATAGCAAGTATAATGGAAAATAACTCAATTAAAAGGCTTACGGAACTTAATGTGCATACCTTAAAAAACTGACAATTTTGAAAACAGCTTGAAACCCATCCATAAGCACACTTGTTCTGAGTAGATGCGTCCAACCATCTTCCTTTGGAAATTCCATCTTTTAGGGATTAATGCATCTTTCTTGCTGGACAATTAGGCAACATACTGAGCTCCAAAATATCTGATTCTTAGGTACTTTATTCCAAGCCAAGCTAATCAACTAGGCTTAGTAGGTGGCTCAAAATATCTTTATTCATATTTTTCTGGGTCAATAGTGTCCAGAAACCTTTTTGCAGGTGCCATTTCTATGTGTGTTGTGAGTCATTTGGAAATGATTTTCTCAGTTTTCAGGAGTGATTTTCTCAGATTAAAACTCTAGAGGTACGAACAAGTCAGAATCTGGTAGGTTCCACTGGTTTTCTAAAAAAATAAGGATGAAGAAATTCTGAGGAGCACCGAGATCACGCAATTCGCTCCCTTCTCTGTAAAACCGTGAGCAAGTCCCTGACCTACCTGGGCCCCAGCTTCCTCACAGCAGAAACAGAGAGAGTAACACCCAGCCCAGAGGAGAGCGAGAGCATCAGAGGAGATGAAGAAGGAAAGTTGCATCGTGTTATACAGATTCAAAGATTCAGAATGACAAAAATAGAGAGAGAAGAGATGGTTTTATAAAATGCAGAAATTATTTTGTCACTGATGAGGAGACACATTTCCCCAAGCCCCAGCCAAATCTGGGGTGTTTTATATAATCCGCCTGACAGGAGGTGATCTGGGGTAAAATTAGACACACTCCAGGAAGTGCTTCTAGTCATGACTGAACAAATGAGAACTTAGCATGTGACTAACACTCTGCAGTCACATAGCACCTACTTGACTTGTGAAAATATCCGCTGAATCTTACATTTAATATAAATTAAAGTTTCTGAGGCCCTCGCTGCCGGTGTTCCAAAGCCCTGGATCCTGCTATTCGGGGACAGTGAGCCCAGGGAGCGTGGTCTGTGTGAGTGTGAGCATGCGTGAGAGAGCGTGTGTGAGCTGCCTGTCTGCCTCTCTGTTCTCCCCGTGTCCCTAGTCAGAGACTGGCAATGCCAATCACATGTGTCGGCGCCGGAGAGAGTCTTTTCCATGATGAAAACAATTTATTCTCTGACAGATAGGATGTATTATGTCAAAGTGGAGAATCGGTGTAAACTAAAAATAGTGAAAAGAATTGTCTTTTCCAAATCACTAACAAAAATATAGTTCAAGTACAGCCACTGCAGCAAGGACAGCTCTTTCCCCAGCCCCAGCCCCAACACTTGCGAACTCGGGCGCTGGTCTCCAATCCTGTTCTCCCTGTGAGAAACCAGGACTATTTGATGGGTATTTTATCTCATAATTCTTGGCAGTAAAAAATCATGATGCTTCCAGAAAATCTAGAGCTTCCATGCTTTAAAACTGTTACTGGAAGAGCTGAAAGTACACAGTTAAATTTTGACAACTCGAGTTAACAAAATAATAATAACAATAATGGTTAATGACGACCAGTTAAATTGAGGGGGTCATGAGCTCATAATCACAAAAGAGAAACACTGATTTACAATAGAAAGAATGATAATTATAATAACAAGGTGACTATGATAGAAACATTTAATGTGATTTTAATGATGTTAGCAAGTTGGAAGGTACTTATGCATGTGGGTTGCCTCTGGTTAGTATATGTCTGTGTGTCAGGAATTGGTTTGTACTGGTTTCCAGCTACTACGGGAGCAGGAACGAGCAACCACCGAGAACTGTGAGCAATCCACGTAGCCCTGGGAGAAGGAGAAACATAGCCAGAACGTTCAGATTAGAACAATGAGTCGTACAAGTAAGGGTAGGTCACAGGAAGCAGTCTCAGTGGTCTTGCCCAGTAACCAAATGTGTTATCGGTAAATCCCAAAGGTATTAATAGAATTAGCCACATCCTCTAAAGCAATACCATTCAAAGAAGTACAATGTGAGCCACATTTAGAATTTTAAATATTCTAGTGACTCCATTTAAAAAAAAAAAAAAAGGAAAATGAATTAGAGGAAGCTAATTTTAACAAGATATTTAATTTATCCCAATATATCCAAAGCATTACCCTTTGTCATTGTGGCACTAGACACATTTCAAGGGCTCAGTCGTCATGTGTGGCTGTTCTACAGAGAAGGACTATCTAAGCAGACTCATTCTTTCTTTCTTGACAGATGAAATCTTTCAGCCGCACTAACGTACGCAAATACTGACAAAGAGTGCATACATGTTGAATGGCCACGTGGACTGGGGCTTCTGGCTTGATGGCAGGCACGATGTGTGGGCCACGGTGAGGTGCACAGAACATAGAGACCACCTGCCTCCAAACATTGCACCCTAGAGCACACCCAGGGCCGGGAGAGCCTGGTGGTGCAAGAAGTGAAAACGTGTTACGGACAGGACTAGCCCACTGGCTGGAGGCCCAGCAGCACACTCACCCTCCAGTGCCGCAATGCCAGCTGCTCTCTGGGATGGTGCCAGTTTTCGTAGGGGAGAAGGAATGGACTTATCTGGAGGAGGGGAGGAAGGTTGCAAAGTTGGAGAAAATCTATCAACCCAGCTGTAAAAGAGTTGCTTGGAATCGCTGACCCCCTCAGCCAGACGCCCCGAACCTTGCAGAAGAGTCTCACGCCTGAGCAGTCCCTGGCGACTGAATCACGTACCTGGCAGTATTTTTGTTCTGCCATTTGCAGCAGTTGAGTTATGGATCCAACTTCCTGTGTTGTGATGGTGTCGCTGGGCGAAGACGCCCTCTGAGCCGCACTGCGCGGGGCCACCCTTCCCACATGCCGCCAGCGCACCAGCAGGGGACGAGACTCCACAGCTGCTTCTCTCTACTCCATCTACACTTTCTGAATAATGGTGGAAAACTCCATTCACCGTTTGACCATGCACTCTATATTAAGCAACTTGTAGGGTAATTTATCAAGGTAATAGCAAGTCTCTTGAAAGCCCAGAAGGCTGCAATTCATTATCCGCAAAACAGAACCTCAGCCGTACTGTACGATGCGGGTGGGCATACAGGTGTCTCATGATCAGAAGCCAAAAGGGTCCTCAGGAAATTGGCAAAGGGATAGTCTCCCTCTGCTCTAGTTAGAGCTTCGCCCCCTCACCAGGCCCCCCGTTTACTGTTTCCCGCTTATAGTTGGAAACATGCCAGAACAGTGTCCCTTCGCCCAGCCGGAGCCCCTGGGCCGAATTTCCTTTCAGAGACTTTTGTTCATTTCCCAAAACTCCTATACAGAATCTAGGTTCCATGAAAATAAAAGATTTTAAAAGCCAATAAAAGCTTTTTAAGAGAGTGGGGGAAAGGTAAGGGTCAAAACCAGCAGAACACAGAAGCCCCTGTTCCCGTTGCAAGTTTCCCACTGCCTTCTAAGCAGTGGGTGATTGCAAATTCTCTGGGAAATAAACCGTCACATAGGTTGATCTATTTACTTAAGAGTTTGGCCAACACCATCCAAAAAGGTGTATGGAGGGAAGTGCATAGACTCTGGGATCAGACTGCCTGGACTCGGATCTTGCTCAGGCATTCACTTCCTGTGCAGCCTTGTGTAAACCGTTTAACCTTTCTGTGTTCCATATAAAAATTGTAGAATATGGTTAAAATGGTATTCGTCTCACAGGCTGTAGTAAGGTTCAAATAAGTTCATACATGTGTCCATTTATAAGAGGGTGTTTGTAAAGAAGCTTTAGAATCACTCACAAGTAAAGAAAGTGAACAGTAGTTTGAGGGCCCCAATCAACTTTAGAAACTCAAAGTTATAGTAGCACCAATCAGGAGAGTTCTGGAATTTTCTGCAGGGCTCAGCTGCTATGAGGCAACAGATGATAGCTCTGTTATGGAGTCAGAATCTGTGGAATCCAACACCGTGATAAAAATAAGGTGCTGAGAGAGGTAAGAATTTGGGAGAAAGATCAGGTTCAGTAGTAAACTGGGAGGACCAGGATAGAAAGGAATCGTGGCTGCCCAAGGCCCTCAGAACAAAGGGGTATAGGGAATAAGTGAGCTATGGGTGGAAGACTGCGGGTTTGGATTCTACTAGAGGAATTGGGGTTTGATAGTTCAGGAATGGAGCAGTTTAGTGAGATGGTCCAGCAATCCTAGGGAGCAGTTGGAAACTCCAAAGTAAAAGTAAAGATTTATCAATATTTTTAAATCAATAGACTATAATTCAGATAAAGATAGAAGTCCAGGGTCACAGATTTAATTTTGTTTATTTGCTTTTTTTCTTGAGATAAAGAAACATATAAAACATTCAAGTAGTCTTTTTGATCTAAAAATAGCGATCATATTATTACTTGATAAATATAAGAAGTAACTCAAAGTAAGTACTCCAGTTTTATAATATAAATATGATTAGAGCATGCCTTTTCAATAGGAGCAGTATCACTGCCAAGTGGTGAAAACTCAATTCTTGACAGCAAAAAGTCCCTGGTTATTACAATTATTTCTGGCTCTCCAAAGCTCAACTTTGCTTAACAAAACTTTATTCCTTAGTATTTAATTTCTTCTATTGAGTTTTCTTGGAAATCACAAAAGCAGCATTGACACTGAGTTCCTGGGCATAGACCCAAAATGTGCGCACGGTCCTGCTATGAAACCATGCCAAACAGATGGCTGTAGAGGAAGGCTTTCTCTCCATGATGGGTCCACCTTCAAGTCACATGGCAAGATGTGGCCTGCGCCCACCGGCTGCCGTTGGCTGCCTTGAGAACACTGTTTCTCATATAATCTAAGTGATTTCATGTGTGACTTGGGCTTTGTGTATTAAATATAAGCATTTATACTTTCTCATTTAATTCTGAAAATGTTATTCAGTTCTCCATTAATTATGTCAAGTGCTGAAAAGGAAAAATCATTAATGAATTATACTTAAAAATTATCTTTTCATGTCAAGCAAAAGTTCAAAGTTAATTTCACTAATTTTTCTAAGAAATTAATTTTTCAGTCATTTCAGTTTTGCTCAGAAAAAGCAGTTATGAATGATTTTTTAAATTGTACTCTATAGCTATTATATATTTATAATGTGATATATTACAAATTATATAAAGCAGTAAATTATATTAAAATTTATTCAGCTAAAATGTAAAAAGTTATAGCTTTTAATTTTTATTGTAAGTTTTAGCTTAAACATTTTATTTAGCCATTATTAACCCAGCAGTGAATAACGTGAATAAGGTTTGTACTTTCTGTTGTTTTGCATGAAGCACAAACATATGTAACGTGTAAGTAGATGCCCGTGGTATGTCCACAGTCTTGCAATTTCTTGGGAGTGATGATTGGGCAAAATCTGATGTCTCTTTTCTCTTCCCCAAATGCTACGTAATATCAGTCGTATTGTCATAAGGGTCATCTAATACAAGCATTAGGCAAAGTTCTGACTCATCAAGAACAGAGTTTGAGATATCCTCTCATTAAGAAGTAGGTAAACATTCTCCATTCCCCTGAGATCCAATAAATATCTCAGATTGGCTTGGATTCTTTTTGTTCATAATTTTGTATTTTTTCTAAACACAAACAGACCTATAGCAAATCAATCAACACTATGTATTCTCACAGGTTAATTATTAAAATTATATTTTAAAAAACCTAGCTTTTCATGAACATGCATTGATGTTCATTCCTGCAATCTGGATTCACTAAAATTAAACTCCTGAGCTGGATCCTTGCTATAGGCTTAAATTTTCTGACTCACTCTTGATGCTAACGCCAAGCTCCAAATATTAATATATGAAATGGAGTCGTGGCCGGGCGCAGTGGCTCACACCTGTAATCCTAGCACTCTGGGAGGCCGAG
>VBSM01001163.1:1508680-1527322 GCA_008086735.1 Cheirogaleus medius | reverse complement strand
CTCGGCCTCCCAGAGTGCTAGGATTACAGGCGTGAACCACCGCGCCCGGCCCTGCTCATACACTTTTAAAAATTGACAACATACCATTAAAAAGGTCAAAGGCATACAAGAATATAGGAAAAGTAAGAAAAGCAATTGTTATAATCAAGGAAAATACCAAAAAAGGAATAAATATAAAATTATTCATCTTCACAATACTTACTAGATTTTTAAGTTTAGTTCTAACATTTGATATGTCAAATACTAAAAGCAGCTGAATACTTAACGATAATTGGTCTCTTATTCATAGCTGGCTTCAGTGTGAAGACAATAATCAGTTTGCCATATGCATGCTTACTATGGATATCATAATATTTATTTGCAGATTTCTAACATAAATTTGTGGTACTCACAAAAAAATTCTAAAAACTGCCTCTGTCCGTTGAAGATTTTTGAGAAGTGAAGAGGAAAGAGAAATTTAAAAAATTGATGATTTCATGCTTCAGCGGGGATCCGGGTTTAACAGCAGAAGCACCAGGCTTTCTATTAATACTTCTCTGTATTTGCACTAATTCCTGGCACAGTAGGGTCCTGACCTGCCTAAAACTGAATATTCCTATGAATATACTAAGTCCTCTGTTATTTCAGAAAAACAGCAGTAAAGAACATTAAAAGATCAAGGTTTATGTGAAGTGTCAAGTTAAATTGCATTCGCCCGTCAGAGTTTGTCGACAGGACCATTTTAGGCAGCACGGCTCTTTTTCAGGACCGCCCTTCCGTGCTGAAGGCTGCTTAACATCGAACTCAGTAAATTCCAGTAGATTCCCTCCAGTCACCAGGACAGCCAGAAATCTCACATGCGTTCTGGGCAGTGGTAGCATCCTGGAATTGGGAACTGTTGAGAGATAATGTGCATGAAGCACCTTAAAATGGAAAAAAAATAATTATCTAGCATCTGATTATCTCTTTACTGGCATTTTGAACAAGCCCACTCCCACACGTCAATTCCCCAGTCCCAGAAAAGGCAGCATCTTGCAGAACTCTTTCCCAAGGCGAAGCTTGTGCTTGCCTTCTGGAAACAGAGCAGATAAGCCTAGCATTTGTGAAGAGTTTCTGGGGTCAAAGAGAGGACAGCACTCTCCTGGGGGAGTTGGGCGGGTCGGGTAGAGGAGAACAGTCCTGGGTTTCTCCACATGCTCAGTGCTCTCCTGGGAATGGGGACGGCAAAGGGTCACGACTATTCTTCCGCTCTAGAGGCACTTAAAACTAAATGCTGCTTTTTCCTCAGCGGGTGTTCACATTAGCCTCCCCCATCTAAGGAAATGCCTACCAGAAAAAACAACACTATTAGCCATGTTTTATGCTAGGAAAAGATGCAGGCAGAAGCTGGCTGAGGCTTATTGGTAGACTCAATAAAAACTCAAATCGTAGCACTTTGCATGTTAAACATTTATTTTCTTTGCACTGCTTTCTTGCCAGCCCTGACCCCTAACTTTTGCATGCAATGATTATTTATGTTTATATTTTTTTATAAAGAAAATTATGGAATTTATATTTTATTTTATTTTTAAAATTTACTTGCCAATCACTAAAACGTTTCTCATTCTTTGGACTCATTTACATAGTTTTAAAAAATTGTGGTGAATATATAATACATAACATGAAATTTATCATTTTGACCATTCTAAGTGTGCGATTTTATTTTGTTACAATTCATCTGGAATTTTGAAATTAATGGAATAGCAAAATTAGGAGTGACCTAATTGGAGTTATGTTCTATCATATCAGAAGTTAAAAGTTAATCCAAGATTACCTGCTTGCTAGGGTATCAATTGGTAGCATCTGAGAAATAAAAATAAAATCCTAAACCCCGCAACCAACTGAACAGACCCTTGTTGGCCAAGGGGCCCCCCAGAGACACCTTAAAACTGAGTTCCTGGCCGTGGTGGATAGGAGGTCAGACACTCCTTTCGTGTGCCCTCCCCGTGCCCATCCACCATCAGGCTTCTTTCCTAGGGTCAAACAGAACCTGCGTGGAGAGACTTGCTCCACTGCTGATTTCCATCAGCTGCCGGTGCTGTTCCCCCTTTTGTGGATTCAGCACAACTGAGCAGCATTCCTTCCCGGTAAGAGAGCGCTGGCCTGGGAGCGATTCTGACCAGTCTATGGAGGCTGCGCAGAGAGGGTTTCTGTGTCCTCTACTTCACCTTTTGACATCGGAGGGCCGAAAACTGCACCATTGGGTCATGCTAGTGCCACCATTTTCTGACCGCGGATCCCATGAAGTAGCATGAAGCCCAGGTGCGCAGGCAAGTGTTTCTCCTTTCATAGATAATAATTACTCCTCACATAGCTTATTCAATATGCATATCTGGTTACCTGCTCCTGTTCTTGTTGTCTTTCCATCAAAGTAGGTGCTCTTGATTCTGCCTAAGGCTGTTGCCTCCCAGCCTGTCAGCATCGCCCCGCTACAGGCTGCAACCCTTCCTGAGAAATAAAACTCTCCTTCCCAAATGTATGAAACTCATCACTCTGCAGTTAACATCTCATGGATATTTTAAGAGCCATGCAGTCCAAGCAATATTTGAATGCAACCACTGAGTCCAGTTGCCTGACCCCCCCAAGACCCCCTCAAAGGAAGCATCTATTTTCCAGGTTGATCAATCTTCATAACAACACTATGATAAAGGCATTATTCTTTACAGATCAGAACATTGACTCTTATCAAGTATTTAGGTAACTTGCTCACAAAGTGGGGTATTTCAGTGCAGTTCTTCTGAATCCAAGACTGTGGATTTAACCCCATGCTTTGCTGTTCCTCTCTCTATTGGACAAGGCTCACTGTCATTAAATAGGCCTTGGTAAGGTATTCAGTGTAGGAGAAAGTAGATAAAAATATAAGACAGAAGATGTTATATAAAAAAAAACCTATATTCCTGAATTTGAATTAAAAGTATTAGTATACACTCATAATGTATTTCACCTTTAAAAATATCCAGCTCTATTCACAGACACAACCTAGGACCCTAGCACCGGATTGCAGTCTTGAAATAGCACTGCCATCTCAAAGGAAGCAAGGCTCTTCGGAGACGTGGCTGATTCCAGGTCTAGGGCAGGAAATGTGGAAGTTGAGCCTGGAGCATCTTGTCATACCAGAATGCACAAAAGTGTTCAAAGGTTACTGGGGTCGTGTCAAGAGGACTCGGGCCAACTTCGGAGACTTCTGCTGGCCAAAGATGTGATTTCAACTTCAAGAAGGATAAGAATTGCACAATTACTGTTTCCATTTCCAGTTTTATCATCTTGGTGTACACTTCTACACTCTCTGGTTTAGTTGATTTTTAAGATGTCTTTGTTTCCTGAGCCTTTTAATATATTCCTTCCTATTCTCACAGTTTATCTGCTGGAAAACCCAGGTCACTTGACCTACAGGCTCCCACCATCTGGCTTTTGTTGATTCAAACTAAGGTCACATTTTAGCATGTTCTTTTGCCCCCTGTATTTCTTGCAAATCAGCCACTAGATCTGGAGACTCGACTAGACTAAGGCCGGAGCCCTTCGGTGAGTCTGTCAGACTGCCAGGGACAGCGTGACATTTCATCTGGGTGGCACAAGTAGCGTTATGAGAGCTCGCTGCCCCTCGGCCATGCTTTGCTTAACCGGCGGCACAGCTCACCAGGAAGGAGAAGGTCAGGCTGATCCTTTCATCTCTCGGTTTTCAACCCAGTGAACGGATTCCTCACCAGCTTCAGGAAGTTGCCAATTATCCTTTATAATATCATTATGAATTCAGGGACTTAAATGTATTTGAACGTTTAATCTATTATTATATTTAAAGCTAAAACAATTTGTGACTTCATATTGATATTCCCAATTAAAATTCAAGACTACGGGGTTTTACTTGAACTTTTTAATATTATATCAGCATTTCTTTTCCTCCAAATTGAAAATCTTGATGCTGAAAGACAGAGAGGAAAACAGAATAAGAATATCTCCTAATTACTATTTTTTATTCCATATTACACATATACTAAATTCAAAATACAATGCTAATTCTACCACTAGTGGCTATATTAATAATTCCTGGAAATAGTTGGTTTTTCATATATATATATCCATTTTCCATTTTTTAAATGACCATATCAAATCTATATTGTCACATCACATTCCCATTAGACATCTAGTCACTCATTTTAACCCTTATGTAGACATCCATAAATAATTGCATATTTAATGTTCACCACCATTAATGCTCTCCGGAAAGTTAGGTTTTCTGAAGTTCTTTCTCCAGTAGGAATCTCAGAAAAGGCTAAGGAGAAAATATTCCCTGGATTTTTGTAGGTTGATTACAATCGTGCCTATTTTACTTAGAGGTCAGTTTTCTCTTTCTCTGACCATCTTTAGTGTGTTAGTCTCAGCTTCTCCTGGCATTGCTGTCAGTAAGCCTGATGGGAGCCTGAGTAATTATTTTTTTTATAAATCACTGGCTCGTTGTGCCTAGATGATTGTCAAGTTTAGTTGTTTTATTAGAATATGTTTTTATGTTGGTCATTCTGGGTCAATATCTGCAGACACATCGTGTTTCAGTGTATAGATCAAAATCCCTTTGTTTTCCATTTAAGGAAAGATTTCTTACCATTTTTACTATTTGTTCTGTTCTCCTGGCTTCGGTTTCTTCTTCAAGGATTCTCATCGTTCCTATTTTGGATCTTACTTGCCTACATTCCATTGTGTCACTTTTCTCAAAGTCTTTTTATATCTTTTATCATCTCTCTTCTTTCTCTTTTTGGCACTTTGTAGTTCAATCTGAGTATTTATTTTTTGTAACGTTATATTTTGAAATTATGGTAGGTTCATAGGAATTTGACATAGACGGTGTAGAGAGGTCCTATGCACACTTGATCACGTTTCCATCAATTGCACAGTAATTTGACACTGGTGCAATGCACGTGTGGAGTGTATAGTTCTACAGCATTTTTCCATGAGTAGGTTAATGTAACCACCACCGCAATCACAATGTAGGACTATCCTACCACTAGTATATCTCTTCTGTAGCACCCCTTTACAAGCATCCCAAACCCCTCTGCTGCCCACCATCCCTAACCTAGTGAACTGGTTCCTTATCACCTTCAGGGAGTCACCAATTTATTTTGCGATATCATTATGAATTCAGAGATTTAAATGTATTTGGATGCTTAATCTATTGTTATTACATATAAAGTTAAAACAATTTGTGAGTTTATGTTGCTATTCCCAATTCAAACTGGGAACTATTTACATGTTTCTCATCATATAATGTATGACCTTTTCAGATTGGCTTTTCTTTTACTCAGCAAAATGCTTCTGAGATTCATTCAATTTTTTTTTTTTTTTTGCATGTCTCCATACTCTGTTCCTTTCTTCTTTAGCCTATTGATGTGATGAATTACATTGATTGATTTCCAAATGTGGAAACAACCTTGCCTACCTGGAATAAGTTCCACTTTGTCATAATGTATAGCTCTTTTTACATATTGTTGGTTTTGATTTGTTAATATTTTATTGAGGTAGTTTTTCTGTCTTGTAATGCCTTGTTTGGTTTTGGTCCTAGGGTAATGTTAGCCTCACAGAATGAGTTAAGAAGTGTTTCTTCTTTTTCTATTTTCTGTAAGAGATTGTGGAGAATAGATATCATTTCTTCCTTAAGTGCTTGGTAGAATTTACCAGTGACACCATCTAGGTAGGACTGGTGCTTTCTTTTGTTAAAGGTTATTAATTATGGATTCAATTTCTTTAACATATATAAACCCATTATCTATTTCTCCTTGTGTAAGCTTGAATAGTCTGCATCTTTCAAGGAATTGTTCAGTTTCATCTAAGTTATCAAACATGTGGGCATGGAGTTGTCCATGGTATTCCTTTATTACCCATTTAATGTCCATGAGATCAATAGTAACAAACTGTCTTTTGTTACTGAATTGTAATTTGTATCTTTAATTTTTTTCTTGATTAATGTTGCTAGAGGCTTATCAATTTTATTAATATTTTCAAATAACCAGCTTTTGATTGAGTTAATGTTCTCTGTTTTTTATTTTCAATTTCAACAATTTCTGCTCTAATTTTAATTATTTATTTTCTTGTTATCTCTTTTGACTTAATTGCTCTTCTTTATCTATTTTCCTATTTACTCAGATTACCAATTTTAGACATGTCTTCTTCTCCGGTATATGCAATGAATATATGAATGTAATGGTATACATTTCTTTTCGTGCACTGCTTTCTCTGCATTCCACATATTTTGATGGTGCATTTTCATTTAATACAAAATACTTTCAAATTTCTCTTGAGACTTCTTCTTTGACCCATGTGTTATTTAGGAATGTGTGGGACCAAGAATAACTGCGAAAGTGGCTATACAGGACTCTGGGTTTCAGCTCCAACATGCGAAGAACTTGGAAGCTGTCACTCCCGATGTTACAAGAAGAAGCTAAACAAACTGAAGAACAATGACTCTCCTTGGGCCCGTTAGAGGACCGAGGTCGCAGGACAAACTGCCGTGTTGAAATCTGAAGAGACAGGTGAATCCATAGAGTCACTGACAAGATCTCCTTACCTGGAGCAAAAACTGCTGGAGTGATAAGATGGTAAGAACACTTAAATGGCAGTTTGGTGAATTGCTGCAAGCTGAAAGTGGGCTAGTGTGAGAGTGAGAACACAGCCTTAGTGTGGCTGTCTTGGAACCCACCAGGTTCTCACGGTGAAGAGCTAAGAAAGACCCCTGTGGCTCCAGCAGAGGGAGGAGAGCCTCGGCTGCCACTGTGCAGTAAGCCTGTGCACTCTCCGTGCCTGCTCTCTAGGGGGAAAGACCCTTATATTCAAAGTGAGGGAAGAGCATTTGCAAGACCTCAGTCCCTTTTAGTCTTATTGTCTCACCTAAGAGCGGGGAGCTAGAAACACTAGTAAAAGTCAGAGACCAAGGACACAAGCCCATTAAAGGAATGCAACTTAATCACATGATCTTGGAATGTTTCCCCTCCTTCATACCTTACTGCCACACCAACTGGGCTCTCTCTCTAAGGAGGAGCACTTAGGGAGTACTGCAAAGTCTACAAGGAAATAAAAACAAGAAAACTGGAGGAATTTGAAGCCTCTAGCATCTATAGCTACAGCAAACATTAAACACAGCCTTACTCCTGGCCACGACAGGCCCATTTACATGACCTCTGTTACTCAGGACTTCAAGTCTTGTTTTCAACAAAAATTACAAGACATGCCAAGTGGCACATAAAAGCAAAGTTTGAAGAGAAAAAACAAGCATCAGAAGCAGACTCAGATAAGACACAGATTTTAAAATTATCAGACAGATAATTGAAGATAACTATGGTTAATAAGTTAAAGGCCCCAGTGGAAAAAGTAGGCAAGCAAAAGTAGATGGGTCATGTATGCAAAGAAACTGAACTCTACTAGGTAAACAAAGGGAAATGCTAGAGATCAAAGCTCTGTGACTGTGGTACAGATTGCCTCTGGTGGGCCCAGCAGGCGACAAGACAGGGCTGGGGAAAGAGTCCGTGAGCTTGGAAATAGGTTGGCAGAGACCTTTCCAAAACTGCAATGCAAAGATAAAAGGAATAAAAAGTAAAATAACATATATCCAATATCTGTGGGACAATTTCAAAAGACATGAGTGAAATATATGATGTATCATTAGGCTAAAAGAAGATGAAAAAGAGACGAGAACAGAAGAACTATTTGAAGTCATTAATAGAATGGCCAAGAATTTTTCCAAAGTAGTGCTAAATGCCTTTTCTCACAACACTGACCTCAAGTTGGCCTCTTGCACTTTGCAGTGAATCCTCCTGGTCCCTCGGGGTTCTCCAATTTGCAAGTTCATCGGAGACTCTGCTGCCTCCCTCAGCTTTCTCCTGCACACACACAAAAACAGGTATCGCAGCTGTTGGCAGGTCGGGGTCCATGGGAATAAGCACCCTGTCAATTAATTTTGTCGCAAACATTGTCCATAGTTTTGGTTTGCTACCTAGTTTTACTCTCAGTTTTACTATCCATTTTCATGTGGGAATTTGGGAATATCCAAAAACTAAGGGTGGCCAGCATGACCCCAGAATCTCTTTTATTTCTTTCTGGCTTCTTTTCTTTGGAAATTCGCTTTCAAAACCAGATTCTGGACTCAGAGATGTTCTTTGCTACTGGGTTGGTCATAGATTGTAGTCCTGTTCCATGCATAGTGCTTGGAAATTTATGTAAGAAATTTAAATTGAGCATAATCAAGACTCTAAATCCAATTAACAATTTATAGGAAATAGGGAGAATAGATAGCACAGGACCTAGTCAGCAAAATTCAGGCTGTGGGAAATTCTGTAAGACAATTAGCCAGGTTCTTGTCCTTCTATAAGCTATTAAGTTATGCAGAGGTAAAGTTCATTATAAAATGCCCCCCAAAAAGGAGTAACCAAGAGAGATGAATATAGGTGAATCTGTAGTTCAAAACAGACCTAAGAGACACATTACCCAATCACAATCTGTATAGCCTATGTTGATTGTGATTCAAAAGCATTTTAGAAACATGCTATGATATTTATAAGATAGAAATTTGAACACCCATTGGATATCTGATAATATTAAGTAATTTTGTTAAACTTTTAGGTATGATAATGATACTGTGGTTATGTTGGCAGGGAAGAGTCTTTAAGAAATGCAATCTGAACTACTTATAGGTGAATTGATAGCGTGTTTGAGATCTGCTTCGCAATAATAAAAAAGGGAAAAGTGATGGAGAAATAAGGGAAACATAAATGGCCAAGAGTTGATGGTGGTTGAAATCACGTAAGGAGTGCATGGGAGTTCATTATGTGAGTCTGTCCCATGTATATTTTTAAATATTTTTGCCTTAAAGATGTTTAATTATTTAACACATTACAGTTAAATATTAACATTCGTTGTATCTGAAGGGTGCAGACCTACTGTTTTATTTACGTTTTGTGCAGACCTACATTTTCCTATATGTTTGAAATATTTCTGAATTTAAAGACAATAACAATAATAAAATATAAAAAATAAAGGCAGTTAAAGTGAAAAAGTTTTATTGCTCCCATTCAACATGTGCTAATTTCAATTTAATTTTCAGAAGGCAGGCTTATGGTTTTGAGTTCAGAATTGTTGAGAGAAACATTATGTGAAAGCTGGGCATTTAATTTGTAAGCTATTGACTATACCGAAGTGAAAGAAAGACGGTTACATTCGTTAATAATGAAGATGGAGAACTACCACTCTTTACGCAGACATTTCTGATTGTCTATCCAAATAGGGGTAAAAGACAACACTTGCTTTGTGGATGCATATGAACCAGAACGCAATGCACCGTTTGTTGATGATGAAAATGACGATTGCTATGATCATGGCAATGAGGTTTGAAAGGACTAACAGTGGTAGGTTTGTGCTACAACAGAATACGACAGATTGGGAAATTTATAAAGAACAGACACGTATTTCTCACAGTTCTGAAGGTTGGAAGTCCAAGATCGAGGCTCCGGCAGGTTCATTGTCAGCCAAAGGTCCGGTCTCTGCCTTCAGGATGGTGTCTTGAACAGCGAGTGCGCCCTGGGAGGAGGAGGGGCCGTGTCCTCTCAGGGCAGGAGGGGAAGGGCGAAAGGGAGGGTTCCCCTCACGCCCTCTCATGAGGACACCTGATCCCTTCACGAGGGAGGAGCCCTCATGGCCTAATAAGCTCTTAAAGGCCCCACCTCTTAATACCGTCACATGGGCAGCATCTGAATTTTGGAGGGGACATATTTAAACCATCGTATTGACAAGTAATTATTGAAGAAGGGAAAAAATAACTTTAGCATGGTTGGGTTGGATACCACATGTCAGACAGAAAGCCTTGCACATGCCCCGTTGCGTCTGACCCCCACTCTGCGATAGGACTACCACCCCACGCAATTGTATAACAACAAATTTCAACAAAATGAGGCTCACAGTTTCTAACTACCTTGCCCAGACTCTCAAAAATAGTATATGGTGGAGCCAAGAGTCAAGCTCATGTCTGCATCTTTACAGCTCTGCTGATAATTCTCTTTACCAATCTGTAAAAAAGTTAAATGAAATTAGCAAAAGCCAGCAATGTGCATGTCTCAGGCAATGCCGGCCTCCCGTTGGTTCCGTCATCCACATGGCAAACAGCTGTCTGAGAGCTCAGAAACCTGGATCCTCGTTTTGCCTCCAGATTGAACTGTCCCCAGAGAAGTCGGGCTTTAAAGGTCAAGCGGAGATTTTATTTTATTTATTTTCATTCACAGCATGCCTTCACCTACTTCCGGCAGTACCTTTCCATCGCCTTGGGGGGTCCTGGGAGCCGCCCTTCCCCAGGTGCACTGTCTGGTGAGACTGTAACAGATTAAGGTGCTGTCCCCTCCCTAAGCCCAGCACTAGGTAAGTGACCTTGAATCCAGCAGGGCCTAACACAGGACGTGAGGTGAAAGTGTCGCTCATGGATTTGTCACATGAGCCATGCTACATGGCCAGGTATCTGCACCTCCACCGGGACCCCCAGAACTGCCCTGGGTCCTGCCAACTTGGATGTCCAGATTTTGGTTCATTCTGAGAGATATCTGGGACTTTTCAGTGTGTACTCATTTTGTACTAATTCTGTGACCTATAAACAAAGAATAAATTGATGGATACTTACTTCATCCTTACCTGAACTTCCCAGTCTCCTCTAAGCCCTGGGCCTCTGCCGTGGCGCACTTCTTCGGCAGGCCTGACACTCCAGCTGCAGCGAAGACCTTGCCTAGCCGGCAAGAGCCCGCTTTCCTCCGGGTCTCACTGCAGTCCCCTCTCCCTCCTCCAGTGACGTCTGGCGCCCCTGCCCGCCGCAAGCACCCCCATTGGGTTAGTTTAGCCAGGATTCCGCTTGCCCCTGACGTTTTCTCAGTGATTTTTCATACCCCAACTCCTCCGTCCTGCTCCTCAGCTAAAAATACTCACTTTTCCTTATATTTGGTATTTAGCCCAGTTCTATACCGAGGTCTCCTCTCCCCTACTGCAGTATCTCCTGAATAAAATCTTTTACCTCTTTAAGTACTGTCTGGCTCTGGTTTTTCTTTAACAAAGTGCCGTGACTGTACTGTTGTCTTGAAATGAAGACATAAAGAAATCGTGCTTGCTTTTCCCTCTTTTTTGTCAGTGGGTCTTTGCTCTCCAGCCTCATTTCCAGGGGGCATGTTTTCCATATCCTTCCTTACGCCCTTTTCCCTCCCCCTGCCCTGCTAGAAAATAAGAAGCTCTGTGAACCAACCATCACCCCATAGTTTAACCCTTACCTCCATGTAGCTGTTTATCAAAAGAATTGGAGATTAAGCTAGGACCCTTCTAGAATCAAATTATCCTTTGGAAAATCGGGAAGTCCAACTCTTTGGCTTTGTTTCTGATCTGAGAGCAATTTAACACCACTCTGATATAGAAAGAGAATCAACTAAAGTTAGAAAATACCTGATAACAGCTACCGGAAGCCCTCCCTAGTGCTAAGGCTGAGAGGAGAACTTTTGGAAATGATGAGACTAAAGTTAGCTCTCTGACTTAAAAAAAGACCAGCTCTTAAATGAAATGGTGAGCCGGGCACGATTCCCAGTCTCTTAACTCAGCAGGCAAGAGACAGCCTCTTCTTTCACTTAAATCGGCCTATATGCTAACGCCGAGGCCCAGCAGTCTCATGGGGAAATGCTACACCCCTAACAACTGGGGTTCATCCCGCTGCCTCTCCCAGTAAACAGGGGACCCCAGAAGCTTCCTCGGTCCCTGAAAATGTGAGGAGAGGGCCTCCACCATCCAGTCCACCTTGGTCACTACTGGCCTCAGCAATGGAAAAATGTTCTGTTCTCAGTTATATCCAAGAGCTCTTTTTTTTTCTGGATCATTATAACCTTTTCTGAGCCTGGGAACCTCATTCTTAGTGTCCTGATCCCCTAAGCCCACCACAGCATCAGCATCTCTGAGATCTCAACTTCTCTCCCAAGACATGCAGAAGAAGTTGCGAGTGCTCTTGGTTCTGGACAGCCCCCCGGGCTCCTCTCTGCTGCTCCACTCCCCTCTCCTTCCCCCTTTTCCATCCAGGGCACCTTGCATGCACCATCTCCTCTGGGGCTGGCTAGGTAGGGCTCATGGCAGCCCAGGCTTCCAAAGGCTGTTCGTGCTCTCCTCCAGGCCAAAATTCTTGACTCAAGAAGTTACACAGCCTCTGGAAATATGGTACTAATATTGGAGGAGATAAAAGTGGATATTCAAAGCCAATTGGATAGCTCAGTTTCTCCATGTGTGTTCAGAGATATACGTGGTTAAGAAACCAGCTTTTGTTGATGGGAAACATCCACTTCCCCTTAGTCCAACTCCTATGTCTGACCGCAGGTTGCTCACGCAACTGAGAATATGGCAGCTTCCACTCTAAGCCTGCAGGGAATCACAGGGGCTTCAGCTGCTCCAAGGAGCAATAGTGGGATTCGGTGATGGAAAGTGGGTGCGCCATGTCACTCTAGACTTCCATGCAGGGGGAGTCCCTGTGTGGGCAGGGCTTGCAGGAGGTCAGACCTTGCCCCCGATAAAGAGGAGGGCTGCAAGGTGGCTGTCAGGATCAGTGAGATGATGAGGGTGCTTGCTTAGTTGTGTTAAATAGTTTGTTTAACTCCACATGAAAGTTAGGTCCAAAGAACAGTGTCGTATGTGCATTAATATCACAGAAGTCATTGGCCTGTTTTTCAAAGGAACAACAAAGCCCCTGCTGCATCCAACGCAATCCTTACCAGTGGGTTCTCCCTGCAAGGCCCCAGCCTTGCTGCTCATACGGAGAAGGCAGCGCTCTGCACTGTCTTCTCCGATGCAGGAGACCTAAAGAACAGTTGGTCAGACGTAATTTTCAATGACATCTAGAATGCCTCCTCTGTTTTGGAAATGCAAAAAGGGATCAACACTCTGCCGCCCATTTCTCCGTATCACCCACCGTCAGGCAGTGAAAAAGCCAACGACACGGCAGAAGTGACCAGCTGCCGAAGTGCTCCGGAGCCCTCTTCAGCTGCTCAGGCTGCTCAGTGGAATGGAAGCTCCCCGGCTTGGCTTCATGCAATACATACAGAAGCAGCAAACATGGACTTGGAGATTCAGATGGCCTTTGAAGAGTTCTAGGACAAATGTTTCATTCAGAAGTGTTGAACCAGACTTTTTCTCTAGTTTGTGAGCGTCCTCCTCAGTACAAGTTATGCACACTTGCAAGCAGATGCAAGATGCTACAAATCAGCTCTTCTGAGTTTCTAAAATTCCATCATGCCCAACTTCTGTTGGACACAGTCATTTTTAAAAATAAAGAGTTAAATTAGTAGCATCCCCAAAGTTGTCAGGACATGCCACTGATTAATACAGTAGGTTCACGTGTGGATTTAGTGTTTGTGAATTCTGTTAAAACTACACAATAACTAAACCCCAGAGTAGCGGGGAGCAACCTGTTGGGTTTGCTCTGCCCCCATCCCACCCAGACTGTGTCTGCCCAGGGGAGTGTGAGAAGCGAGATGTGCATCTGTCACTTACGTCTCTCAGTTCCTGTGACTCTCACAGGAAATGACCATACTTCCTGGTTGTATGTGAATCTTGGATTTGAAAATATATGACTTTCTTTCGACATGGCTCCTAAAAACATATCCACTGATTACCAATATTCAAGGGAAGAAACCAATCTGTTCAAGCACAGGAGAGAAGAAAATAGCTTTGCAGACCTGCAGAGAGTTCATCTGAGCCTCCGATCTGCCCCTTTCCTGAGGAGCAAAAATCACCCTTCCACCGATTTTAATTATATATGGTTTTCCCTCGTGCAGGCTTTAAGCAGAGCTCCTGGAAGATGTGAACCCACTCAAGGCAGAAATTTTCATTAAGTTTTGTAGCTAATGCAATTCAGTCCTAGAATCACACACACGCGTGCACACGTGCGCACACGCACACACCCCCATCTGTCTCCGGGGCCATTCTGTGAGTCCAGGGCGGATCAGCCCCTCCTTCCCTACGCCTGGCCCGGCCTCTGGCCCCAGTAGGACGTTTGCTTTATGTCTTCACACAGAAAGACTGCGCCGTGTAAGGTTTCATCGAGAGGGAGAAGCATTCACTTGCTTTAGGTATTCTGAGAATCAGTGATATAGCCCACTGGGAAACACGGATATGCAGCGTGGAATGACTGGATTAGCGACGCAGAAATCACTTCATGACGGAAATGTCTATGTTGTTAGAACACCTCGCCCTGGTTCCGCCATTCTGCAGAGGTCATCAGTCCTTCCCCCTGGCGTCTGCAGATGTGACTTCACCAGCAATCAGCAAGCTACACTCTGGCGTTTTCAGTCTCTAACATGTAATGTGTTAGATTCCTCTCATTTAATTAGCACTAAAAAGTGGCTTTCGTGCAAATATGATTCATGTCACCGCACGTTCTCTGTCATGTTAATTAATTTGGCCATAGTTGAAAAGTGTCGGTGATGGTATTTGAATCTCTTTTCTTGCCCTAAATCATCTAAGTGCCAGTGGGGCACAGTCTCTGTTGCTTTCTCCGGTTGCAAATACATCAAGCTTTTATTGAGAACATGCCCAAGCGCCTTGTGAGTCTCAGCAACAGCCCTGTGACCCTCGCCGGAAGGACATAATTATCTTTACGGCTTTTTGACTGAGCATCTGTCTACTTTTGTTAAACGCGTCCACTGTTTGTGTGGCAGTAAGTGGCCCCCGCCCCTGCCACCGCTACCTTGTACAGAGCAAGGACAGATGACAGAGGGGCTCTCTAGCAACAGAATGCAACACAGGGAAAGAGATACACTTTTTGCACAAAAATGAACAAAAGAGACTAAACAAAGGTTAATTTGGGAAGTGAAAAAAGGTTGGCTATGTCTGAAATAATCCACTCTGACCTGTCCAGAGGCCCCCTCTGCTGAAGATCCTGAGCTCTGTGCTGAGCTAGGTTGCGGGGAGATGTGGGCTGTCATGCTGGACTGTGGACTGCAAGGCTCCCTGCGCCAGGGCCAGTGGGTTACAGAGCTGGGTCAAGGAGTGTTTGGATGCAGGACGTCTGCACACCAAGAAGAGCGATAATGTCCCCAGAAGAGCACAGCCATGAGGCTTAGACTTTCTTTTCTTAGGACTGGATGGGGTGCAAAGAGCCCTGACGTGGGCGTGCGCCCCATGCTCGAGCTGCAGATACAGCAGATGCTGGAGAAGGAGCGTCTACAGCTGAGCAAGGGAGCTGGGATGAAACCGTGATGTCTGTTTACTGGGTCAGTTTCCCTGTGAGTTTCCAAGAGCGAGTGTGAGGGGACGTGAGCCCCTGGAGAGCCGCTTACAATCCCACGGAGACCGACAAAGATCGTTTAGAGAGCATGGTATTGAAAGAGCAGATCCATGGCTAGCCATGCCCTGGCGGAGCTGACAGGACTCAGGGGACATGGGATTCAGGGGTGGGTGGCTGCAGGAAAGCCAGGGTCTGCGGAGGCCGCCTTTACCAAGTGCTGTCAAGCACCAAAGACCTGAGTGTCCCAGGAGGGCGCTTGGGAGGAGGAGAAGTTGGAGCGGAGATGAGCCCAGAACGGACGGCCTGGTCGGAGAGGAAGAAGGGACAGAATGCTCCGGAGCTGCAGGGAACCTAGGTTAAAAGTCAGGAATGAAGCACATGTTTGACAGTGGATGGTTCTCCCTCTTAGAGTAAGGTTTGGTGCGGCCCGAGGATGTCCAGAGGTGTTTGCCAACTTCTTGGTCACCTGGCAGCTACAGGCCAAGGCAGTGGGGAGCACACTCACAGCCCCGATTAGGGCCCAAGCTCCCCTGTGGGGGGCAGTCCTACCCGGCGGTCTGGGTCAGCCCCAGGCGGCACACTGCCTCCTCGAGGGCCCTCAGAACTTTCCCTGCCCCTGTGTTGATGTGGGGAAAGAGGAGAAAACCAGTGGTGCCAACACCATGAACAAGCGCCTGTAACGGGGGTGTCATCTGCCACAGTGGCGGGCGGCGCAGTCTCCACGCAGGCTAAAGCGAGGAGCAGGGCATGCTCCAAAGGCCATGGGCACCAAGGTGGCCCAAGTCCCCACCCTCTCCAGGTGACATGCTGGATGCTCTCAGCTGACTCATACTTCCCTCTTCAATGGGATAATTCCTCTTGGGTAGAAATTCAGAAGAGCTGGGATCCACCAAAAAAAAGGGTTTGGAGCTATAGAAGGCAGAGCCCTGCCCCTACCTGAACTAGGCCTGGCCCAGTGCAGGCCCAGCCCCTCCCCAGGGTCACGAGTAGTTCTGAGCTCTTCTCACTCAAGGATCAGTGAGCCCCACCCCCACCCAGCCCAGGCTCGCTAAGGTTAAAGAGGAGCCTCAGCAGGGGATATGGAACAGGGAAACCTCAGCTCACTGTCCAGTTGTAGCCAGTCCACGGGCAAACGTGGTCCTCGCCCCTCGCTAATTCACGGGTCTCCCTGTGGCTGGGGCAGAGAGTCACCATATTGGAGGGCTTTGTGTGAGCCTGTAATGTCTGAGGAAGCCAGAGCTTCTGGATCAGTTAGTATTTCTGGACCTTGTTGCCTGTCTGGAGCAAGGACCCTTTGGCTGTCCCCCTCTCAGGGTCTCCAGTGGCCTGGGGGTGACATCTGGCCACGTCCCCCCCTGCTGCAAGCATCGCGTGAGTGCATATCACGGAGAGAGGCCTGCTTAGGGCGGGCGGGCTGTGACTCCCCACCCCGGCTGTCTGCAGGAGGAGCCGCCAGAAGGTCCCCAGGCCCCGAGGTCTGGCAAATGGAAGGAGAGATTAAAGAAAACTAAAAACCATGACTCAAGGCCTCTTCCTTTATGAGCAGGAGAAGCGTCAGACCGAGGAATACAACCATCAGTGCTTTACGGAGCCTCCTACATGTTCCCTACATCAAAGAACTCTGGACCACATCCACCTGTGGGCCTGTGGTAGGAAACATTAAAAAGTGTGATGTGTGTGGATTGTCAGACTCTAAAGCCAAGTTGATTGAAACTGGAACATTGTGTCTGCCAAAACCCAAAACCGTTGGCCTGGAGCAGAGCTTCCACAATTAGGCCAACCCTGAGCTGCCATCATTTTGCCATCATTTTGCCATTTGCCATTTTGCCATCATTTTGATTTATGGACACGTATTCACTCATTCATTCATGTCTTTATTCATTCCAAGTACATGTTGTCTCCCTCACCCTCAGAACGGCCTTTCCCTTTCCTTTCTGCTGTGGATGCAAGCCTAGAAGTAGGCCTAACACCTCCCCCAGCTGCAGCTAGTCTGTGGCCGAAGCTGTTCTTCCTCCCTAACAGCTCAGAATGTTTCTCTGTCTCCATCTAGTCATGAAATGTCCCTGAGCATCCCCCACGACCAGGTCTTCACTCTGCCACGGGGACGCATTGGTGCACAAAAGAGAATAGGCTCGTGCTCTCCTGGAGCCTCTAGGGAGGAAAAACACGAACCGGCAGGAACAAGAAGCACGCTGGAGTCAGTCCGTCCTCACTTAGCATCATCACATGGTTCTTGGAAACTTCAAGTGAAACGATGCATAACGAAAGCGTTTTCCCATAGGCTAATCGACATAAACAAGAGGTAAGTTCCTATGGCATATTTCTGGTCACAGAAACATCACCAAACTCCTAAATAAAGACCCAAACACTTCTGATGTTAAACCATGAAATAAATGTGAATTAGCACACATTGAACAAAGACTGACAGAAAACAAGTAAGAGAACTATTGACTCAGTTTTTGGTGACATCTCACCACTCTCCCACCACCAGTGGAGGTGCGTTAACTCAGGGAATAAATATTTGTAAAGCAAAAATTATCAGGAGCACCTCCTGCCACCAAGCCAACCAGCAGTCACAAACAGGGCAGCTCGCCGAGCCCTTTCCTGCCACGTCATTTATTGTCATGCATCTGTACGACTAGCGTACACCTTATGAATTTTTATTTGGCAATAATTTGTATTCATTCATTCATTTTTTCAAACTTGCTCATTCCAGTTTATAGCCGGGGTGACCAGAGTTTGTCCCAGCAGCTCTGGCACCAGACAGGAGCCAGCCCAGGCCAGGACACCATCCCACCACGGGGCACGCTTGCACTAGGACAGTGTAGACAAGCCACTTCACCTAATGCACATGCCTGTGGATCGTGGGAGGAAACCGGAGTACCAGGAAAAACCCACGCAGACATGGGAGAACGTGCAGAGGCCACACAGACGGTGGCCTGGCTGAGAATCAAGTTTTTGTCCTGGTCAGTGTTGTAACCAAATGACATTGAATGAAATACTGTTATTCAAGGACCCACTGTATCAGATCATGGTAGGTGCTATGAATGAGAAATTCAAAACCAGGGGTCAGGTAGCAATATGTGAAGAAGAGGAGCAACAATGGATAAAGCCGTCAAAGGGAGGCTTTTTGAGCAGTTACTGGAGCTAAGATGGGACGATGAGAAGGCGTCCTGTGATGATGCTGATCTGGCTGGGGCTTTCAGGCGGAGGGATCAGAAGTTGACGAATGAAACTGTGCTTATGAAATTAATTAACACCAAGTTGCTGTGAGTTTAACAAGAACGTAAGTCTTTAAAAAGCACAGCTGAGGCCGGGCGCGGTGGCTCACGCCTGTCATCCTAGCACTCTGGGAGGCCGAG
>VBSM01001163.1:1479965-1500440 GCA_008086735.1 Cheirogaleus medius | reverse complement strand
GCTTGCTTATTTCTTCTACTTTCTTCTAAAATCTGTCTTTTTTGCAGAGAAACTCTGGCTGGCGGTTTTTCTCATCCACCATCTTGCTCTGCCTCCTAAGGTACTCCCTGTGAACAATCTTGAGTAACTAGGAGGTGTATCATGAGTACTTAACTCTGTCCTTTTCATTCTCTTGTCTAAATTCCTGTCCTAGAGGCCTGGTGAATCATGCCTACCAATGATACAATCTCTAAATTGGTTATTATTAACCCATTATAATGTGGCTTAGTTTCCAAACTGATTCCAGCATAGCATTGTATGACAAATAGAAGACTCCCTATCTTAAATCAAGCATTCTTCTCTACTAACTCCAGGTCTTTAGACAAAGCTTGACTCTTTCAACCAATTGCCAACTAAAGAACCCCTAAAACCTACTTATGACATATAAGCCCCACTTCAAGATGCTCCACCTTTTTGCGTGAAACTAATGTATTACTTTCATGTATTGACTTATGGTTTTACCTGTAATTCCTGTCTCTGTGAATGTATAAAACCAAACTATAACCTGGCCACCTTGGGTACATTTTCTCAAGACCTCATGAGACCATGTTTTCCAGGCTGTGGTCACACACATTCAGCTTTAGCATAAACCTCTTTAAATTAGCTTACAGAGTTTGGGTGTCTTTCCATTAACAATGGAAATGATTATCCTAAGAATTGAAAAACATAGATCTAAATGATGAGGACAACCATAACAAGTTCACTGTGGTAAAAAGGAGGAGGAAATTTGAGAGTAGATATCTATCTAAAGCACTAACTAAAATTAAATACTCAAGTAGTGAATAGGGTGGACCTGTCTGATGTAAGTAATAAAATTAAAAATTGATGAGTTGAGCAAAGCTCACATGGTACACAAGGAGCCCCGTGTAAAGAGGCATCCCTAAGCTGTGTATTTTGGGAAACTGAGTATAAGCACACTCACAGATCCTTCATTTTAACTACATACAGATCCTTCTGGAAGTGAAATGTCAAGTGAGTGGAAGAGGTGGGTCAAGACTTTATTTTAAAAACTGAAGTTATACAATGTATCTTCTCAGACCATAGTGGAATAAAACTAGAAATCAATTTCAAGAGTAACACTCAAATCTACATAAAGTCATGGAAATTAAACAAGTTGCTGCTGAATGATTATTGGGTCAATAATGAAGTTAAGATGGAAATTAAAAGATTCCTTAAACTGAAAAACAAAGGGGATACAAACTATCAAAAATCTATGGGATTCAGCAAAAGCATTCCTAAGGGGAAAATTCATAGCCTTAAATGCCCACGTTGAAAAGATAGAAAGATGACAAATTAACAACCTAATCTCAAATGTCAAGGAACTAGAAATGGAAGAGCAAACCAAACCCAAAGCCATGAAAAGAAAACAAATAGCAAAGGTCAGAGCAGAACTAAATGAAATGGAAAACAAAATATAATATGAAGGGTAGCTGAAACAAAAAGATGGTTGTTTGAAAAGGTAAACAAATAGATAGACCTCTTGTTAGATTAACCATGAATAGAAGAGAAAGGACCCAAATAAGCTCAATCAGAAATGAAAAAAGAGATATTACAACTGATACCACAGAAATACAAAACATCATCCATGAATACTATGAAAATATCTATGCTCATAAGCTATAAAATGTAGAGGAAATGGAAAATTTCTGGAAACATACAACCTCCCAAGACTCAGTCAGAAAGAAATAGAACTCTTGAACAGAACAATAATGAGCAGAGAGATTGAAACAATAATAAAATGTCCTCCAACAGAAAAAAGCCCCAGAGCAGATGGATCTGCAGCCAAATTCCACCAGAACTATAAAGAAGAATTTACTACAGAAATTATTCCATAACATCAAGAAAGGAGAAATCCTCCCCAACTCATTCTATGAAGCCAGTACCACCTTGATACCAAAGCCAGGAAAGGACACAACAAAAAAAGAAAACTACAGAACAATATCCCTGATGAACACAGATGCAAAAATCCTCAATAATATACTAGCAAACCAAATTCTACAGCACATCAAAAAAAATAAATAACAATAATAATACACCATGACCAAGTGGGCTTCATCTCAGGGATACAAGGATGGTTCAACATATATAAATTGATAAATGTGATTCAACACTTAAACAGAAGCAAAAACAAAGACTATATGATCATCTCAATAGATGAAGAAAAAGCATTCAACAAAATGCAGCACACTTACATGATAAAAACACTCAACAAACTAGGCATAGAAGCAATATATCTCAAAATTATAATAGCCATATATGACAAACCCATACTCATCATACTGAATGGGGAAAAGTTGAAAGCATTCCCTCTAAGAACTGGAACAAGATGTGGGTGCCCACTGTCACTGCTTCTATTCAACATAGTGCTGGAAGTTCTTGCCAGGGGAATTAGGCAAGAGAAAGAAATAAAGGATATCTAAATTGGGAAAGAGCAGGTCAAACAACACTGATGATATGATCTTGTCTTTAGAAAACCCCAAAGACTGCACCAAGAGACTTCTAGAATTGATTTAAAAAAAATTCAGCAAAGTCTCAGGTTACAAAATCAACATATACAAATCAGTAGGATTTATATATACTAATAACAGTGAAGCTGAGAGTCAAATCAAAGTCTCAATACCATTCACAATAGCTACAAAGAAAATAAAATATCTAGGAATATACTTAACCAAGGAGGTGAAAGATCTCTACAAGGAGAACTATGAAACACTGAGGAAAGAAATCACAAATGACACAAACAAATGAAAAAAAAAATCATGATCTTGGATTGGTAGAATTGTTAAAATGTCCATGCTACCCAAAGTGATTTACAGATTCAATTCAATCCCTATCAAAATACCAACATCCTATGTCACAGATCTATAAAAAAATAATTCTATACTTCATTTGGAACCAGAAAAGAGCCCAGATACCCAAAGCAATCTTAAGCAAAAGAAAAAATCTGGAAACATCACATTACCAGACTTCACATTATACTACAAGGCTATAGTAACCAAAACAGTATGGTATTACTACAAAAATAGAGACACAGACCAATGGCACAGAATAGAGAACCATATAAACCATCTACCTACAACCAAATGATCTTTAACAAAACAGACAACAATGTACACTGGGGAAAAGAAGCCCTATTCAATAAACGGTGCTGGGAAAATTGGATAGTCACATGCAGAAGAATGAAACAGGACCCCTATCTTCTACCATTCACAAAAATTAATTCAAGATGGATAAAAGACTTAAATTTAAGGCATGAAACCAAAAGAATTCTAGAAGAAAATGTGGGGAAAACTCTTATAGATATCAGCCTACACAAAGAATTTATGACTAAGATCCCACTGGCAATCATAGCAACAATAAAAATAAATAAATAGGACTTGACTTAAATTTAAAAAGCTCTGCACAGCAAAGGAAATAATCAGCAGTGCCAATAGACAACCTACAGAATGAGAGAAATATTTACATACTATATATCCAATAAAGGAATAATATCCAAAATCTATAAAGAACTCAAACAAATCAACAGGAAAAACACAAATGACCCCACTAATAAGTGGGCAAAAGACATGAACAGAAGTTTCTCAAAAGAAGACAGACAAATGACCAACAGACATATGAAAAAATGCTCAGCGTAACTAATCATCAGGGAAATGCAAATTAAAACCACAATGAAATATCACCTTTCTCCTGTTTAAATGGCTTTTATTAAAAAGTCCAAAAACAATAGATGCTGGCATGGATGCAGAGAGAAAGGAATGCTTATACACTGTTGGTGGGACTGCAAATTAGTACAATCTCTATGGAAACAGTATGGAAATTTCTCAAAGAACTAAAAGTAGATCTACCATTTGATCCAGTCATTCCACTACTGGGTATCTACTCCAAGGAAAAGAAGTCGTTTTTATCAAAAATACACCTGTACTCAAATGTTTACTGCAACACAATTCACAATTTCAAAGATGTGGAATCAACCCAAGTGCCCATTAATTCGTGAGATTAACAAAATGTGGTATATGTATACCATGCAGTACTACTCAGCTATAAAAATGATTAATTAATGCCTTCTGCAGCAAATTGGCAGGAATTAGAAACCATTATCCTAAGCAAAGTATCTCAAGAATGGAAAAACAAACACTACACGTAATCTCTAATAAATTGGGACTAACCGATGGGCACACAAGTGCACAGAGGGAAGTAAAACTCAGTGGAAAACAAGCGGGGGGAGGGGAAGGAGGAGAGAGGCAAAACCCTCCCTAACAGGTACAATAAATATTGTTTGGGTGATGGGCACTCTTTTAGCTCTGACTCAAGCATTACAAAAGTGCTTCATGTAACAAAAACATTTGCACCCCCTTAATATTTTGAAATAAAAAAAGGATTTTCTCCGTTAAAAGTAAACAAAAGCTATTTACTAGAACTGTACAATAGAGTATAAGCTTATATTTACACACACTCACCCTATAAATATTTTAACCATGAATTTATACAAGTTCACATACACTGATATTTTTATAGGAAGGTATTAAAAATCCTCCTGCAAGAAATTTCACCAAAATGCTAAAACTCTGTCTTAATACTATGGTTACAAGCAATTTTCACTTTTTACAATTTTCTTAGTTTTTCAAAGGTGTAAATTCCTTCTGCAATTAAACACATATTATGAGTAAAAAGCAGGGAGCTTTTTAGATATTCATAGTTAAGATCATAATCATTTATTTTAAGAAGTTACCAAGAGTCTGTGAAGTCACTGTCAAGAGGAAGGCCGAGGGGATGGGTGTGCTCAGGTGGAGGGACAGCTGCTCAGAGGGGAGGTGGGGAGGGGCTGCAGACACTGGAGACTGCCTTCCCTGGGCTCCCGCAGACCGGCAGCCCCTCCAATACCCTGTCTCATGGCACTATAGCTGCCTGGACTTGTCAGTTAGGCTCGCCAACCAATGGTAATAGATTCGATTTCACAGTCCGCCTCCACCATCACAATTCGCACCCAAAACCATCCTAAGTGCTCCAAAGAGTTCACATGGGGAAGAGGCTTGCACAGGGCCAGGAACTGGGCTCCAGGCCTTTGAAGGCTGGGAGTTCTGGGACCCTGGGAGCCTTTTAAAGTGACCTGGGAAGGGAAGGCCACGGGGCGCATGTTCTGTTGGCACCACCAACTCCTAGCACGTGAGGGGCCAGAGCCACAGGAAGTCCAGCGTAGAGGCCTGTAGAGTGTGGCATCCACGGCAGAGGTCTCAGTTGCCCAGGGCCAGTGCTGGCATGGCCACTTTCACTTCATTATAGCCTAGCAACTCCCATAAATTTGCAAATGGAAAAAGCATCATCCTTATTAATCAGAGACTAACAGGATTCTGATAAAGGTAAAAGTCCTAAGCCTTGGCAACAAGCCGCAGTTCCCTGTTTCCCACACTCTAAAGGATCAGCAGGCCCCTTTCACAAACAGGCCTTGAACCCCGCCCCCCCCCGCCACCACACACACTCACAAACACACACCATTCCAATCTTTGAATTCTAAGTTCATCCTAAGATGAGTGGAATGGGTGACCAAAAGGACATCCAAATTCCAGTTCACAATCTGCCTACAAATGTGTGATTTTCATCAAAGCATCGCAAATCGTTGTTGATATTATGCAATTCATAAGGCCGTTGTTAAAATTCAGAAAACTGATGCATGAACACAATTTGGAGAATATGAAGTACTCTTCAAATATTACTTAGAAATAATATTATTACACCATTTGTGGATACAATCAATGGCTTGGGAATTTCTGTCTAAAAAAGGCTCAGGGCGGCAGACAGGGGGCAGGAGCCAGGAGAATCATACTTGCATAGCAGTCGCACCGTTTTCTCCTCGGGATTTGTTTGCAATGACTGGCAGGGTCTGATGAACACTGGTGGAACTAAAAATCCCCTAAGGCATTTCACCGCACCCATGCTGTGTCGGGAGTCACTTATTAAGAAAAACCAAAACAACAAATAGAATAGAAAACCCTAACTATACAGCTGATTTGTACCTATAAAACAACTGCGTATATGTGTGTGCACGTATGGGAATACACACACATGAATAAACACATGCACGTGCACATACCAGTATACATATGCATATTTTTTTCAAGGAGACGTCCTCTTATAATAAACATATTCAGACAGAATTATAAAGAAATTTAACTTATTTTGAGCACCAGCATCTCAGGGATCTGTAACAGTATTTCAAAGTATTATTTTATAAAATATCAAAAAAATTAATTGGGAATGACTGGACCGAACCTATATTTTGGAATGAGGGCTTGCAAATGAATTCCATTAAAATGATAAAAAGAAGAGTTATCATGTAAAAAGCAAATCACATAGAATCTCCTGTTTTTCTGGAGTTAATGTATTCCGTCTCGCTAAGGACTGGGCATAAAATGAAGTACTTGAGCTAAACGTGGTCGGAGGAAAGTTCTGTCCCTACACCACTCACGTCTTCTGCGTGTAATGTCAGGAAGCGCCATGCTCCTGCCCACAGGACTCCAGTGTGCAGGGCACTTTACGACGTCAGGGCTGTGGTGGCTATTCTAAGGTGATCTTGGCAGCTCCATCTGCAATTCCTTAAGGCCTACATTTTATTTAGAAATAGTCCTCAAAGTATCGTTCTTTCCATAGCCCTCACTGTCCATGATCAACTGCTGCATAGGCCTGTATGCAGCTGGGGCCACAGGAAATCTGGCTGCCAGGGTGCCCTGAAACTCCCCATCAGTGAGTGCTGCTTTCCTGCCGGCATTAGCTCGGTTCTGTGTACCTGCCCCCCTCGGAATCTTTCTTGACTTTGTGTACTATCCGATCTTTGCTCCCTGTGGTTTACCGAGTTGTTTTGTGGTTGGACAGTCCCTCCTTTTGGCTTTCCTTCACACGGCTTCCTGATGCACCTAAATGAGCAAAAAGGAAGCTTAGAGAGATTGGGTCTACTTCCCAGCGAGTGATCTGAAAGGACTCCCTCCTTGCACAGAGGTTGCAGAACACGATACCGCCTATACATTGTTTGCAAGTATCCTGCCCAGCCTCAGATATGTATTGTTTAAATTTTCTGTGTGATTCTCTGTGGGCGTATGCATACACCCTTTAAAGGACAGAATCATTAAGTCCTTAGCGGACATTTACAATTCAGCATATTTTCCCTTTCAACTCCTCTCTTGGGATGGAGCACTTTGAGCCAGGCGAGGAGAGGTTGAGTCTAGGCTGCTGTCGCCAGGAGACCACAGTCGGTTTTTCTGTAACACACGTAGTAAGTCTTCCTAACACCACTCTGGGGAGCCCGCCGGGCAGATGGGAAAATGAGGTATGTGGCACAATGACACACAAAAAAAAACAGGAAGCTGATCACAATGGTAGCACAGTCGTTGTAGGTTATATGGCTAAGGAGGACACAGATACTACAGCACATACGGCCTCTCGATTTGGAAAAGACCTAAACCTTGCCTGCGGCAAAGCTGCCCCCATGCCCTGTGTGCCAGAGGAAGAGAACAGAGGGAAGAGAGAAAGAACAGAGGAGCAATAAATCTAGGACAGGAGGAACGAGGGAAATGAGAGGGGACAGAGGCTGTGGGCTGCAGCCGGGCCACTGCATGGTGGGCGGTGGAGCGTTGCTGGGTGCTCCCCCACTCTAAGGCCAGAGGCGCACAGTGGGGGGAGCCAGGGCATCCCGGAGATGCGCCCTGGACTCCTGTGCAGGTCCCATCACCTGGGGGCTGCTTTCTACGTCTGCCTCTTGCTTCTCAATGACAACTTATGTCCAGTTGTTGCTTAATGGCCAGGTGCTGCATAACCACCATATACATGATCGTGGTCCCATAAGATTAGAATGTCACGTTTTCACCACGGCTTTTCTGCATTCAGCTCTGTTTAGATACGCAGACCCTTCCCATCGCGTCCGGGCTGCCCGCGGTGCTCAGTGCAGTCGCATGCTGCACAGGTGAGCAGCCCGGGAGCACGGGCTGGCCCACGGAGCCCAGGTGTGCAGGAGGCCACACCTAGGCATGGGTAAGTGCGCTCCATGATGCGCACAAGATGGCCAAATCGCCTACTGATGCATTTCTCAGGGCACATCCCTGTCGCTGAGCAGCGCGTGGCCATACATGGATCTCGCTGGCACGGATTTTCGCTTCCATGACAAGCAGAGACAATGTGACAAAGACTCACTCTCTCCTTTGACCAACACTTGAGTCAGCCTCCTGGGTCCTTTTCCAGAAGCTTCACCTTGGGCTTCTTTCTCTCTTTCTAGATGATGAATCCAGTTTGGGCAAGAATCCTGCTCAGTCAGTTTGGTGAAGATGCCTCCGCCTTGGCCTCTAGCCACCCTGATGCCTGGCCTGCCCTCAGCAGAAATCCCACCGAGTCAGTTTAGCCAGAAACCCCTTACTTCTGCTGTTGCCTCTGAGTCATCCTGCACCTGCCGACCGCCACCTTGCCCCTTAGCCACACATCCCCACTTGTCTTCGCTGGTGTCGAGTTGAGTCCAGGTTCTCTCCCCAGGTCCCGTTGCAGAGGTCTCTACAGCAAGCGCCCAGGGCCCGGAAGAAAGTCTGTCTTTCCATGTCTCACAAGGGCTGTGAATAGTTGTTCTTAATGGGCTGCGTTTGGGGGGGGAGGCCTGCGAGGCGGGCAGAGTGGGAGCAGGACCAGGTGGGTGCTGAGCACGGTGGAGCGTGCCAGGGCCTGGCCCAGCCCGGAGGGGTCAAGGCCGGGAACCTCTCTGAGCTGTCCGAGGGCATTTCTGGCTGGAGGCGCGTGGGTCCGGGTATGTGGGGGATCCATCAGCAGAACAAAGCCCTCTCCGAGCAGCAGGTGCAGAGAGGTGAGTGCCAGGGGAGGAGGGCCGAGCCCCTGCAGCCCATTTCAGTCCCCAAAGGGGAAGCCACAGCCACCCTTTCCCCAGCTGCACAGTTTCGGGTCCAGTGGGCTTCTCTTGGGTTCCAAACACTGGACTATTTCCGGGCCCACACCTGCGGAGCACGTTCAGCCACTGAGCTTCTATGGCCTGTGCCCATCCCCTCCCCAAGGCCCGTCCCCTTCCCCAAGCAGCGTAATTATCCTGCCCGATCAACCTTGTGTAGTTACTCTCTAAAGTGCCATTTGCTTAGAGTTTATTATGCACATTGAGTTGAATTGTGAGCAACATTTCAGTTCTGAACCTGGAAGCTTCAGCAATAATTTGAAAGAATCGAGTCCCTGCACACTGGGTTCCTTTCAAGAATTTGCATTAAAAAGCACTTTCTCCAGAACTCTGCCAGCTGCTTAAATATTAAAAGTTAAGAGTAATAATGGTAGGTTTCAAGAGAAAAGCACTTCCTTTACATGAAAAGGAACTTTTCTTAGAAAAGTTTTAAGAGTGGATTTTGAAAGGAAGTGAATATTTTTTAAGAACTTCTTCCCTGGCATCTTTAACTGTCAAAACCCTCCCTCCACTGCTTCCGTTCTCTGGAAACAGAAAATTCACACTCATTTTTCTCCGCAAGTATATGCCTTATTAAGAAACCAACCAGCTTTGACCTTTAGCATTATTTGCATATACAAGATGTGCTTAAAACAGTACTATAAACAATGTAATTTGGGAGAATTCAGGGCTATTTTTTAGCATTAGTCTAATACCTTAAATCAACCATGAAAGGGTCAGGCAATTACAGGAACTGCAAGACCCCTTCCAACCCAGGTGACCTTGTGGTTCGGAAGTTCCCTGGCTCTCTGAAGCCACTGTTAATGGAGCACCGGGCGTCAGTCAGCAGCAGTGTTTCAATTCCGGTGGGAGCCGGGGAAACGCTGAGTAAGTGCCAACACCTACGTCAAGTCTGGTGGGTTAAAAACCGATTTGCATTGCAATTCAAATTTGTATAATCATCAATGGTGAAGCACAAAAAAACTATACCACATTTAAAAAAATTATCTAGACTTGAGGATATTTTAATAATAGCTCAGTATTGCAGGAAAGGAACTAAAAACATTTACCAGTGCCTTTAAAACAAGTAAGCTTTCCCACACATACAAATGCAAATATAAAATGTGGCCTGGAGCCAATAGCGTGTCCCTGCTTGCTTATGCTCTGAGGTCTGAAATCCCCTGCAGAGAAGCCAGAGGTTACCCTTGGAGGCCTATTTCTGCAGAGAGCGGGGCACAGGGACCCTGCTCCGGATGGCTCAGGCGTGGCCAGAGCCTTCACCTTCAGATGCTTTTCAGGGGTCCTCCTTTTCTTCACTTGCCTTCCTGTCTTCAGAAGAGTTGATTTCACTTGTATATTTGCCTGATCATGATGTCTGCCCCCTTCCCTCACTGATGCCAGCTGACGGCCCATTCCTATGTAGGAACTAAACTCGAGAGTGGCCCCTGGTGATACAGGAACAGCCTTTCCCAGGGACCCTTGTTCCCGCTGGACTGCACTTTCCCCCTGCAGACTCAAGCTTGTTGAATGATGCAGATTTTCAGCTGAGGGTGTGCTGAGTGAGCCCTCCAGTGAGCTGCTGAGACAGGCTGCTGTGAGGTTCCAAGAAGAGCAGATGTAGACAGGGATTTCTGCAAAGAGAGGCAGTAGAGGAAAGGTTTATGCAGGATGGGTCAGGAGTGATGGGTAGAGCAACATCTTAACCAGAATAGTGTTGCCCTGTATCATTTACATAGTCTTCTCTCTTTTTCTCTTAAGGGAAATGTTTGCCAATTTTGTTGATCTTTCAAAGAACCAATCCTTAGTCTCGTTTATTTTCTTTGTTGTTTTTCTATTCTCTATTTTGCTTATCTCTACTCCAATCTTCATTTCCTTCTTTTCTAGTTTGTTCTTGTTCTAGTTCCCGCAGGTATAAAATCAGGTTGTTGATTTCAGATCCTTTTTTCTTTTTTAAATGTAAGCATTTATCACCATTAATTTCCCCCTTAGCACTGCTTTTCTGCACCCCATAAGTTTTGATATGTTGTTTTCTTTATTTTTATTTGTCTTGGGATATTTGCTAACTCCCCATGATTTCTCCTTTGACCCATCTGTCATTTAAAAATGTGCAGTTTAATTTCTGTGTATTTGTGGATTTTTCAGATTTTCTTCTGTTACTGACTTTCTAGTGTTATTTCTACCTGACTTTTTGAAAACAACTAATAATCTAGACAAATTATTTTTAAAAATCAGAGACTTCAGATTTAGACAAGATGGTGTAGACTCACTTCTCCTTGCTCTTCCTTGAGTGCACAACTGCAGACCCCGGAAATGGCATGAGACAAGCTAAGGAGGACTCTGAAGGGGGAACGAGGTGAGCAGACTGGTTGGTGGCTCCAGGAATGGACCAACAGCAGAAGCGTCTTCTAAGAGAAGACCTGGCATCCCAGCCCCAGTGTAAGCAGAGCCCACCCAGGCAGGCTCATTCCCACCCCGACAAAGAAGGAATCTCTGACAACCACAGGCAAGACCAGACCACCAGCAAGGGGGCTAAATTAGGGACTTGCCAGAAACACACACCCAGCAGAGACACTCTGCTTCTACTCTGAGCTCCAAACATACTCTTATGCAGAAAGATACCTGGGAGGACAGATGGAACAGGAAAAGGGGCACAAATGTAGCAAGGAGCCTGACTGGGGAAGCCGCTCTGCCCCATTGGCCTGAAACCCTCCTCTGTTGCCGACAAACACCAGGGCTGCTTGCAAGGTCATGGCGAGGGAAATAGCATCACACCCGTGTCAATCCTGGTTGTGATATACTCCAGCTTTGCAAAATGTCACCACTTGAAAAGTACAGGAATTTCTCCGTACTATTTCTTATAGCTACACATGAATTAATAATCATATCAAAAATTTCAACCAAAAAAAAAAAAAGAAGAGAGTGACCAGGGTCCAAACTCAAGGAAAGAATGGAAATAAACTGTCACATATTTATTCTTTTTAAGTATAAACTTAATATTTGTCAAAACTGACTATATGCTGGGCCATAAAGCAAGTCGTAACAAATTTCAAAGCTCTGAAATTACAGCAAGTGTGATGCTATGATGGCAGTGAAGCTAGAAGTTAATAACAAAAAGAAAACTGGAAAATCTTTAAATGTAAAAAATTAAGCAATGACATTTTTAAATAGTCACGAGTCAAAAAAATCACCGTGGATAGTAGGAAATGTTTGAACTAAATAATAATGAAAATACAACACATCGGATTTATGAATTTTTTCTAAAGTTGTGCCTAGAGGAAAATGTATAGCTTTAAATGCACACATGAGAAAAGAAGCAAGACAGAAAATAAATGAGTGTTGAGTGAAAGATAATTACAAATTAAACTCAAATAAGTGAAAAGAATGAATTGTTAAAACAATAGCAGAAAATTGTGAAATAGAAAATAAAAGATTTAATAGCAACAAAGTCAGAAAGTTAAAAAATAATAAACTACTAACAATGCTGATCACATAAAAGAAAAAAGACATAAATAAATACTATCAGAATAAAAAGGGAATAAAGCTACAAATACAAACAAAAAATGATAATCAGATAATATTATAAAAAATTAATGGCAATAATTTTGGACAAATTCCTAGGAAAACACAACCAATCAAAACTACAGCAACAATAAGTAGAAAACATTAATAGTCCTATAACTTTTAAATAAATTTATGATTAAAACTTATTCTACAAAGAAAACTTTTTAACACCAGATGGCTTCACCAGAGAATTTTTCAAGAAATGAAGGAATAATGCAAATCTTACACATATTCTTTCAGAGTGTAGCAATAGAGGGGATTCTTCACTTAATAATAATAACATAACCTGATTATCAAAATATTCATGAATTATTAAAATAAATAAATGAGAATAGCAGACAATCCTTCTCATGACTAGAGATACAAATATTCTCAGTAAAATAGCAAACTAAATAAAGAAATATGTAAAAATGATATTAGGTAATAACCCAGTTTCGTTTATTCCAGGAATGCAAAGTTGGTTTAATACTGGAAAATTAATCAAGATAAATTACTACATTAACAAAATAAAGGAGAAAAATCATGTGATTCTAAAAATGCAGGAAAAGAATTAAAGTCTAAGCCCCGACAACAATTAAAATCCTCAGCTCACATGTAACAGAAGGGAGCATCCTCCATCTGAGAAAGGGTGTCTGCGGCAAAAGTCAAGTAACATCCCGCTGATGGCGAACACTGAAGTCTCCTCGCAGACCAAGAGTGAGGTAAAGATGTCTCCACTCCTCTCACCTGCCATCAACTTTCTCCTTTAGGTTCCGACCAATACAGTTAAAGCAAGAAGACAAAAAGCTAGAAGTATCATTAATGAAATAAAGAAAACATGTTCTCTTTATCCCTGGATGACATGATCGTATGTGTAAGACAATCACAAGAATCCACAAGTAAATTAGCATATTAATAACTGAAATTAGCAAACTCTTTAGATGCAAGGTTATCATACAAAAATAAATTGTCTTGCTATACATGCTAGCAACAGAAAATTAGAAAATGCAATTTTAAAATTATACTTGCTATAATAACAAATAAAATAAACCAAATACCTACACATAAACACTCTCAAGATCACAAGACATTTACACAAAAAATCATAAAATATTATTGAGAGTAATTAAGCTAGGTCTAAACCAATCAAAGAATGTATAGTGCTTAAGCTTTAAAAGACTCAGCTCCACAGCCACCTCAGTTCTCCATGAATGAGACTAAAGTTCATCGTTGGTCCTGTGTAAATCCCCTGTGTTTTGTTTTGTTTTTGGTTTGGGTTTTTTTCATAAACTGGAAAGCTCATTCTAAAAATGCGTATGCAAATTCAAAGGATCGGGAATAACTTAAATAATTTCAATGAGAAAACAGAGTTTGGGGACTTATACTATGAGATATCAGTATTTATTGTAAAGGCTGTTAAAAAAAAAATCACGGGAGGCCATTTATGGGAGCCTTGTACTAGGCCCCAAGTGATCAGATGAAACCACAGTAGAGTCGCTCATGCCCGGTGCTACACAGTCAAATTGAACTTGGAAATGGGCCAATTTTCAAAAAAAAAAAAAAAAAACCCAGGAGATTCACATAAATCCATCAATAAGACCCAATTTACATAAACTGGCATATTAAGGAAGTCCCCTCTGTTTTAACATCATAAAAAAGATAACTTTGAAAAAGCCAATCCACTTACAGTTCCTTGTTTCTGCTTTCTTCAGCCCTTTTTTGCCTATTAAGCCAAACTCCTCTGCTCAGCTCATCAGAGTGTCAATTCCATTTTATAACATGAGACGGTCCTGGAATCTGGAATCACTAATAAAATCCAGTTAGATCTTTAAACTACATTTGTTGTGATTTTGTCTTTTGACAAGGCATGTTACTTAAAGCAAAGCAGTGTGGTCTTGACACAAAGATGAATAGTCCAATGGGACATCACAGAAAATCTATTAACAGACCCAAGCATAAATGAGCACTTAAATTTTGGCAGAGGTGACACCATGGAATAGGGGAAATTATGGCACTTTAAAGGAAATAGTACCAGGTAAATTGAATATAAATATAAGAAAAAAATAAAAAGGGTCACTGCAACCCAAAGAATACAGAAAAATTAATTTTCAATGCATTACAGATCTAAACGTGAAAGTTAAATTAACAAGGTTTCTAGAAAATAACATATGGCTTTATGGTAAGAAGGTATTTCTCAGACACTAAACATAATGGAAAGGTTGTTAAAATCAATAACTTCTATGTATAAAAAAAATCTCATGAAGAAAGAGAAATGGCATGCTGCAGAGGAGAAGAAACTTACAATATATGTAAGTGGCAAAATACTAATGTTCGGAATATATTTTTGAAATCATTAAGGCAAAGAGAGATAATCTGATATTTAGGTAAGTAAAAGTTGGAAACAGACACTTCACAAAAGATAATATCAAAATGGCTAATAAATATAAGAAAAGTCCTCAGTAATTAGGGAAATCAAAATTAAGGCACACACTCATCCACATGGCAAAATTAAGAAGACTGGAAATAGAAAACACAGGTGAGGATGTGGAACACCTGTAACTCCTCGTGCTGGCCGTGTTAATATATACAACCACTTCTGGAGAATCTTGGCAGCTATCAAAGTGAATATACACATATCCTAGGATTAGACAATTCCTCTGCTATGTATTTATTCGGCAGTAAGTTTGAGTAAATGTGCTCCAAAGACATACAAAAGAACGGTTGCTTCACTGTTGTATGTAATAGTGAATAGGGTGGGAGTAGACACTGAGCTGAATCCGTTGTTTCCTGGATGGTAGAATGGAAGCAGTGCAGCATAGTCATACACGCAACACACGCGCCAGGGAAAGAGAGATGGAGCATTACAGCTCCGCACAATGTCGTGTGCCTCCCAGACACAAAGCTGACCGGCCCTAGCCAGACAGAAAAAGGGCTCGTGTGTGATTATCTTTCTATTCAGCTCAAAAATAGGCAAAACTAATCTGTAGTCTATATAAAAGGGATGTGATGCCTTCTGCCTTGTTAGGCACAGCAAGAAGGCTGCCACAAGATGCAAACCCTCTGTCTTGGACTTACCAGCCTCCTGAACTGAGAGCCAAATACACGTCTGTTTTACGCAAATTACACAGTCTGTGCTGTTCTCTTATAGCAGCGGAAAACAAACTAAGACAGCCCCCATCTGGACCAGCTGATAAGAAGGATCAGGTGCTCTCCCCTTGGCCTTAGACAAGAGATTCAGACCCCGCAAGCCTCTGTCTGCACAGGGCCCTTGGCCCTGCCCATCGTGGGCCACGGCTGGTCTCCTTTCCTGGTTCTCTCAGGCCACTTTGGATCTGCTTGGGTGGCCTGCCCTGCTCTTTCCACAAAGCACAATTCTGTCAGTACTAGAACTTTTCACACTTTCTTGGGGGTGTATGTGGGTGTGTGTGTCATTAGTCTCAACATCTGAACAAAATTTTGGGCAGACAGTCTTCTGCTTTTACAGAGTGACCACAACAATTCGTTAAATAATTTTCAAAAAATATTAGGACAAAATAAAGCAATGTATAGAATTGTGTGTACTTTCTTCTATCTGATTTCCATATTTGCACAAAAGCAATTGGAGGTGCACACACACACGCGTGCACACACACACACATGCAAGTACAGTGTCTGGATACGAAACAGAAACAGTATTTTTTTAGAGGACCCACAAGAAATTGGCACCTATAGTTGCCTTTGGGGAATTAGAAAATTATTTTCTCACAGTAAGACTTTTTTTTTAACATTGGAATTTTGCTCTTACTATTTTTACTTATTATTTCTCAAGTTTAAAAAAAGCTAGGAATATAAAAACAAATACAATTAAGTCTACCTTTTAAAAAGAAGAAAGAAAGGAAAAGAAATGAAATGAGGAAGATATAGAAAAAAAAGACAGATTTTAGAAGAAAGTAGAAGAAATAAACAAGCAGACAAGCACACATCGGACAAGGGTCGGAACGAGGGGTACCAGAAACTATGGGAGACTCCACGGGAGGAGGTTGCAGAGGAGAACTGGAAGTAGAGAGCTCCCAAGAAGCTTAGAGACCAGAGATAAGGGTAAGTGGAATGGTTCACTTTCCCTTCCTTTGCATCTTGGACTGCTGGCGGGCTCCCCAGTAGTTGGAGAGACCTGTGGACACCAGCCCAGAGACAGAAGCTGCCAGTGAGTGGTAAGCCTGTAGTGGATGTGGCACCAGTCTTCAAACTCCCTCAGGGCACGTCCCTGTGCACAGACCCGAGCCGCTCGGCAGGCACCATATTGCTACATTCTCCCCTCCTACTTCCCTCTCCATGGCTGCCGAGAGAGACAATTTAGCCACCACCCAAAGGCATCTCCAAGGAACAGGACCTTCCCTTTTGGGGACCTACAACAGACTGAGAGGTACTCAGAGGGTGAGCTCCATACCCGTCAGCCTTCCCAAGTGCTGCTGGCCTGGTGACTCCAGGAAAATGGGGCAGATCCTGAGGCTGGGAGACATCGACACAGCTTGGGCACCCCGTAGGTGAATTGGAACTGGCACTCCTCACACTAATGGGGTCAGGGATTGAATTCTGGAGCCCAGAGGTCAGACCTGCAGAACAGATCCTGTGCACCCAGGTCTCGAATTACCTGGGGCACAGAGGGGATGTTCATGAATGAGCCTACTAAGGTGTGTCTGCCTTCAGGGGTGAATCAGCATGCTTGAGGGCAACCTTCCTCCCAAGAAGGGGCCGTGTGCCCAGCCCAGGCTGTGATCCTGGGCAGGGAACCTCCCAGCCCTCCTCACAGCCAAGGGAGACCAGCTGGCATGAGACCCTGCCTACTGGTAGAGGCCCAGGAGAAGCTGCCCAGTTGGAGAAGGTGGAAGGGAGTGAGGCCTGTTCTAGACTGCAGGTCTCAGACAGCCCCACCCCCACAAGCAGACTTTCTGACTGAGTGGGGCCATTCCAGCCCCTCCCTGACAGCTTTTCCAGGAAGCAGAGAACCGACCTTTGACCCCTGCTAACAGAATTAGTGGTGCCTGAGGGCAGGCTTACCCAACCCAGTTCCACTCAGACTCACTCCCAGACCAGCCCTGACTGAGATGGAGAATAAGGACACACCTCGATGTCCCAGGGCCCCACCCACCATGTGATGCACCAGACTGCCTCTCCAGAGGAACAAGAGCTGGTTACATACCCTAAAACAATACTATAGCCTGCTCCTCCCAGCAAGCACCACCTACTGACAGGGAGGTAATTCTGCACACTCCTTAACTGCATCTACTGACTCATCATACAAGGTGTGGTAGAATCTCACTCACAAACACCACCTACTATCTCAGAGACTAAACAGGGCGTGTCATTATCCAAACGAAAATATAAAGGTAAGAAGCAACAACTGATCCAGATGGGAGAAATCAGTGAAAGAACTCTGGAAGTATGAAGATTCCAATGGAAAGCACACCCACAAAGAGGAACACCAGCCCTTTAGAAACGGATCAAGCAAAAATCAGAACACTAAATTGACAGAAGAATTTTGAACATGGATTGTAATAAAATTCAATGACTTGCAAGAAAAAATGGAAAACCAACACAAAGTAACCACAGAAAATATCCAGAACCTGGAAGAAAAATTCAATAAAGAAATTGAAATAATAAAGAAAAATCAAACCAAACTCCTGGAAATGAAGACTCTATTCAGGGAACAACAAAACACAGTGGAAAGCCTCAAGAACAGGGTAGCTCAAACAGAAGAAAGAGTCTCGGAGATTGAGATAACACCTTCCAGTTAAATATATCAGTCACAGAGATAGAGCAGAGAAATAAGAGAAAAGAGCAAAGCCTACAAGAAATGTGGGATTATGTGAAGAAACCTAATGTGAGGGTTATAGGGATTCCAGAAGGGGAAGAAGAACACAAGCAGGGTTGGATAAGCTATTTGAAGATATTGTAGAGGAAAATTTCCCAGACCTTGCTATAAATCTCGATGTACAAGTACAAGAAGCTCGAAGGACCCCTGGGAGATTCAATGCAAACAGGAAGACACCACGACATGCAGTCATCAGACTGACCAAAATATCTACTAAACAGGCCCTTCTACGAGCTGTAAGGTGAAAGAAGCAACATACAAAGGAAAGCGAATCCGAATAACACCAGACTTCTCTACTGAAACCTTACAAGCAAGAGTGACTGGGGCCCCATTCTCACTCTTCTCAAACAGAATAATGCCCAGCCTAGAATCTTGTACCCTAAAAAACTAAGTTTTATATACATAGGAGAAATAAAGACATTCTTACATAAGCAAAGACTGAGGGCATTCACCAAGACAAGACCAGGCCTCCAAGAAGTACTCAAAACAGTGCTACCCACAGATCAGCACAATAAACACTCAAGAATGTAAATCCACTAAAAGCTAAAGATTGAAGGCCAGATGCCACAATAGCTCAAGACAGAAAACAAAGCAACAAAGTTCAACCCATCATAATGAACAGAAATCTGCTCCACCTATCAGTTCTATCAATAAATGTGAATGGCTTGAACTCCCCAATAAATAGACATACACTGGCCAAATGGATAAAAAAAAAATACAAACCAAGTATCTGCAGCCTTCAGGAAACACATCTAACATGCAAGGATGCATATACACTAAAGGTAAAGGGGTAGAGAAAAATATTTCAAACAAACTGAAGCCAACGGAAGGCTGCCATGGCTGTTTTGATTTCAGATAGCTTAGTTTTTAAATCAACAAAAGTAATAAAAAACAAAGAAGGTCACTATAGAATGGTAAAGGGTACAGTTCAACAAGAAGACATAACAATTCTAAATATATATGCTCCCAACCTAGGTACACACAACTTCATAAAGATTACTTGATCTTAACAAATGGATTTATACAGCCTTATAATAGCTGGAGACTAAAACCCCACTGACAGCACAGGACAGATCCTCTGAACAGAAAATCAACAAAGAATTAATGGACTTAAACAAAATTCTAGAATAAATGAGCCGGACTGACATTTACAGGACATTCTACCCAAAAACCACTGAATATGTGTTCTTCTCATCAACTCATGGGACATTCTCTAAGATTGACCATATCCTAGGACACAAAGCATGTCTCAAAAAAATTTAAAAACATAGAAATTATACCATGTATCTTTTCAGATCACAATGGAATAAATGTAGAAATCAACCCTAACAGGAACTCTCATTTCAACACAAATTCATGGAAACTTGACAACCTGCCGCTGAATGATCAATTCATAAATGAAGAAATTAAGATGGAAATCAAAAGATTCTTTGAACTAAATAACAAAGGAGACACAAGTTATCAAATCCTGTGAGACACAGCTAAAGCAGTCCTGAGAGGAAAGTTTATACCATAAATGCCTATATCCAAAAGTCAAAAAGATCACAAATAGACACCCTATTGAATAGACTCAAAGAGGTGGAAAAAGAAGAACAGACTGACCCCAAACCCAGCAGAAGAGGTGAAATCATTAAGATCAAATCAAACTAAATGAAATTGACAAGAGGGAAACTACACAGAAGATTAATAAAACAAAAAGTTGGTTCTTTGAAAAAATAAACTAGATTGACACACCCTTGGCTAGACTAACAAAAAGCAGAAAAGAAAAATCTCTAATGAGCTCCATCAGGAACAATAAAGGAGAAATTGCAACTGATGCCATGGAGATAAAAGATATAATTTATGAATACTACAAAAACCTTTAAGCAACCAAAATGGAAAATATGGAGGAAATGGCCAAGTTCTTCGAAACACATAGTCTCTCTAGGCTCAACCAGGAAGAAACAGAATTCCTCAACAGACCAATATCAAGTACTAAAATTGAACTACCAATAAAAATCCTTTCTAAAAAGAAAACTATGTACCAGATGGTTTCACACCTGAATTGTACCACATCTACAAAGAAGATCTGGTGCCTATTCTTCAGAAATTATTCCACAACATTGAGAAGGATGGAATCCTCCCCAATACATTTTAT